>BFEA01000501.1:818852-844270 GCA_003427395.1 Chara braunii | reverse complement strand
GATAGCCGGTTCACGCAGAGAGAGGGGGACTGGAACTGAGTTAGACAGGGAGAGAGAGAGAGAAGGATAGCCGGTTCACGCAGAGAGAGGGGGACAGGAACTGAGTTAGACAGGGAGAGAGAGAGAGAAGGATGGCAGGTTCACGCAGAGAGAGGGGAACTGGGACTGAGACAGGCAGAGGCAGAGAGAGGGAGAGGGAGTGCCAGTTTTAACTTTGCTACTCTTTTATTTATTTATTATTCCTACTTATTTCTTTAATCTTATTTAAATATTTAGTAATCTATCATACTCTCYCTAAYTGYTGAAAAGCGCTGTGTGACGACGGGGCTCGACGGATCTTAAACTTGATCGGCCCCTTTCACCCTACTGGTCGCCGAGGACCTCGGAGCGGGCGCGGCGAAGTGACAGGCGCCGTAGCCCATGGCTTCAGCGAACGGTAGGCGCCCCTCCCCGGGTTTCCTAACAACGCTTCGGGGCCATCCATGTCGGGGCTGATTGAATTGGCTTGGATCGTTACTCACTGCTCAGTGGACTTCGACGTTGTGGCCACTGTCCTGCAATCTGTGCTAAGTAAAACATACAGTGGTGTTCGGGTTAGTGCACCGATCCGAACTGGTCAAGGTGAGGGACGTCGGAGTAAGCGAGGAAACGCAGCCCTGCAAGAAAAGGGATGAAGCTGGACGGGAAGACGCTCCAGAGACTGTCGGGGTATAGATGGAGGAGACTTGGCATGGCGGAGCTAAAAATTGCGTAACTCGCTTGATTCTTTATGGAATCGAGTGATTCAAAGTGCCACATGGGGGGTTTCAGTCATCACGAGTAAGATGGTGGACTTAGTTTTGACGTTGGGGTAGTAGTTAGTCCGGTTTGAGCGTTGGGAGCTTCGTAGCTGCCATGACGAAGTTTCGAAAGAAGATTACGAGAGAAAGAGTGGAAAGGTAGGATAGTGTAGAAGAGAGGAAGGAGATGTGGGATAGTGTTATTGAGAAAGCAGGGTTGAGTCAGGGAGAGGGGACTTTCGTGGGGATTCTCAACGCTACTTACGTATGGATCGTTGGTCGGACCCAGGCATAAAGGCGACTGACTGATCGAGTGGTCCCGTAGCTGACTCTGTCGGAAGATTCACAATGTCATGCAGTCGAACGCTGTCGGAGTGTTGTCTAAGATCGCGTCACCGGAGTAGTAAGTGTGGCGGAAGAAGCACTAAGTGAATCTGGACGCAGATTTGCGCCGGACACAGTCGATGAAGGAGATGATGAAAACGAGTTGGGCGGAGCTAGAAGACTCGTAACTCGCCCATTCCTCGATGAAAATGGGCGAATGAAGATCAATTTCTGACATTTTTGGCTATGGCGAATCAAATGATGAAGCTAGAATTCGTGATTTGTGGCTGGATTTGGCGCGGCAAAGAAGGATGGTGCGTGGGAGAGTCGGGAAGCAAGAAAAAAAAAAGAGTGTGAGTGAAGATTTTGAACTGTAACAACGATTTCGTTAAAACAAACATTTTATATTTTTTGACCCACTCATTTGACCCTAAAAACATCACCGTTTTAGCTCCTTAGGGTCCCCATTGGATGTACCTGAACTGCAGTTATGTCCAAATGGTCTTTCAGGAGATAAACTGTGATATTTTTTGGGCCAAAGAAGTAGGTTTCAATTTCGTTCAAAAAATACAAAATATCCGTTTTGACAAAATCGTTGTTTTTTGCTCGTTTCTTAACGGTTGTGGGTCAGGTGAAGTACTAGTAGGGGATTTTGAGGGCCGGCGAACGTGTTTACGATGTCGGTTTTGAAAGACAGTTAGTAAGAGAAGAGGTAGACTGAAAATGATGTGCGTGGAGATATGGAGATCGAGATATAGAAGAAGCAGAAGAACTATATATCTCGCTCGATTCTTACTGAAATCGAGCGGAGTAGAATACTAAATAGGGATTCGCATAGCTGCGAAGTTATTTATAAGGTTAGGTTTTGCTACTGGCATACGGGTTTTGAGATATGACGAATAGAAGTTGCGCCCGAGAGAGCATTCATTTTGTTTGCAATGTATTTTTCCGCAGTTTAAGGGAAGATTCATCCCTATTTTTATATGCATACCAGCGGGGAGTTACGCCAAGTGTCCAATAGAAATAAATGGCGAAAAAAGAGTAAGCGTGCAAGCTAGCACGGTGCATAGAGAGAAAGAGAAAGAGTTGAAGAGAAGGGGGAAGGAAACAGATACGTACCTGATCTCCTTCTCGAGGGAGATTCGTTTTCGTCTTGCATATCCGAAAAGCTCGACGCAAGTATCAACCGAGCTACTGAGGAGTGTGGAAGGAGCCAGGGGCTACGTCGTCTGTGGCAGGAAACAGATTTGGCAAGTAGAAATACATTTGGCCCTATTGTAGCAGAAGGTTCATTCAATTTTTACTCATCCTAATCGATGGAGGCGGTGTGAAGCCAGCCAAAGCGGGTTAGAGACCGTGACTTACCTATTGGCCATTGCACTGGTCAGCCTATCGGTCGAAGTAGCAAGGTGAACATTTGTCTGGCCGAGGTTGTTGGCCAGGTGCATTGGGAAAAGGATGAGGGGCATGCGGTGAGGGAGAGAAGGTGTGGTTATTTTTTTGGGAAGGTTGCTTTGTGTCGGCTTGATGATTCGTGGTCACCTATTGGGCCAACTTACTGCTCATTTCAATTTAGCCTGGCGGGTTTTCAACCATACGGAGTTGTACCGGGGGATGAAAGATGCCAGTAGAACTAAAAGTCGAGCCACGATGCCGAATGGCGGAGGCACGTATCTGTCCGTGGGCTAGCAGGAGACTCAGGAGAATCGTTGAAACACTGGTCTGTGGGTGGGCCATGTGCGAGTACACACGAGAGAGCTGACAAGAGAAGTAGGGGTTCCCCAGTGCGCAGTATTGTTCGCAATACTGCATATAATGATTATAGACTGTATGGGTCGGCCTCCAGCCTGTGCTCACAAAGCCACGACCAGGGGAGTTTCGAGTCACGTCTCGTGCAGTCTGCTGCGTTGTGCCCTTGCCCCTTGCAGTGCGCTTGTTAAGCAGCATTGAGCATCGTTGCATAATGCGGAGGCTGTGTTTTGTCGTTGTGAGCAACAGCTGTGTTTCGCTGTCGATCATAGAGTATTGTCGTTGCATGCTGCTGGCGGTAACTGCGTTTGGCTATGGTTAGTACCATGTATCATTGATCATGGCACAAGGGTACTGGTGGATGATACCGTGATCTGGTTGCTTTATTATAATGGTGAGGTAAGGAGAAGGCTATAGAGAAAGGAGGATGAGCCTATAGGTCACGACCCATGTCTTGAGCGGGGGTCAAGACGTTTCAAGCCGCAAGTATTGTGGGGGATTGTTGAGATTTTGTAGGGCATCAGGGAGTCAACATTCGGAGGTTGACGTCGGTTTGACCAACCTGCTGCATATTCTGGCCGCCATTGCGGGACCCTCAAGCGCTTCAAGATAACGAGGCCCTCTCTTGTGAGTTGAGTCAGTCCCTTCCTTGTATCTCGAGAGTCTGAAACCCCTCTTTCTGCCCTTCTTAATCTAAGTTCAGTTTGTGGTTACGAGAGGAAGGCGGCAGGCGGGATTGCAACCAGTAGGACCGCAGCAAGACTTTGTGCGGAGTCTGCCCACCGATTGCGGGAGCTCTGCCGGAACTTAGAAGGAGTTACGGAGGCAGGGAACTAAGAGGTAAAGATTCCATGCTCCTTCTATAAACCCAGTAATAACCCCTATCTATACTTCTTACTATGGTTGACTAAGTATACTGTTTGCATCCCTACTCTGACTTTATGTTTTACTTTCAAATCAAAAACCAGATTTAATAAAGGGTGGGAGGAAGGTTGTATTGCTTGTGTCTGACTGGGTCAACCAAAGGCTCGGAGAGTCTCCACAAGATTGGGGGGCTCAGTGCTATGTTTATTTTCGATTGCCTGAAGGACCAGACCAATTCTCATAAGATTTGGTGATCTAGTTGCTTTGATTTGCAAGGACTGTTTGTGTTTGACTTTCAGGGGCCAAGCATTTTTCCATAAGATTGGATGACTTGGTTGCCTTGTTTTATTTGAGTTTTTTTTTTTTATGTTTATTGGTTTCTGAAAGAGAGTTGGACATGTTCCATAAGATTGGATGACTCTGACTCTTTTTGTTGCATTCTCAGGGGAATTCGGGTAAAGGACTGGACAAGTTCCCATAAGATTGGGTGGTCTGGTCTGGAGCTGCGCACATGCTATAAGCAAAGAGATAAATTTGTTTATATTCCTATACTATTTTACTTATGAACAGGCTATTTAGACATTTTTTCATAAGATTGAATGGTCTAACTATAGCTTATCACCAACTGAAGATAGTATGAATTAAGAATAAACTTGTGGTAAGACGGGACAAGTTTGAACCTTAATCTAAGAAGATCGAAGATTACCTTAAAAGACTAAGTGCAGATAATTATATATAACTTGGATATTTAAACACTTCAGGGCAACTAGGTTGGATAGCCTAGTCATATGCCTAAAGAAGAGAAAAATTGCAATGCTCTGTATTTGTGTATATCCAACGGTTGAGCTAGACAGGTTTCCAAAAAATTGGATGGTCTAGCTTTACGCTAAGACATAAACCATTGAAATACTATGAACTATTGTTTGGCAAGTTTTGGGGTAGGTGAGAGTACTTACCATTGTGGTTTGGCCGTGCACGACATATTATTTCTCCTCTGCCAGACCTGGCACCTTTCTAACTATTTTTTCAAAAGCAGTGGCGAATGCTCCGACCGTGGTAAAATCATCCCTAGTTAGGGCCCGTAGATCGGCAACTGTGCGCAGACCGTGACCCAATCTGAAACGCCTCCGCATTTCATCTTTGAAGTCTTCCCATCTTCCAGCCACATCGGTCGCGACCTTAGTCACTTCCGGCTGCATTTCCCACTAAACATACCTTGGCATCCTCAAGAACTTTTCAGCCTCTGTAGCTTCCATCAGGACTATTCTAGAAGCTCCAGTCATTTCGATACCTATTCTCCTTTAAAGTGGACGATATCAACATTTGGAAGTTGAGACCGTTTTCTCCAATGCCTTTACAAGTTCGTCGGCCGATATGACCCAATTTACTGGCGTTACTCCTTTTGGATCTACCATCTTTACTCTCTTTTGGTTCTTCCCAGTAGCATACATCCCAAGACAAACATATTACCAACCCTTCATGCAGACCTACTCTAATCAACTTCTTTCTACCACTCCCTATCCTGACTAACGCTCATTCAAAATTACCAATATCCTCTTCCTGATCATTTTTTCATTCTTCATGGAAAACAATCCCTGTACCTAACGCATACGTGTCATGACGCCGTTTTCACAACCTAGGTAGCTTAGCGGTTGTGTACACATACCAAAGATCCTTGCTCAAGTAATCGAATGCGTAGAGTCGTATCAATGCAAGCAACACATTATTGTACCACGTTGGATACACATAGCATCGTCCAGATTACCCTATGGTGCCTCGATCCGCAAATTTATAACTGAAGTTGCTACTACCAAGTGTCAAAACACATAAGCGTATCAACAATTCAACCCTTAATACTACTTAATACCATTGTTGGTACCCCATTCACCACTCATTTATTACAAAATGAATGTTACTTTACTAGGATCATTAACCTGGGTTCGTTCACTTAAGGATCCCGGTAGGCAGTCGAGATCCCCGGTAACAGCGCCACCTGTCGAGCACATCAGTCACACAGAGGGGATCCTCCCGGCAGCGTCACGCAGGATTTGTAGAACTTCGTCGTAGAGCGTTGCTGCTCTGGTCGAGTGCCCCAGCCATACCTCTTGTGAAGCCCTACAACAGGATATGGTCACGCGAGGTACAACTTACCTCCACACGTGGGAGTTGTCACCACCCACCGAGCTACCAAACTACATGCGAAGGCTTTTCGTATGCAATCGCAGAGGTGACCCGACCGAGGGCGTTTCTCGTTCGTTGTAGCATACGGGGTACGTGCAGTTAACGCCCGAGTCAGACACGTGCGCGAATCGTCGTACCGGCGTTTATCTTCCGAATGCGACCCTACACCGGTCGACTAGGACGGTCAAATCTAACCACGCATCTCACGAAAAATAGAATCAAACTCTCGTACACAAAATCGCACCTAGTGCCTTTTTAACATCCGACTCAAAACTTCTAATAGCTCAGTCGGTTGGTATCGCGAGCGAGGCTCTAAATTAATATCACGGCGACGTAGACCTTAGTCATATCAATTAGTCATGCATGAATACGCAAGGAGTCGTGGTAATGGCGTAATATGTAGTACCCATAATCATGTGACCCTTAATAGTCTCAAGGGTCACTTTCGACACTCAAGTGTCGGTTGGCATACGTCTTGAGGGTTTAACTTCTCGACACTAGACAACTGCTAAGGCGGTTGAGAACCACACCCTCTTCTGCACCCTGCGGAGAGTGAGTGGTACACAGGGCTCAGACACCTATGGCGGTTATCACGTATGGCTCTGGAGACGAGCTTCTTCAACGGGAGTCCGCCACCGGGTTAAGGGGTTTCACTTTGACGGTTGTCATTGACTTCAACTTCCAACTATAAAAATATAAAAAGAAAAATATTTTTTTCTCTTAGTATTAATCGTCCAACCAAAGTGCGGGTTCATGCGACGAGCGAAGCATATCGTATATAAACAAAGAAAAAAAAAAAAAGGCATAAATGAGCATGCGGCAAAACACTCTCACAATCATTGTGCGACTCTCATCAGATATATGCATATACGACCACAGGCAGGTCAGATCCGAACTTAAAGTCGCAAGGCTTACCTGTAACCTTACCCATATGAGTCTAAACCTTTGTCCCACCTCCCAAAAGAAAAACACTCAGTCCTTTTTGAAATGGTCATTTAACAAAAGTTCGGGTAAAACCCCAAAGAAACAATTCAACTCACAGGGGTTAAGGCCTTAGGTTGAGTAGCGAGAATGAATTGGAGTTGGTTCAGAAACAGACCTGTTATTAAAAGATAACAGAAGACGATTCTCGTAGGATCAAGTTGAAGCTAGTCAAGCTTTGGATCAATCTGAAATAAGAGTGACCTGCAACACATTACAAAACAGTATCCAAACTATGCTTGAGTAACCTATGACATAATCCTCTTTTGCTACCTCACCTATGATACTTATTTGAAAATGTCAGGGATTTCGATAGTATCTCCCTTACTCAAGAGAAGACTATCAAACTCTTAATGGTGCTAGCAGACTGTCTAACTCTTAATGTTGCTAAAAATATTCTTACTTCTCTAGGTTTAAGGAAATTCCAGGAGCGCTTCCCGTAGGAAAAGTGTCTTTGCAGTATTTATATAAGACCAAATATAGGATATAAAAACGAACTTCTAACTTCAAAAGTTAAATTTTGTCTAACTTTTTGATTTAGTAAAAATTTGGGAAGCATCTCCTTTAGAGGGGTAGGGTTATCAAATTTATACTAAGTCAAGTTTGAATGCAAAATAAATTTTGAATTTTATTAGGACAAAACTTAACTAACTTTCTAGATTTGTAAAAATTTATTTAGCGATTCCAATAGGAGAAGTGTCTTTCCAAAATTAATACAAAGCTAAATACAAAATCTAAAAGTGACCTGACTTTACAAAGTTAATTTTTTTCTAACTCTCTGAATTAGTAAAAATTTGGGTAGCATCTCCTTTAAAAAAATAGACTCCCAAATTTATACTAGAAGCAGTATGATCTCAAACAAAAGTTGACCTTTTTGAAAAAGACAAGTATTTGACTAACTCCCTAGATTTGTAGAAATTTCAACAACGCTTTCTGTAGGAAAAGTACCTTTCCAAAATTCATACAAAGTCAATTACAGAAAAATAAAATTGTCTTAGAAAATGTTGAAATTGAACTAAGTAAAAATGAATTTAGCTTAGAAAATTGAGGAATTGAACTAACTCCTATGGCTCCAGCACATTGTGACTATCTAAAGCGCTACTTATCAAAGTTATGACTTAGAACAAGCAAAACTCATACTCAACCACATACAGCTTCATACCACAAAAAGTAAGTACTCTCACCAATTCCCCAAGTTGTTTTCACATAAGTAGTTCATAATCTTTCAGTTAAATAAAACCCCAATACCCCAGCTTACGTATGACATAAGACAGTTAGGTCAAACCGATGTCGCATTGCTTAACCTTTGTTTGTGTATACTGCTTCTCTCTTCTTTAGACAGTTAGTTAGACTAAAATAAAGCCACATTGTCTAGCCCCGCCAAACGTTTAATATTCAAATGTTTAATATTCAAAATTTTAATAACTCGCTGAATCCTTTTAATCTTTTGAAAACTAGAACTGAGTCAAACCGAAGCCACATTACTCAATCCGCCTTTAAATTACATTCTTTATATTATCAATTTAAATACTCTCTCCACCTTTTGTGACAGGTTATAGTCAGACCAAACCGAAGTCACATTTTCTAATTAGTCTATTCAATAATAATAATATAATATATATATATATATATAATCATATTTTCAGGTTTCTCTTTATGTTCGTGACTTCAAACTAAGTCAAACCAAAGCCACATTGCTTAGTCTTCCGTACAAACCTCCTTGAGGAAGAAACAAGCAAATGGATCTGACCGAAGCGACATTACCGAACTCTTAAACCCTTTCAACAGGCAAATCACCAAAAAAACAGCAATCAGGCCTGATCGAAACCACATTGTTTGACTTGTTCAAATAACAACTTACAGGAGTACGACAATCAGACCTGACCGAAGCCATATTCTCTAGCTGTCAGAAAAACAAACAATACAATAGTCAAGCCGGACCAAAGCCACATTGTTTGGTTAAAAGGAAGACAAAAGTAAACAAAGGAGACTCATTTATTGCACGCAAAACCACCTTCCTCCCATCTTCCTCCAATTCACTCCCTTCAGAATCTTATTTCAAACAGTCAAAGAAAAAAAAACTGAAGTTCGCGTATGCATTCCTTTAGTTTATTCTCACTAAGTCAAGAAAAAGTCAAACACAAAGCTTGTAGGGACGCATTCGGTATAATTAGGCATTCATAAAGAGATGTACTCATAAGGGTTTTAGCAGGGGTTTATAGAGGGAGTCGATTCATTACCACATAGTTCTCTGCCTCCATAACTCCTTTTGAGTTCCGGCAGAGCTCCCGCAATTGGTGGGCAGACGCCCCACAGAGTATTGATGCGGTCCTACAGCCTGGCGCCTTTCTTTCGTAACCACGGACGAAACTTAGAGTAAGGAGGGCAGAAGGAGGGGTTTCATACTCTCGAGATCCAAGAGAGGGACAAACTCAACTCTCATGAGAGAGCCTTGTTGCCTTGATGCACTTGAGGGCCCCACAATGGTGACAAAAAAAGAAAGACGTGCAGCAAAACGACCACTCTTGTGGTTGGTACGCAACATAACCAAACTCGGACTTTCTTTAAACTGCAGTAGTAGTACTTGTGTAGAGCCAAATCATTCCCCTAGGCTGCAACAACCATGCGCCTTTGTTATACCCAAGTTAAATATAACAGCAGTCTGTCGACACTACGCACCCAACATCCTTGCGCAGTAGCCAAAAGCAAACGAGATCCAGTGGCAAGTCAACCATACACAGTCAATCGTAAGGATACCGCAAATTGCAGCCTTGACATCCAATAGCCTCACTCTTACACACACAAGAGAAGTACAACCCAGTCCGCCATCAGTAATAACCCATATCTCGAACGTAGGTGCAATAGCAGCATGCGGTTGCGCAGTTCGCCATCAGCAGTGGTTCAGACTCTGAGTTATAGCAGCAACAACAACATGCGCGACACGGTTCACCATGGGTAGCAATCCTGAACTGTGAACACAACAACAACATCAATATGCACAACACAATTCACCACTGGTAACAATCTTGAACTTTGATCATCAGTGCAAGCGGCGCCCTGACTCGACAGACAACAACAAGCGGGCTGGTCACCATTAGATCATGGCCAACGAGTTTTTTCCTTTTCAATCATGCACGCGTGGAGATTGGAAGCGACTATTTCCTTCAGAGGGTGTGCAATGCACCGACCAACAAATAAGTCTTCAACTTTCCACTTGCCTCACGTTACTCTCATCGAACGAACAGACAATGCTTCGCTCATCAGGTAAGTCTCCAATTTTTCGACCTAATTCACACTACTTCGATCTTCCAACCCTCCTCGATGAGCCAAGCAGATTCGAAATGGATCCTCCACCAGTTTTCGCACAGATGCATTTTGTTGCTTTTGCCTACTACTGCGTTCAGACCCCGTTGCAGCTTTATACCAAATACTCTCTCTCTCTCTCTCTCTCTCTCTCTCTCTCTCTCTCTTTCTCTCTCTCTCTCTCTCTCTCTCTCTTTGTGTTATGTGTACGCACGATTTTGGAGACGAAGACGGCGGGTCAAACAACCACATTACGAGAAGGAAAACGACGTTGTGGCCAAAATGCACAATCTGCAAGCTTGGAAAGAGTTACCCCGATCGTCCAAACGAATCCCTACTTGTGACTCACCAAGTGCATAACGAGAGTGGATCTTCCGCTAGAACATGGAACTATACACTGCTTCCTAGCCATGCACGCAAGGAGATAACACGCGACACTTCCTCCGTGAGGTTCAGCAACGCACCACCCGCAGGTAAGTCTCTAGCTGCCAGCGGTCGGACTCAAGCTTTCCTCTATCGGTCGGATGAACAAATTTTAAATGAATCTTCCACGGAATAGTGAGAAGATGCGCCCGTGAACAGGTAAGCCTCCTAGTTCGCGTCGATACTCACACTCCACGCTACCACCACCGATAGGACAACCAACGCACATGCCAACGTGTAAGTCTCCAATCTCTCTGTTGCTCCCCTCACGCGTGTTCTGCTGAGTGATTGGGCAAAATCGAAATGAATCTTCCACTTGAGCAGGGGGATATACGACCGCCAACAGGTTAGACTCTTCAAGTTCCTACGCTTCTCTGCTCACGCTTTACACTTCCACCATCGATAGAACGAGCAAAATTGAAATGAATCTTCCCACAGAATAAGGGTAGATTCACCTGCCACAGATAGGCTTCCTCCTTTGTTGTTGGGCTCACGCTACTACTCTTCCTCAATAGGAGGCACATCGCACCAGCGACAGGTAAGTATCCACTTTGCACCTACCTCACACTTCTTCCTTCGATGAGACGGGCAATGCACTGCCACCAGGTAAGCCTTCAACGTCTCGACCGGACTCACGCGACTTTCATTGCTAGGCTGAGGAGCACACCGGGCAACTAGTAAGTCTCTCTCCTCACGACTGAGTGCATCAGACAACAGGTAAGTCTCCAACTTTGCGCGTCAACGCTCTCCGCGGCTCTCGTTCCTTCCCTCGCTAGGATGCGCAACGCTTGATCGTCAGGTAAGTCTTCGCCCTAGCGTTTGCCCTCACGCTTCTCCGCCGAGCATAAGCAGCGCACCGGCAAGACAGGTAAGTCTCCAACCTCGCGCGTCAACGCTCTCGTTCCTTCCATCGATAGGACGGGCAACACTTAATCGCTAGGTAAGTCTTCACCCTCGCGTCTGCCCTCACGCTTCTTCCGCCGAGAATAAGTAGTGCACCAGCAAGAAAGGCAAGTATTCAACTTCGCGTCCAATTCCTCACTGAGAGGTAAGCCTTCGACCTCTCGGTTCGCCTTAATTTTACTTCGAGTGGCGCATCGATCTTCAGGTAAGTCTCCAATCCCGTCTGCTCAAGCTACTCCCCTTGATAGAGAGGCCAAAATCGAAATGAATCTTCCGTCAAAACATGGAACAATTTAGCGTCGTTGGTCTCCCTGCCCCGGGGTGCTTTCACACCCTCCAGGTAAGTCTTCGACTTTGCAGCTGTCCTCAACAAACTGGGCTATCCCGAGGCGACTTCGGACGGGACAAGCAACTAGATGGTGAGATTAACCTTACGCCCCTATACCCAAGTCCGACGAGCGATTTGCACGTTAGTATAGCTGCGAGCCCCTTCCAGAGTTTCCTCTGGCCTCGCCTTACTCAACCTTATTTCGCCACCTGCGGGCCCCAACAAGCATGCTCACATCCACCCTTTCACACCAGACCATGGTTAGTGGGCGGCACACTCCCAGTTGTGGCCAGCCCTTCTTCATCTCATGCGCGTACCTGCTAAGCTAAACCCGATCCGGTCTAGGACCGGTCCCGGTACCATCGTCAGGACCAGTGTGACAAACTAAAATAGCAATAAATAAATACAGAAATTCAGAGAAGACGAGGCTAGGGGAGAGAGAAAGCCCGCCGGTACCACTTCGGTCCCACCAATCGGGTCCGTTACCGAGGCCGGCAGCAAAACCGAGGGGTATAGCCTTGCCGAGTCCTCAACCCCTTAGGTCACTTCATAATGCTTCGTTGCTCCCTTGTTGTCGGCCGCCTGCCTCGATCCCTGAACCCGCTGCTTGAAGGTTCAACACCGTAACCGAGAGTGATATACCCAAGGCTAGAATTGGTATTATCGGAAGGCCTTATAAACACGTTCAGCCAACTGCACGGCCCTATGGAAAACCCCAAGGGCCGCACTTTGGTCTATCAGTCGGATTCCCGACTACCAAGATCGGTAGTCTTCTATCGTGTGGGCGGCAGGTCTCGCGCATGGTCTATCCTTTCTTGTCACTTACTATGCTAACTTTGAATCTTCTCTGAACCGTATCCCGTAGAGGAAAGGTCACACGTGCCTTAAATTAGTGCGTCCACACTCCTTCTAATCTCAGCTCGCGCGCCCCATCGTTCGGTTACCATGAGTCGAGCGTGGGCCACGGGATACTAACGTCAGTTTTAACTTCTCATATTGCCTCAGGTACGACTTGTGCGAAGTGTAAACATATAGCGAATACCCTTGTAAGGGTGTTGACGTCGACGGCGGGATCGATGCGCTGAACACCAGTCCAAGAACGACATCTCATGAGTAAAAATAAAATAAACTAAATAAAATAAGATAAAAGAAAATTGAACAGGGGAAAGAAGGGAACCTTATGGCATCGTTTTGGTCCCGCCGGTCAAGCCCGTGCTCGAGGCTGGTAACAAAAATAACAGGGATAGTTCCACGAGACCCTCAACCCCTCAGTTTTCTCCAACTACGCTCCTTTACTCTCTCGTCGCTTGTTGATTTCGATCCCCAAACCCGTCATATGAAAGTCAAGTGTCATAGTCAATAGGGTTAGGCCAAAGTCTGGTTTAGCACACACAACTCTCATTATAAACGACACTAACACCGCAGTTGAGTCTACAAAAACGCACTGAGGCCACACCTTGGCTTATCATCCGAACCCATGGTCAAAGAACTACATCACCCACCGTGTAGAGGGTCCGGTTCTACTTGCAGTTGTCGGCATATTGCCCATCGCGCTAAGGGCATGTGGCCACTGAGCTTTTGACGCCATGCATACCTAGGCTTCAAAGAATCGTACTTTTATTGTTTAGCACACCGCGCGCATTGTAAATCAAGGCGAAAACTAAATTTTTTTCTTTTGCATGCACGGTTTGTCGCCCGAACCAACATTTCTATCCAGCAAGTCTCAGCACGCCTCTTACTCCCACACTGGTTTTCCCAATTTAAATCTCACAACCCATGCCAAGGTCGCGCCCTGACTACATTCAACTATTAACAAGGTTGAATTGGGTGTGATCTGCAAAGAGTATGTCAATTATCCTTATAAGGGTATTTGGTAGGACAATGTTTCGGCAGACACGATCGTCGCAAGTTGCGCACTCGCCTCACGTCACGTCGGCGAAAATGTGATTCTTCGATTTGTGCAAAAGTATGTGTCACACATCGATGAGGTAGTATCGCATAGCAGTCGACCATAGAATAGTAACACGTCAGCAATGTGGTGGTACCACGTGGACGTAATTGATTGAAGGTATGTAAGTGTCGTTACATATGGATTTAGAGTTAGACAGGTATACGCTCATCTAGGGATGTTGAAAGTTCCTTGGGCGCAAGGAAGTATTTCGCTCAACCCTAACTTATCATATGAACTTTTGAGAGGTATAGCTACTGAATTCAAAACAGTTGCAAAAGTTCATTAATTAGTGTACATAACTTCTCCGACTCTTGTGTGGCATGGCAGGCAGAGCGCTTGAACGGGGGTCAATACGATTGACGATGAAACTTTGATTTGATGTAAAATTGAAGAAACTCAATTAGTGTATAAAAGTTGCATTAACCACCAACATAGTGATGTAGCCTCTTTTTATCGTTCTAAACCAAAACTAAGTTCAAATTAAATGAGTTTGATGAATGTTGAAATGTAAGTGACATATATTTTGAAAGGGATGTTGTCTTTATATTTTTACATTAGTTTAGATAATCGATGTTTTGTTGGAGTTTTAAGAGATTGCATATAGTAGAGGGTGCCCTTAAGTTAGAGGTTCAATTTGTCTTTATCATAATTGGTTAGTAAAAAAATAAAAACTTATTTTCCTCGAGAAAGTGTTGTGAAAGTTAAAAAATATATATATATTAATTCAAAGAGTAAGTCAAAATTGATGAAGGTCTAAGTTATGTGAAAATTTTTATTTTAAATTCGATATAGTAAAACTTTTGCGAGTTTTTTTTTTGAAGTGAGATGTCATTAGAAAAAAGTTCGAAACTAGCGAAATACACTGAGAAAAACTTAGTTGTTGCTGACGATGACTACAAAAATTTGATTTAGTATACACATGTGATAAAAATCATTACGTTATAAAAGTGTTTAGAAAGTTTATGACAAGTTTATTTCAAATCATTAATTGTTATTTTTTATAACATGTGAAAAAAAAACTATCAATGATCTTATTATTAAAAATAGAACCTATGTGAGAAATAAGAAGTGATCCGGACAATGGCATATAATGATACATATACTTAGCAAATATTTGCATTTATTTTATTTTATATTGTCTAATGTTGAAAAGTAAACAATGTTTTATATCTTTCACATGTGAGATGTGATAATATATAATTACCTAAAATATTATGTGTTATAATTATCAATCATATATATAATTGAAAATAAGATTACATACATTGAGAGACACTGATAATATCAATGGAACTAACTTCTATAAGAAAAGAGCGAATAACATATAATACACTCCTCTACATGTGAGGTTGACACTCTACTTTTGTCAGAAAAATCACCCTCCTTATGGAGGTCAGGTCACGCATGTTGGAAATAATGATGTTTATTATTTTTTGTTTTAGTGTTGAACATGTATATTCGCAACCAAAAATCAAATTCCTTATCTAGCCCATGAGGACTCCGAGTCTCTGCCAACCACTTTAGTTTATTTTAAAGATTACGCGCTACAACGATTGAATGATTGTTTCCTCAACTTTTTATATCCTAAAAAAATCATTATCATTATATACTTCGCATAACACTTGATTGTTGTATGGACCTCAAAAAGTTATGAGGGCTTATATGGTTATGAATACAATATAGCGTGCATTATAATTGAAAGGTTCGACATATTTTTAAAATATAATAATGCGAACACACAGCTTTTATTTATGTGGAACCACACGAACCAACGTCCTTACATACCTAAGTATCTCTTTGTCTGCGATGTGGGTAGACATTGCAGAGTACGCCCTGGTTTTATGTATGTTTTGCACGCATTTGTAAGCACATATAATATATATGTATATATACAGGGTAACCGGCGTTCGGGACGGGCCGAACGCCCGAACCCGAAAGCCCGAACGTATGGGACCCCTTGGGGATGCGTTCGGTCGTTCAGGCCGAATGCGGACCCAAAAAAAAAATCAAAAAAATCAAAAAAATCCAAGGCTGCCAGCCGGGCCGCCCGGGCCCCGGGTTACCAGCCTGTGCAAGGACAAGGGAAGGTCCCAGCAAAAAAACAAAAATCGAAAAAATCTGAAAAAATACTATGTTATGTAGAAAAATAAACTAAACAACTTTTTCCTTGGACTCACATCGAAATTCTTTACCAAATTTAAAATATAAAATAAACTTTTATAAAATATATATATATATTTAGAGAAAACTACGGCGCAGTCAGGGATTGAGTTTGTAATTGCAGTTTAGGCAAAAGGGCCGGTAATGCTGAATGTATGTGACCTACGTTTCGGGTTCGATGGGGTCGCATGGGGGTGTGTTGTATTCGAGGGATTGCCTGAAGTGCAATTACGAACTGTTTTCGTGACTGCGCCGAAGTTACCCATTTTTTTTATCTTTTTGGCCCGACCGGGGAAGTGACCCCAGACCACTCTAGTAGCCTAGAAAAAATCTGAAAAAAATATATGCTATAAAGAAAAATAAATTAAACAAGATTTGCCTAAGCATAACATCCAAATTACTTACCAAATTTGAAATAAAAATAAAATACGAAGAACAAATACTAATAAAAAAAAATATAAAAAATAGTGAGTGCACGAGCACGTTTTCGACACCGCCAGCTTTGGCGATTTTTTATTTTTTTTTGGCATAGCTAAATGCCCTAAAAATTTACAAATGTGTACTTTACATAATGCAAAACCCACTAAAAAAAATTTTAAAAATAAAAAAATTGTTTCAACCCTGAACTAAAGTGAAAACAATAAGTAAAAAGTGAAAAAAAACGTGGGCGAGCACATTTTGACACTGCCATCTTTGGCGATTTTTTATTCTTATTTGGCTGAGCTAAGTGTCTTGAAAATTTATAGGCATGTACCTGACGTCATAGAAAGCTCACAAAAAAAAATTCATTAAAAAGAATATATTTTTAGGCCCCAAAATGTTTTTTAGCGGGGGCCGAACGCCGTCGGGGGCGGACCCCGTACGGGACCCCGAACGCCCGTACGTACGGAGGTCTGTCCGGGGACCTCCGTACGTACGGGCTGGTGACCTTGTATGTATATATATTTGTTTATTATTTTATGTTTATCTCAAAATCAGTTGATAATTTTATTTTTTCTCTAAGGTAAGAGTTGTTTAAAATAATATTTTCTATCACATATATTTCTTTCAATATTTTATCGTAATTGTTTTTTTCAAAAATATATTGTATGTAGAGTATTACACAGAGAACGTACAACCTTTGTACAACACAATACAATGAACGTATAAAAAAAAATAAAAAATTGTATGCGAGGCATGCTTAGAGACACGTACAAAAGAGGCTATAAAACCAAAAAAATAATCACGTTATCAACATAAAAACCCTTACAAAGGAATTTTTCTATGTTTTTGCATCTCACATGGGGTTCATCCGAAATGATAGTTAAGGTACTGACACATTTATTTTCTCACAGCCCGTAACCGACTCTAAGAAGTCGAAACAACGAGCGCACGCGTGGATAGCTGAGAGAGTGTGTCGGAGTGCACCTTACGGCACGTTGTCGACGTGAATACCCTTACAAGGGTATTTGCCCATGTTTTTGTGTCTCGCATAAGCCGCATCCACAATAATATTGGGGATAGTGGCATGAGCTATCTTGATACAGTCGGCAATTGACTCTCAGAAAGTCGGGACGACAATCACATGTATAGTCAGGTCCGAGAGTGTATGGATATGCACTTTGTTGACACACATTGATTTAACTGGATATTTGGTGAGTTAGCGAATTAGTTGTGTGATCAACCACCTTGCAGAACGGTGCAAGCTAGAAAGAGACCAAAAAGTAATTAGTATCGCTGCGCTGACTCCATCATATCCTTTTCATATAACATAGCTTTCAATGAAACCGAAATGATAATCATTCAAAAGTTTAACTATTTTTTCATCCTTCTTTGTTGATTTTTTTACTTATGAGTCATTTAAGATGTGAACATTATTTTGTATTTAATTTCGTACATTGTCACATGATCGTCTATTCTGGTAATCATCTAATACGACATTTTCCTTATCTTACATTCGATCGACTTGTCTTCGTGGTTTCTTCCATGTTTCATTGTTAACTTCATCTTAATCATTTTCATGAAATATTGCTCTCGGGGGAATTAGAAGAAAAGTAATGCAAACCTTCAATTATTCATTTATTATTTTTTGTTAATTTTGTTCCTTTTGGGTAATTCAAGGTGTGAACATCGTTGTCTTCTCAGTATCGTTTATAGTCATATGATCATTACTTTGACAAGCATCCATCTCATCATATTCCTTGTTTGAATGATATATGATGTTATAGTTCAACCTTTCTTAAGGGATTTTACCATGCTTCACTATATAACAATAGATCTACTGTGTAATACCTATTCTCATGTTCGGATGATATTTTTTTCCACCCATAATATAAGTTACGTTACCTAACATACACGTACGGGGCTTTCCGTATGAAACGTACAGGTAATATTTGTACAGGAACCTGTACGAGAATCTGTACGGGAACCTATATGGGAACCTGTACAGGAACCCGTACGTCTTGCAAGCCCCCATACGAAAAAAAATCAAAGTTATCAAAAACATCCGGAAAAAAAAAATTGTGTTGCAACAGCACAGTACAAACAACATTTCGTTGAGCATCATATGCAGATTCTTATTATAGTTTGAGGGGAAAAAAAATAGTTAAAAAAAAAAGTCGTATGAGTCCTAGCATACGAGTAAGGAGTACGACTCATACTCGTACGAGGGTGAGTACAAGTCGCAACGTAGAATATAAGATCATGAGCAGTCCCTTGAAAGATGTTTGTATTGGTCTCATTGTTAAATACATTTGCTATCTTTGGTAATGGTGAATTTGACATATATCATTATTATGCATCATAATTGACAGTCTTGTTTACTTTTTAATTAGTGAATAATGTTGCATATTCATTATTCGTAAAGATGATCTTTGTCAAGGCTTCGGATTCCCCCCCCCCAAAAAAAAAACACAAGAGCTTCATCTATTCAAGGGGCAACAATCCGGTTACTTATCACCGACAAACATAGAGAGATAAAGGTTGAAAAGCATAAGAAGATAGACGAGCACGAAGGTAGGGCGTGTCAGTCCATGTCGATGCCTGACCTGTCTGCAATGAGGAGGCAACGGGGAGCGAACTCAGGCAGATAGGCCTTTGGGTGGAGTGGAGGTCCCGATGCGTCTTTGCCCAGTCGCCACCCACCTCCCCACAGGTCCCTCAAGCTGCTAGGCTCTCCTTATCCCTCCTCACCCCCCCCCCCAATCGAAGACTGCCATACAAACCTGTCTCAATGTTTCTTTCACACCACTCTCGAGTCCAAACCATCACCATTTCTACTTCTCTAGCTTCCCCCCCCGCCCCGTCTCCCGCCCCCTCTGACTTCCTACCCACAAGCGTCTCACTTTACGCTTATAATCTATCAACTGATCTATCACATTTATTGCACCCCCCAAGCACTTTTTTTTTCTTTAAACCACTAGTACCTTTGTCGTTTCAGAAAATAGCGGGCCTCCGACCTTTCAGGAGGTCGAAATGAAATGACGGCCACTGATTATATTTATCAATGACAGCCGTCGTCAGGCCCGGCCTCCGAATTCTTCGGAAACTGGCGTTTTCCCTCATTTTTGAAGCGGCAAAGGTACTAGTGGTTTAAGTTCAGGTTGTTGCAGAGGCTGGCCACTAGGCATATGACAATCTTGCCCGCACCTGACCATTTGGTCATCCCGATTTATTGCCTAACCAGTCCCGTATGAGACACCCTCCCATCTGTACTCATCATCGCGATTCTCGACGCATCCGTACTCCCAAGGACCTACCTGAGTATACCCAGGATCATCACGTATTCTAGTGATCTTTGACCGGACAGTGGTTATAGGCATCAGGGATGAACACCCCACGGGTACGGGACGCAGCACGGGGTGTAAGGTTGCATATCACAGTACCAACTGGGCTGGCCCTCTTGGTCGCCTGGTACCGGAGCGTTCATCCTCCCCGTCAGAGCAAAGTAGTTCAGAAAGGGATTGGTGGTTTCAGCTTCTGACTATTGTGACCAGCTTCATGATCGTATATATGGTTTCCCACTAGTATTAGGGGCGTCTGAGTGTACCAGTGTGGCGTGGGGCTTATCGTTCAGTACCAGCACCCCCTCTAACGTTTTCCCTCTGGCATTAGGCCCCACATGTTCAACATACACTCCTGTGACCAGCCTGGCGACCAAACGTATGGTTTCCTCGGAGCAAAAGCGAGGTCTTGCCCTTTTCAAAAGAAAACGAGGGAGGTACCCCCTAGCATTATACCCCTTAGTAGTGATAAGAGTTGAAGTCATGATCTTGTTTATAAAGAGCTATGTACACATACCATTCAGCCATGGCCCGCAGGCAGATCACTCTTTAGCGGCTTGCACAATCTTGTAAACTAACCATTCTTTTGGTAGTGGGTGATGGCCCCCGTCCTGATAGTGGGAGAGTAAGTTGGCCTCGGTATACTAGATGAGGTGATATGAGCGCCCCTACCCACCGCCTATCTCCAATGTATTGGTGGGGAGCAGCACCTGCTGGAAACGGGGTCCAGCGTCCCATATATATCATACATGGATCCTGACTTCTGCTGGAAACCGGGTCCAGCGTCCCATATGTCATTCGAATAAACCCGCGCATCAGCCGGTGTACTCTTGTGCGAGGCAGAGGCAGACGGATCGGACGGCAGCTAACAAAGAGTCTCCTGGCGCTGCTGCCCGGTTGGGGTAGGGCGCAGACGGACGGATCGGACGGCAGCCAATGGGGGCCTGTCGGGCGCGGCTCCCGGTTGGGGTAGGAGATTCGCGCTTTCTCCTGAGCAAATTCCGAGCCAGAACGCATTGAATGGATTTGTTGACGATCCATCCGGCTAGGACGCGATCGCCCTTCACCATTTTTGCGTGAAAACTGAAAATTAATGTGCGATGCGGATTTCTGGTTTCTTGGCGAATCGTCGGCCGGATTTGTTAGAGTGATCCCCAAATTTCGAGAGGGGAAAGGCGAGGGTCGTTTTCTGCCACTGCCATAGTTATGGTCCCTGTTGAGGTAGTAGGCGTGGGACGAAACGACGACTCTAGCTCTATCCGTGTATTCTACCCCTTCCCTCCATCCCACCCTCCCTCCTCCTTCCCTCACTCGTCAAATCCCTCCCCTGCGCGTTTCTGTGTCACTGTCTCTGCGGGCGTCTCTCTCATCTGTGCTCCTGTCTCTCTCCCCATTCTCCTGGCGGCTCGTGCTGGCGAACCCTGCTGAGTACTTGGTGTGCACCGCCCTCCGGTGGCAGGCGGAGGGCGGGGGTAGATCGATGGAAGGAGACAGGGTGGGAAACGACCCCCTCGTTTGTCCAGCAGTGTGTTAGCCATTGCGTAGCTCCCTCCCGGTCGTCTGTCTTCTTCCTCCTGGTTATTCCTTCGCCATCACTCCTTCTGTGGCCGCAGTAGTGTGCTTAAGTAGATACGGTGATCTTCGGAGATGGCGATTCGGGTAGTAGCTCACACCCGGGCCACCGGCCTGGCAATCTCGGAATGCTGCCCGTTGAGAGGGCAGGAAGGGTGCGAGACGGTGTCGGTGGTGCAGGCGCAAGGCAAGCGCTCAGCGTTCGCACGCTTCGACGGGCTGCGCTGTGTCGCCAACAGCGAGAAGTGCGCTCCAGCCGGGCGTTCGAACGTCGGAGGCTCCCGCCGGCGCGCTCAGCGCGGGCGGGCGCTGATTCGTGCCGCGGCTGCTGGGGAGGAGCCCGTGTGGAAGAGAGTCGGGGCGCAGATAGGCAGGCTCGGCACGACGAGCGGTCGCAGTGCGCCGAAAGGAGAGGACGAAGAGGCGGAACCTCGGGCTGGGCTACTGTCGCTGGGTGCCAACTGGGGGAAGCGTAATGGAGGTGCGGCTAGCGGTTTAACATTATCTAGCGCTGATCGTAAGAAAGATGGCGGAGGGGGCACGATGATATTGCGCACCGCTGGGGCGGGGATCTTCGGCGGACGCGGGCGGAAGGCCGACCCAAGCACCGTCTTTGTGGCCGGAGCGACTGGCCAAACTGGGGTGCGCATTGTCAAAGAGCTGTTGCGAGCGGGTTTCAGCGTGCGAGCCGGGGTGCCCGATTTGGAAGAAGCGGAGCAAGTGGCATCTATTGCGTCCAAGTACGAGGTGGGTGCTGCTGGCGGCCTGACAACCGTCAACCATGGCGGGCCCCGGCTGCCTTAACACAATGAAGTGGCATCGGTTGTTTCTCTCTCGCTCTGTTGCCTCTACTCCCCAACCTCGATCGCTGTGCCACCCCGTCCAACTCTCCTCCTCCTCCTACTCCTCCGCCTCCCCACCCTCCTCCTTCTGTACCAGCTTCCCGTCCGATGGAAACCACGAACTGCCGATGGTGAACGCATCGGATTGGGACCCAGCCCATCACCGTGATACTCTAATTATCACCCCTCTCATTCAAGTTGTCACTATCGTCGTCATCATGCAATCGTTGGCGGCGAATACTGAAAAAGGCTAGTAAGAGAGAACGGATGAGGTAAAGAATGGTGCCGATTTAAGGATCACCGATTCCATTGGCGTTCCCAATCGTCTGCTGCTCGGTCCATCAGCTAGACGGCGGAAGGGGCCTAAAAGCAACAGGAAGCTTGTTTTTCTCAACTGATCTCTTGCCCGGTACGGACATACTAGGGCTTCACTTGCCTTTGTCCAAGCAAAACAGGACCTTTTCACGTAGGCACAATTCCAGCAGCGTCGTTGTATGTTCGGACGCACAGCAGGACGGGCGCCGGGGCCAGCCTCCTTCAAATTACCCCCCTCTCACAGCTTTGCAGGCACAACTCCGGTAGAGTCGTTCTATGTTCAGACACACAGCAGGAAGGGCGCTGGGCCAACCTCCTTCAAATTCAAATTACCCCATTCTCTCAGCTTTGGCCTCTTAGCGGTCGTGCACATGCCCCTTTTGTCTCTATCGCACTGGCTTTCGAAACGGGCTTCGTGTTCCTTAGTCCCCAAAACAGTCTCGCAGAACAATACAGGGTATTGTTTGGCTCACTCCGTAATTCTGACCCTTGGGAAGCCGCCGTCGTGGCGGGGTGGCTGACAAAGGTCGTGTTGGGCAATGCACCCGCAAACAATCCGACATAACGTCGAACTCAACTTTTAACATCAACCCCGAATGCCTTTGTGTACAACAAGGTTAAACTTTGAGCTAGACTCAGGTGATGGATCCGCATTCCTCCGATGCGGGACTGTTCAGGTAACAAAACGCCACATCGGGTCCGACATGCAGAATGGGATGAAGTGGCAAGCTCCCCTTCTCTCTCTCTCGTAGCGTATGTAGCTGGTCTACGTCCGCTCTTCTTGTTGCCTGAGCGCCACAACCGTACAACGTGCGGTCAGGAATTCACGGACACATGGATGGAGCTGCCCACGTCAAACACCGGGTTGTCTGTCACGTCTGTTCGGGCTTGACACTATGAAGTTCACCCCGCGCGGGCGTGGTATTCGTCAGCATCCTTTTACCAATGACATTCTGTGCACACGCATAAGCACGCACACACAGCAACACACACACACACACACACACACACACACACACACACACACACACACACASAGAGAGAGAGAGAGAGAGAGAGAGAGAGAGAGAGAGAGAGAGAGAGAGAGAGAGAGAGAGAGAGAGCATGCATGGGCGCATCATCCGTTTACGTGGTACGTCCAATTGTGTGCTCTGATACCAGGGAGGTTTTGGCACTGAATGGCATTGCATGAGATGGCGGCATTTGTGTTGATTGCCGTATTTTATGTAACGTTTCTGGCAGCAGTGGTCACGACAGAAAGAGTCCACTTTTACTGTGGGATTCTCGAAAGCAAACCGTCGTCTTTGAGCAAAAAAAGAGGAACAATGGGAGAAAAGATGGATAAGGGAGTGAAGAGGATTGTCATCGACTTACCAAAACAAGGCCCAAATAGGAAAATGGAAGGAAGGAGATCGAAGATTCGCGAACTTACTGCCTACCCTATGGGTGAATGAATGGTACACATGGAAAAAGTTAAAATCTTGTGCCCATGCTCTCTCTCTCTCTCTCTCTCTCTCTCTCTCTCTCTCTCTCTCTCTCTCTCTCTCTCTCTCTCTCTCTCTTGCGCGCGCCCGCGCGCCCGCGCACTGTCTCTCTGGCTCACTCACGCCCCAGACAGAATGCTCCCAGGCAATGATGTACACAATTGATGTTTTCTTTCAGATGTAGGCATTATCAGGGTGCGTTGTGTTCCGTGTCCATCTGTTGCGGGTCCATGTGCGGGATAACACCCTCCCGGCTATGTGTCCGATTTTGGATTCAACGTGGGTTCCGTGTTGAATTATTCAACGCGCGTTGAATTCACTTTGAATGTCCATGTGCAGGCTAACACCCTCTCGGCTATGTGTCCAATTTTGGATTCAATGTGGGTTCCGCGTTGAATAATTCAACGCGCTTTGAATTCGCTTTGAATCCCGTTCAAATGTCCGTTAGGCGAGAAAAACGTGGTCCGCAATGATTTTTTTCCTGGGCTAAATGTAATCAGAAAAAAAAATAAAAATAAAAATGGGGTTGTAGATCTTTTAGAGGTCTACAACCCTATATTTTTATTTTTATTTTTTGAGCTTTGAATATATTTAAAAAAAATCAAAAACATAAGCACAATGAAAAAAACAAAAACAAGAAATGACATGAGTTTTTTTTTGGGGGTTTCACATAGATTTTCCAAGGGCTAAAACAAAAACAAAAATAAAAATAAAAAATATAGGGTTGTAGATCTCTCAAAGATGTACAACAACATTTTTTTTTTTTTTTTTTTTTAACTTCGTGTATTTAGAAAAAAATCAAAACCATAAACAACATATTTGTTGGCCTGCATTGCTTAGGTAATCCTGCCAGTGCTGGGTAGACTCCCTGATTTGGGCCTGTAGAAGATTGCATGAGCCTGGCGTCCGAGCTCCCGTACGGCAAGGGCTGGGAGGTTGGCCCAGCCCTGATGCACTGCTGTCTGGTCCAAGTTGCCCTCAGTACTGGTAGGGTGATGGTCCTGAGTGCAGGCCACACTGAGGTAGGATAGGAGGGACAGGGGTGTCGTGGGGATGGGTAGGGTAGGTGGCCTATCCTGTCAGGACAACCATTGGCTGCTTCTACCAGCAATCACCGCGGGTCTGGTCCTTGGCCTCTGCAACACTCTGGGCTTTCCAAACAAAAAAAAAATAAAAGAAGATTGGATATTCTGCTAGAACGTGGAATAATACGCCGCCATATGTTTTGTCGTTTCAGCATATAATACGCCGCCATATGTTTTGTCGTTTCAGCATATGGTAAGTACCACTAGTACCTTGCCCAGTGTTGGAAAATAAGGGAAAACTGGCAGTTTTCCCAAACTCCTGAGAATTCGGAGGCCGGGCCTGACGACGGCTGCCATTGATAAATCTGATCGGCGGCGGTCGTTTTGTTTCGGCCATCCGAAAAGGTCGGAGGCCCACCCGAGGCCCGCTATTTTCCCACGTGGCAAACGTACTAGTGGTATTCCTAAGAAAA
>BFEA01000501.1:770913-804150 GCA_003427395.1 Chara braunii | reverse complement strand
AAAAAAAAAAAAAAAAAAAAACGCGTTCATTTTTTTTTCCTTTCATTTCTCTGCGTTCGCAGCCCAACCCCCCCATCCAAAAGATGTTTTTTTTCCATTTTTTTTTGTGTGGGGGGGTGGAGCAGGGGTTGCGCCGCCGAATGGCGGTTCCCGAATCCCGAGACCCCCTCCCCTCTGGCTGCCACGTGGCGCCAAAGCCGCGCGTCCACGCGGACGCGTCTGCGGGCTCGCGGCCTCGTCCGCGACCGCGGACTTGGCCGCACCTGTCCGCCGCCGGGGGGTATTCATAGATGGGGCCTAGGCCGGGCGGATGATGTTTGGCTCTGCTTTTTTATGAAATCCTTCTTGAAAAGGAAGCTTTCCTCGAAGTTTTGGGATGCGGTAAGAAACGCTTGGCGCAGACACCCACCGGAAGTACAAGAACCGCCAGGCACGAAGGAGGAGGTTCCGAGGCAAGGCCTGTTTGAAAACAGCTTCACTTTGGATGATGAGGGGAACCCTTTTTCGGCAGGCTCAACCCCGGGCTCCTTCGGTAGAGCCTGGATGCGTAGAGGCATCTCTAGAGTGGGAGACCTGTGGGCTGAGCTTCAAGGTACCTGGGAATCGTTTGGGGAGATCCTCCCTACTCTGCAAGGGCTGTGGCACACAGAGATACACTGGAAACAGCTGCTGCGAGCAATCCCCGCCCACTGGAAGCAACTACTGGGTCCAGAAGGGCTGGACCCTGTTGGCACATGGTACGCTACCGCTTCAGATGATGAAGGACAAGGAGGAGCCGAGCCTTGGGAGGTACAACGGTTGACAGACAGTGGGTTCCACGAGGTTCAAAAGTGGGCAGTGGTTGATCAGTCTGGGATACTGGTCCCAAGTGGGAACCGCTACGTAAATTGTGCATAGACCCGACAGCGTGGCAATGGAAAGGAGGTGTAGTCTCAAGAGCCAGTCCCCGGGGGTTAGACCTATCCAATTTCTCAGTAAGCGATTCATACAGGTTGGCAACCCACAAAGGGAGGAATCCTGCAGGGGTGGCAGTGACCAGATGGAGTGCAGTCCTGTTGGAGGACCTCCTGGGAAAGGAGGGAGAATTTCTTAACCTGTGGAATGTCCTTCTCACTCTGCCCGACCTTAAACAGGTTAGTTTGTTGTGGATGCTGTTGATGTTGGTTACCCCTTTGGCTGTATGGTTATGTAGCAGAGGTATGGAGGTACAACTGACTTGCCCCCGCTGTTCCTGGCCCTTTGAGTCCACTAAACACGTATGGTGGGATTGTCCGGCGTCGAGAAAGGTGTGGAGATGGTGGGAAGACCATTGGAAAAAAATGGGGGGAGAGGGGATTGAAAGGGATGAAAGGTGGGTCCTGTTGGGTTTTGGAGGAAACGCGCAGTCTGGGAAGAAGGGCTGGCCATATATGGCGCATGCAGCCAAGGCAGTGATATGTTCAGTAATTTGGGCGGGCAGGAACAGGGCCAGGTTCGAGGGCCGCCCATTCTCAGATCTGGAGACCAAGGCAGGAATCAAAAGGGGATTGAGGAGGGCAATATGGGTGGATTGGCGCAGCAAAGCCAGATCTGGCAAAGGCACAAGGAGAAATCTTTGGCGGTTTCTGAGGTCATGGGCAAAAGGAAACCAGTTGGCGGGAGTACACACCATACGAGGATTGGTGATCTCGAAGTGGTTGAGTAGCTAAACAATAGATGAGAGTAGGGGAGAGTAGGGGGTAGGAGGTGTGGTTGGTGTAGGGGACCTGGTACTCGGTCAGTAGGGGGGAGGCTAAAGAGTATCTATCGGCACCAGGACACTCGGTGTACTAGGGACGCAGTGGTCCGTTAGGAGAGTGTCCAGATTCCAGAGGAACAGTTTGTTCCACCGAGCCGGGTAGGCTCGGTCGTCGTATTAGACGTCTGCAGCAGTCATTGTCTAGATACCAGGAGGGCAGTAGGAGGGTAAGTGTGTGGACAAAGGTTGTGAGTGTTATTTGTTTGATTGGGTCATTTGAATAGTTCAAGAGAGGCGATATGTGGGTCCCCAGCTCGACTGGAACCGTAAGCGAAACCGGCTGATGTTGCCGGGATAACTCCAGGTGGAATTGTGAGGTCCCCGGCCTCCCACTATGGATTGTTGTTAATGAATGTCAAGTTCTTCTAAAAAAAAAAAAAAAAAAGGACATTTTTCCAACTTGTGACTTGTTTTGCTTTGACAGTTTAGCCACGCCTTAGCGACCCTGAAGAAAAGATGATGTGCCTTTCGTTTTTTTTTCACTTCGGAATTTTGCATAGTTGGTGGGAAGTTTTGGCGCGACCATTCGCCCAAAGTGGCTTTTGAATTTTGGATTCTTGTAGGCTGCACGGTAGCTCTTGCGCATAAATGGAACTTCGCTTCAACACTATTGCTTGGGGTGATGCAGCCAAAAACCTCGAATTTTGGGCCTTCCATTAATGTGACGGACCCACCGGGATAAGGGTCCATCAGGATCAAGCCGAAGAGATGAAGATGGGGGAGATGGAGATCGAGATGGAAAGGACAGCGCAACTCCGACGCAAACTCAACACGCACATACTCCAAACTGTGCAAATGAAGAATGAATCAAAAACAGACTGCAGCTAGGGTATATCCCCGGCTACGTGATCCCCACGGGCGGATCCTGCGGCCTAGGAGGCTGACCGTGGGCCCGCGACCGAGTTTCCGCGTGGCCGTCCCAAGCCCAGGCGGGGGCGCGCATGGGAAAACAGTGTGCGCGTGCGACCGTCGCACGTCGGCCTCTATGGCCCTGTTAAAAAAAAATAAAAATAAAAAAAAACTGGGGGGGTGTTTTTTGGTGTGTGAGAAAAAACATTAAATAAATATAAAAAAAATAAATATTGATTGATTGATAGTTTTTTGTATTGATTGATTGATTGATTGATTGATTGATTGATTGTTTGATTGATTGGTTGATTGATTGATGGATTGATTGATGAATGAATAAATAAATAAATATAGATCCTTGCAAAATTAGCATGCAGCCTTATAACTGGCCACTTAAACTTTCCCCCAATTAGAACACAGGTCTCATTCCCCCAATACCTGATTTGTGTATGGGATGACCATCTGATTGACTCTAACCTGGTCTGCATCTGATCGACCGCGTTTGCACGGTCACTCACCACCCCCGAAAGTAAGAGGCAGTTGCCAACTCTTATTGAGGCACCTGATAGACTAGTAAATCTGCACGACTGACTGCACAGCTAAGTCCTTGCCTAGCTGATCAACAGACAGTGAATGTTGGTGTCTATTAATCATATCATTCGTTGATCCGTGGGTGACCATGTCAAAACCCCTGTCGCCTTTGCAACAGGCCTGTGGCAGTCCAACAGGTCGTCAAGTAGTACATGCCCGTCTGCCATTGGCTGCCTAGTAAGTCGATCTCTCTGCCTGTTGCATGACCTCAATCGGAACTGAGACCCCAAGAGTCAAACCCTCTTTCCTCTTTGTAACGGCCAAGCAACAATTTTCCTGTGTCGGCAGCTGGCTGTTGTGCCCCTCAACATGTGGCACCTGAGCACACATGTATGCATCTCTCTGAAAATGGGGAAGGTACTGCCTAAGTAGACCAGGCCCAACGGTCCTACCGCCGACGTTGAATCCAGGTCCGGTAGTCCCGCTAGAGGAACTAGTTTTCAGGTGTGATACTCCCGCTGACTCTTAGGCCCATAGCACAAATGTAGGCTTGGCGGGCACCGTCTGGTTTAGATCCAGGCTTGGCCAAAGTGCATACCGCCGCCACTTAGGCTGCTGGTACTGACTCCAGGCCCGGTAGTGCTGCGACTTTTCAACAGGCTATCCCAGTACAGGCCCGTTCCTACAGATGCGAGCACAATGGAATGCCACTTGATCCGGGTCCAGACTTGGCCAGTATGCGAAGGTCTGCGGCTCAAGGCCGCTTTTACTGAATCACTTTTTATTTATTACTATTATTTTTCATTCAGGACTTGCGCGAACCCTTCACAAAAAAAAAAAAATTCAGCTGCACGTTTCGCTAATCCCACTCCGAATGGTTCAGGACGTCGAACCCTCCGACAACCACACCTTGAATTGCAGTCAAGTTTGAATAATAATAATAAACCATTATAAAAATAAAAAGACGGGATTAGACCTGGGACATTTGAGGATGACCACCCTCACCAAAAGTGTAATCAGTCCTCTCCGGTTGGACCGGCTAATCCCACTCAAACCGGTGTGGCACATTGACACACCACGGAGGGCCTGAATGTCGGACCCTCCGGCAGCGTATCAGCATCGGCCGAAAGTGGCCGTGGTCGCGGCAGCAACGCCAAGCGACCCTTCAACTTCAAACGAGTTTGCCTCGTCTGACGAGGGAGACAGACTAGCAGCTGCCCATAATGGTGGCCGCCCCGCCAAAGGACGAGGACGCGGCAAAACAAAGACAAACATCACTTCTTCTGGGCCCGAACAAGCAGCTCCAACTCAAGAACCTTGGACACAATACGATCTGACAGAGCGCGGTGTCGCACTTTTTCCAGTCGAGCCTCTTCGAGCGACCAGAAAGCCAACAGGCTGTCACGCAGGATTTGTTGATGATTGCAGTTAATAAAATGAATTAAATAATGCAAATCCTTTCCTGTTGTGTGCGTCTGGCTTCGAGCGAGACCCTTCAATTGCGGTCTTCGCCGGTCCCCGGTCTTAGGAATCTTTTATTTTGATTCGGAACCGCAGGGAATTATGCAAAGAATAATCATAAAATTATGGGGTGCTATGCATGCATCAATTATGTCAATCTGATTTTGAGAACTGTGACAAAACATCCACAAAGGCAATTATCAAGCAAGAATAATGCAGAAAATAAGACTGACTGACTCGAGCAAAGACAGGGGCAATTGAATGAGGGAAGAATGAGAACTCATAATAATCTCAGAAAGTACATGTAAGCGGACATAGTCAACACCTCTCAAGAGTCCTCACTCATCCCTCTGGCCAGTCTCTCTCAATCTCCCTTTTCATTGATCTTTTCTGGTGTCGGCCACGCCCACGTACAATCTGAGACTGAGGCTTCGTGACAAAATGCCACCTGTAGCCAGCAAGCTTTGAGAATGACCATCCGAGGCAGATGACACGGTAGTTAACCATGGAGCAAAACTCCTCCCACAAAGTAGGCAGTCCGTCCACTGAGAAGACTCCTCGTCTTAGGTAGGGATACTCGGTGGGCTCGGTCAGCGCCTCAATGTCGATCACCGCTGGAGAGATGTATCTCTTTGCCAAGCCAATCACATCCAGCCAACACGTGCCATCCGCGAGAAGAGAAGGGATCGGTGGCCTATGATAGTCAGTATAAAGCGCCGGTCCGAAGCTGCGGATCAACGTAGTACCACTCTCATCGAGCTCCTTCTCTCTCTGCTCAAGGTATTCGGTGGCTGAGATCCAGACTGGATCGAAAAGTTCATGAGTCTCCTTGCCTTTCTTCAGGTAAGGCCTCAGATCGTGGATAGTGCCATCAGCAAAACTAGTCTGGACAACGAAGATTGACAGATCTCCCTGTCTGAAACCAATGACACTAACATACTGATAACGAAAAGTCTCTTTGCATGAAAACCGGTTGAGGCTGGCCAGCACCGACTCACTGACCGGCGTAGACTGAACTTTGCTCATGAGTACTCTTGCCAGTGCAAACCGACCAGATGGTCCCGGTGAAATGGTTACCAAACTGATTGCTGGGAACCGATTGCTGAAAACTGATTGTCGATGATTGCTGATGACTGATTACTGAAAACTGTTTGCTGAAAATTGAATGTTGAAAACTGTTGTTTTGAAGTCTAGCCAATTCTCTACAGTCTGCCCGTAACTTGTCTCACTGGGAATCCCGGACAACCTTCCTTGCTTCCTCTACAGTGCCCACTGAGGAAATAGTGGCGCACAATCTGCCGTTTTTGTCATGTAAATTATAAGTGTACTCAATCCGAGCGTGATCTCTCACCAGTGTCAAAGCGTACTCCATCATCATGATTGTCTGCTGATTGTACTCTTCCACTGCGCTCTCCCTCCAGTCCTCTGCCACGCCCTGACGCAATGAACATGCCACCCTTATAATGTCACTATCACCCATTTCTCCCCCGAGTTTTCGTCGTTTGGCTACTAGTTGACTGCCACTACCGAAATTACCGCTCCGAGGGTTTGTTTCCAACTATTGACTGGTTGCTGTTTGGAAACTGAGTACTTGCTGCTTCGGAAACTGACTGCTTGTGGTTTTGGAAACTGTCTGCTTGAAGTTCTGAGAACTGATTGCTTGAGGTCATGAAAACTGATTGCTTGTGGTTCTGAAAACTGGTCTAGTAGTTGTTCGGGAATTGAAGAATCATTAGTCAGAGGACTGTTACTTCTATTTAGGAAACTAATTGGCTACTTAATTGTCTGAGAGTTGTCCGTGTAGTCCCCGGCACATTGGGTCACTGATCCATGAAGCAGCATACCGTACTGCTGCAAAGAGAAGATTGCAGTCTGTTATTACTTACTACTGGTGACCCTTCTGGGGCCGCATTGAGCACTGCTGGCTCACACGAGCTTGGTCCTGGCCTGCTCAACAGTTTCATAACTTGAACAGGTGTTGTGTAGCCTCCCATCATGTCCGTGGAAATTAATCACATATTCGACATATTTTCTCTCCCCCGCTGTTCTGACTGCGAATTCTCTCTGAGTTAATCTGTGCCTTTCCATGTCTTTACATGCTTCTTCTTCCCATCCCTCTTTCTTTTCCCTGATTAGTGTGCTTTTCACCACTAGGATCTCATCGTTCTTCATGTCCCCCCCTCCTTTTCTTTACACTCAGATCACACAGCAGTAAGCCTCGAATTCTAGGTAAGTAGCCATCCTCCAGTATGAAGTAATTTGTACGCAAACTGGACGGTGTTTGATAGCTGTCTGGCTGCTGTTTGCTCGCTGTTTGAAAACTGTCATCCGAGCACTGGTTCGACTCTGTTTGAGTGCAGCTTGAATGATATTAGCTGCTTTTTGATTGTCTGCCCGAATGCTAGTCTGGTTGCTGTTCTGGTTACAACAGTTTGCTGCTTTCCGTCTCTTGTTGGCTTGCTGTATGCTTGACTAGGACTAGTCTCAAGTCTGGTTCAGCTCCTCTACTTAATATTTGCTCATTTGCCCACGGAATAATAGAATGGTTTTCTCTCATTGGTACCCACAGACTGCTCTCCTTGCCTCCTCAACGGAGCCCACAGACGAAATGATTGCTCACAGTTTTTTCCCCATGGTTGGGTTACCGCTCCTCTTATCAGTCAACTCATGCTCGGGGCCGACATTTGTCTACTGCAACACTTCTGGTAACTGTGAATCGTGAAAGCCCCAGGGCAACTCATACCGGTCTGGCGATGCTTAAGGTCCCACTTCTGAGGTGTTGTCAGACAATTACTTCTTCCTGGTTCATGGGGTGGACAAGCCAGTACTTTCAGTCACACCAGAGTATAGAAACTCGTGAGACCGTACGCTCGCACGACTGCCTGCGAGGGGTGAGGAGATAGACTGAAGTTCTTATCTGCACTTATGCTCCCAACCCCTGTCAAGCCCACACTCTCAGCATGAAAGCAAAGCTCTTAGGCATTCGTCGCTGGAATTACAAACAAAGTAAGAGAGCGTCACAAATCCAAAGCTTATTTTGTATCGTTTCTTGTTCCAAAATTGTCAATCTCCTTTTCCCCTAATCCTGCTTAATGCCCCTGTTATTCAAACATGACTTCCGGAGTTCATTATCAGCACGGATACCAGGGGTGATGATCAGGGCATCGTCTCGCTCATTTTGGGTTTCACTTGACTCTATTTAGCGATACTCGCTTCGTTAGTAAACTCACGAGTTCTTCGCCCTGACCTTTATGTTTTTACCGACACTAAAGTGTTAGTAAACCATAAGACAGTCACTACGTCCTAGCTCTCACAGCCACAAGGATTAGAACACTGAGCGAAGGGGATGTAGTTTTCTTGGGGTATCATGTTTTGACAGGGAGTGCAAACTTTAAAGATTGAAATTACATACAATCAAACATTCCTTAGCTCTCGCCTCCGACCAACAGGCTCAATTAGCTCAGTAGTTGTCACCAAGTTACCAAGAGGGTGACGTCAACCATCAGTTACTTATCCGTTTCATGCCTCCGAAAACTTATCTGGCCAAAAACTGAACAAACGCACGGTAGACCAGCTGCTTATCCGGTCACAACCTATTCTGTTTGGTTGAAGATGACGGACGTCTTCGTTCGCTCCAGATGGTAAGTAATGATCAAGACCCCAATTCAGCTATCTCAGACCCTCGACCCCAAGACTATTCGAGCTCTTCTCATGATACATCTGACTTTTGCTTGGACTTTTCTATCTTACATTCGTGCAATAGCTGATGTCATCACACCGAACTCACACGTAGCGTTAGAGAGAGAACACGATCCCCACCTACTCAAGGGATTATACTGCTCAGTTAACCCAGAGAAACTTTCCAAATACGCTCCTTGCTGGGGGGGGTGAAGACAACGACACAGGGACAGCTGCTGATGTCAACAAAAGCTATCGACAACACACTGCAGTGTCCTCAGTTCTACTTCGCGAATTTCCTCTTGGTCTCGTTACTCACCTACCTTCTCTTAGCATGTCACTAGTGACGGCGAGAAGAAACCATATTACGACTCTCAGATCAGCCCCGCGATGATGCTAATGATCACTTACCATGGAACGATTATCATCGGCGCGAGTAAGTAGCGACTAGACTCGCTGCTAGCGCGCTCACTCTCTTTTATTTTACCTTCTCCTCCCCCCTTTCTTTTCCTTCATTCTGCACCCTTGCCCTCAGGCTATAGGTCGCAGGCTCCAATCTCAAAAATCCCACACCATTTAGTAGGAGAAGGATGACATCACCAAGAATACTACTCAAAAGTCGGAGCCTCCTTTCTTGTCTATTCCCTCACGACTCCCCCAGCAGCTAGCTCATAGCCAAAACAGATCACGCATACGTCGATCATAGTAGATGCGTCGAGCCTGTTTGCGCAGACACTAACTCGGCTTGAGCAGGTTATTACAGCCCACGCATAAGTGAAAAGCTGCTGATCCGTGTCCAAGACAGGGAGGGACCGTGCTCAGCGCGCGGCAAGTGGATCGAGTAGCAACCTACACCATGCCCTGCATACTAGCCTCTTTTAACGGACACTTCTCATGTTGTTCGGGCAGGTTCCCCTTTTCCCCCTTATCTTTTCGTCATTGCTGCAGCTATAGTCACGTCTCGTGAGCATACGAGTAGCGATTAGCGTACAGGTGCAGGCACGTCACGCGAGCGTGCAAGAAGCAGTTGACATCAACCGCACTCTGCAAGCTCACGTCCTGCTTCGTTCACTCAGCTGCCCCCTCCGTTGGCTCTCCTCTCACACATCAGGCCACGTCTCGCTCACACCCGTAACCACCCCGCGACTGCCTGTCTTTTCCCTCGTTGACCTCTCTCTCGCTCTCCAGCCCTGCCACCTGTCGCGCGTGTCCTGTGTCGCTGCACTTGCCTCCTCGTTTTGAGTTCAGCTCGCTCCTGTTGACCTTTGGACTCGTCACCTGTCGCGCGCGTCGCTCTCTCTCTCTCTTTGCCTCACACCCGTTTCTTACCTTTGCTCTGTTTCCCTCCGGTCCCGCGGCCTCCAGTCCCGCGGCCCCTGGGAGTCAACTGTCGTGAGCTGGCCTCGGGTCCCTTCTCCACCGGCTCCGCGGCTCGGTGGTGTTTCTGGATCTCCTCGGGTCTGTTCCAGGACCTGAGATCCGTTTCTCGGTCCGCCTCGCTCATTTCGCTCTCCCCACCTGAGTCTCTCTCGTTATGTTGTTCCTCCCTTGTCTCGGTCCCAGTTGATGACTCGGTCTCGTGATAGATGACCGTCACCCTCAAGCCCACGGTCACCCCATCTCGTCTGCACCTNTGTTCCTCCCTTGTCTCGGTCCCAGTTGATGACTCGGTCTCGTGATAGATGACCGTCACCCTCAAGCCCACGGTCACCCCATCTCGTCTGCACCTTCGTTCCGCCCTGTCGCGCGCTTCGGAAATGGCAGCCTGCAGCCTCTGGTCACCTCGCATCTCCTCCTCTCTCCCCCCTTCTATGCAGACCTTCAGCCGGACTACTTCTCCCCCATCATAGTTCAGGGCCGTCGTAATCAGAGGGCCTTCACCCGACACTGGAACCCAACGCACCGTGTGCCGCCAACAGCCAGGCCTATAGCCGTGTAGTGCCATTGCCACTCAGAATAGCCTGCCCCGCTTGATAGACAGCACAACACTAGATTAGCGACTTCCTATAGCAGACCACTCCCCACCGGAACTCGCAGTACAGACTATACCACCTGGCGACTGGTCGCGGACGATATCTCAACTCCCTCTCCCTTTTATAAGGCTTTCCTCTGCGTTCTGAACGAGGAACTTTGATTAGTCCTTTTCAGACTCTACCGCTTTTCAAGAATTTTAAAACAATGGATTAATAATTAACTTTTAGAAACTAATACTCAACCCAGAACCCAACGGTCGATCACGTATTAAACTCACACTTGTCAGTCCCAGACCCTAGCAATATGACTGCAGGTTTTGCGCCGTGGTCCCATAACGGAGTACTAGAAGTCACTTCTCCGTTTTTAAATAGCGACGCAGGCCCATCTTCATCGGGTACCCATGTCTGATGGCAAGGAGGGAGCTTATGACCCTCCACAGGGGGGTGATAGGCCTCCTACCAATGCGGGACTGTTGGCTTCGAAATTCGAACCGTTGGCTTCCCGTGAAAGGATAAGCCAACAGGTTGAAAACCAAATTTAGAAAAACTAAGTAGTAATAAAGAAATATTAATAATACCAATAATAATAATAATAATATTAATCGCTGAAAAGGGAAAGGGTGGCGTTCCAAAATTTCTCCGCGCGGCACCCTTGCGTGAACAGCGATACACGTTCACGCACAAATCTTGCACCCGACTTTCAACCTTTCTCGTTCCTTTTCTTTCTTTTACTATGTTTTTTTTTTTTTTTCCCCTTTTAGTCCTCACTGTATCTGCCTCTTTACCTGGCCATCGGGGTCCCGCTGCAAGGTTCGGACGAACGAGTCTGATACAGGTAATATACAAGGGGTAGGTAGAGCCCCAGGCCATAAGGCCGCAGTTGCAGTTCGAAAACCCGAATCGACGGCCTCCCCTGCGAAGTGATAGACCGACAGGTGGGAAACTGAAAATTTTGGAAATTAAGTAATAACATTAACAATAATAATAATAATAACAATCAGTAAGCAAAAATGGAAAGGGGATCGTAACATCACAGTGGCCCGAAGCTGCTGGATTTTCCCCGAACTAAAACGAGTTCAAATTCGGCGCTTTGTTTCCTCTCTTTTTAGCGACCTCTATTTCGTGCACCTAACCCATAACCCTGTAGAGGGGATTTCGGCGCACGACAGAAAAGACCGCGCCAGTCCTTTCACTTCCGCATCCCAGGGCGACCCCGGCGGCTATCACGGCCACAGGCCGGTTGTGCTCTGCTGTACAGCAGGGCGCCGAGCCTGCGTGGACCAATGGAAGTCCTGTGGCGCACCTCTTTTGCTGAGGGCTACGCCACCGAGACCTGTCCACGCTGAGAAACGATCCAGGTACCAGAGCAGGAACTGGTACTATGCAGAGACTTGGTACACAGGAGGGCCGGGACACCGTGCCCTCCGACAACGGGTATCACATCTGCAGCAAGTACCGTTATTGTTTGTGGTGCAACCGGCTGCTTACCGGAGCCGCAATGCGCAACTCTTAGCGCGCATCTACTTACATACCTAGCCTTCTATGCACCACCAACTTCGCCAACGGAGGACGAAGTCGCGGTGGGGGACATTCTTGCGTACGTTAGCAAGGTGGCCCGCGAGTTTCGAATGCAGCGGTACGATGACAACAACGCACCGCTCCTTTATGTCCGCATCCAAGTTGGGCAAGCGTCCTGCAACGCTTTGCTGGATAGCGGCGCGACTCGCAATTTCATTAACCAGTCCTTTATGCAAAGGGTCGGCCTTGGACCACAAGTTCGAAGAAAGGCACACCCTACGGCGATCAAGTTGGCGGACGGTAGGACGCAACAACTCCTTGACCGCTACATCGAAGCCATACCGGTCTATTTCGCACCTCGTGCATGCGAACCGGTGACGTTTGACGTCTTGGACACGAACTTCGGCATCATTTTGGGCATGCCTTGGTTTGCAAGTGCGGATCATACTGTCAACTTCCATCGGCGGACACTTACGGTCTGCGACGCGTTTGGCGCCGAAGTACCATGTACTATCCCTCTTCTGCACCCTTCGATCCGGTGCCAAGTTGTAACAGCCAAATCTTTTCGGGCCACTTGCGCTTAGGAGCGGACCGACGAGATAGGCCTATGTTTTTTTCGCACCGTCGCGGCAGCCGAATCTCAACCCTCAAACTTGTCTTCGGACCCCCGTGTGGTACGGTTGCTTGACGAATTTGCCGACATCTTCGAGTCACCTACCGGTGTGGTGCCGGATCGGCCGATCTCCCACGAGGTCATTCTCGAGGCCGGTGTCGTGCCGCCAAGAGGTTGCATCTATCGCATGACCGAGGGGGAACTTACAGTACTCCGGGCGCAACTCGACGATTTGTTGGACAAAGGCTGGATCCGGCCTACTGGGTCACCCTATGGTGCGCCTGTTCTCTTCGTGCGGAAGAAGAAGAAGGATCTTCGCCTATGCATCGATTACCGCAAGCTCAATGCACTAACCATCAAGAACGCGGGACCTCTTCCTCATCAAATTTCGATACGCCTGCAAGATCGCTACAAGACCGCGTTTAAGACACGGTACGGGCATTTTGAGTGGGTCGTCATGCCTTTCGGACTCACCAACGCCCCGACGACTTTTCAAGCGGCGCTGACCAACGAGTTTCATGCAATGTTAGACCGGTTCGTGCTGGTCTACTTAGACGACATCCTCGTCTATAGCCGAACCTTGGAGGAACACCTCAAGCATCTTCGACGAGTGTTCGAGACGCTCCGTCGCGCCAGGTACAAAGCCAACCGCGACAAGTGCGAGTTCGTACGCCAAGAGTTGGAATACTTGGGCCATTTCGTCACTCCACAAGGCATTAGTCCGTTGTTGGACAAGATTCAAGCCATCCAAGATTGGCCGGAGCCGCGGAACGTCACGGATGTCCGTTTGTTCCTTGGCCTTGCCGGCTACTACCAACGTTTCATCAAAGGATACTCGAAGATCGCGGCCCACTTATCCAAGCTTCAATGCGAGGACCGACCATTTGACTTCGGGACGGATGCGCGAGGATCATTTTTGGCCCTTAAGGCCACATTGCTGTCAGCGGAAGTCTTGCGAATATACGACCCGCTATTGCAAACGTGCGTCACTACGGATGCGTCCGGCTATGGCATTGGTGCCGTCCTCGAACAACATGATGGCGTGGGCTGGCACCCGGTCGAATACTTCAGCAAGAAAGTGTCGGTCGTGCATTCAATCGATGATGCACGCAAGAAGGAACTTCTCGCCTTCGTTCACGCACTCAAGCGGTGGCAGCACTTCCTCCTTGGTCGACGCCAATTCCGATGGGTAACTGACAATGATCCGTTGGTCTTTTACAAGACCCAAGACACCGTCAACAGCACGATCGCCCGTTGGATGACGTTCATCAACCAGTTCGACTTTTTTCCCGATCATATTTCGGGGAAGTCAAACCGTTTTGTGGATGCTCTCTCACGGCGTCCGGATCACCGCACCGCCGTCTACTCAACCTTCGAGATAGAGGATGACTTGCGGGACAGTTTCATCCGCGGCTATCAAGCCGACCCCGAATATCGCGACAAGTACGCAAATTGTTCCTCTCCCAATCCGGCGCCTTCGCACTATCGGATCCAAGAGGGATACTTGCTCGTTCAATCGCGGGGGAAGGATCTACTTTGTGTGCCGCAAGATTCACACTTGCGCACGAGGCTTCTTGGCGAGTTCCACGACGCCCCCGACACCGGACACTTTGGAGTCAATCGCACGATTGGCCGGCTCCACGAGCGCTTTTGGTGGCCCAGTCTTCTCGACGACGTCACGCGCTATTGCGAGTCATGCGAGGTTTGCCGACGTTGCAAATCCCGCAATCATCGTCCGTATGGTGAACTGCGACCATTACCGGTCCCCTTGCGCTGAAGGGAAGCGATTGCCCTGGACGTTACCGGACCGTTTCCCAAGCACAAGACGGGCGTGGATGGGATTCTCACGGTTATTGACCGACTCACCAAGTTTGCCATGTTTTTACCTTGCCACTATCACGCCAATGCACCGGAGTTGGCTGAGGTTCTTTACGCCGGTTGGATTCGAACCAAGGGTTACCCCAAGGAGATCGTCTGCGACCGCGATACTCGGTTCATGTCCGATTTTTGGTTGGCGCTCATCAAACGACGGGGCTCATTCCTCAAGCCGAGTTCGGCTCGCCACCCCCAAACCGATGGGCAAACGGAGAGGGCACATCAGACTGCACAGGTCCTTCTTCGCACTCTCATCCGTCCCGACCAAAAGGATTGGGTCGAGCGGCTGCCGGATATCGAGTTGGCATACAACTCGTCCATCCATCCGGCTATCGGGATGTCGCCCTTTGAGTTCGAGCATGGCTCGCCGGTCAATTCTCCGTTGGACACAATCATCCCACGGGCGGCCAAGAGCGACGACCATCTTCTCTTCATTCGTCGGATGCAAGAGCTTCTTGTCAAGGCACGCGACCAGATGTTAAAGACGTAGCAATGCATGCGCCAACAGGCCAACCGCCAGCGTCTTCCTTGTCCGTTCCTCGCCGGTGACCTTGTATGGGTTTCCGCTGCGGAATTCAGGCGCGAACAAGATAACTCTCGCAAGCTTGGTGGTCATGTCTTTTGGCCTCACCAACGCCCCCTTTTGGCCTCACCAACGCCCCAGCGACCTTTCAAGCGGCAATGACCAACGAGTTCCGTGCAGTGTTGGACCGGTTCGTGCTGGTCTACTTAGACGATGTTCTCATCTATAGCCGGTCATTGGAGGATCATCTTGAGAACCTTCGACGAGTGTTGGAGATGCTCCGCCGCGCCAAGTACAAGGCCAACCGCGACAACTGCGAATTTGTTCGGCAAGAGCTGGAATACTTGGGCCATTTTGTCACACCGGAGGGCATCAATCCGCTATCGGACAAGATTCAAGCCATCCAAGAGTGGCCGGAGCCACGGAACGTCACAGTTGTCTGTTCGTTCCTTGGTCTCGCCGGCTACTACCAACGTTTTATCAAGGGCTACTCAAAGATCACGACCCACTTGACCAAGCTTCAATACGAGGATCGACCGTTTGACTTTGGAGAGGAGGCGCGGGAATCATTTTTGGCTCTCAAAGTCGCGCTATTATCTGTGGAGGTCTTGCGCATATACGACTCGCTTTTGCCTACGCGCGTCACTACGGATGCGTCCGACTATGGCATTGGTGCCGTCCTCGAGCAACACGATGGTGTGGACTGGCACCCGGTCGAGTATTTCAGCAAGAAAGTGCCCGTCGTGCACTCCATTGACGATGCACGCAAGAAGGAGCTCCCCGCCTTCGTCCACGCGCTCAAGCGGTGGCGACACTTCCTCCTTGGTCGAAGCCAATTCCGATGGGTAACGGACAACAATCCAGTGGTCTTTTACAAGACCCAAAACACCGTCAACAACACCATCGCTCGATGGATGACTTTCATCGACTAGTTCGACTTCTTTCTCGATCACATTCCGGGGAAGTCGAACCGTTTTGCGGATGCTCTTTCACGGCGTCCGGATCATTGTACCGCGGTCTATTCAACCTTCGAGATCGACAACGACCTGCGGGATAACTTCATCCGCGGCTACCAAGCCGACCCCGAGTTTTGCGACAAGTATGCGAATTGCTCCTCTCCTAATCCGTCGCCTTTTCACTACCGGATCCAAGAGGGGTACTTGCTTGTCCACACACGGGGGAAGGACCTTCTTTGCGTACCGAGTGATCCTCACTTGTGTACACGGCTTCTTGGCGAGTTCCACAATGCTCCCGCCATCGGACACTTTGGAGTCAATCGCACGATTGGCCGACTTCACGAGCGATTTTGGTGGCCTGGCCTTCTCGGCAACGTCACACGCTATTGCGAGTCATGCAAGGTTTGCCGACGCTGCAAATCCCGCAACCATCGTCCGTACGGCGAGTTACGACTATTACCGGTCCCTTTGCGGCGAAGGGAAGCGATTGCCATGGACATTACCGACCCGTTCCCCAAGCACAAGACTGGAGTGGATGGGATTCTCACGGTGGTCGACCGACTCACCAAGTTCGTCATGTTTTTGCCTTGCCGCTATCATGCTTAGGCACTGGAGTTGGCCGAGGTTCTTTACGCGGGTTGGATTCGAACCAAGGGTTACCCCAAGGAAATCGTCTGCGACCGCGACACTCGGTTCATGTCCGATTTTTGGTTGGCGCTCATCAAACGATGGGGCTCATCTCTCAAGCCCAATTCAGCTCGCCACCCCTAGACCGATGGCCAAACGGAGAGGGCGCACCAGACCGCACAGGTTCTCCTTCGCACTCTCATCCGTCCTGATTTGGGTTGAGCGGCTGCCGGATGTCGAGTTGGCCTACAACTCCTCCATCCACCCGGCTATTGGGATGTCACCCTTCGAATTCGCGCACGGCTCACCGGTCACTTCTCCGTTGGACACCATCATTCCACGAGCGGTCGAGAGCGAAGACCATCTTCTTTTCTTACATCGGATGCAAGAGCTTCTTGTCAAGGCACGCGACCAGATGGCTAAGACCCAACAACGCATGAGCCAGCAGGCCAATCGCCAGCGTCTCCCTTGCCCATTCTGCGCCGGCGACCTCGTTTGGGTTTCCGCCGCAAAATTCAGCCTTGAACAAGACATCTCTCGCAAGCTCCTCCCGAAATGGATGGGGCCCTGGCCGATCGTGGCACCCGCTGGAGATGCACCCGAAGGACCTTCCTTCATCATTCAGGTGCCCGCCCACTTGCCCGTCTACCCGGTCTTTCATTGCTCCAAGTTGACTCTTTACACGCCAGCAGACCATGACGATTTTCCCGGGTGACGATTGCAAGACCCACCCTCTATGGACGGTTTTCAAGAGGTCAGCGATATCATCTCCCAGCGCCGCTACGGCAACAGGCCGACTGAATACTTGGTCCATTTTGCATACTGCACACACCGAGCTGACTGTTGGTTGACCAGTGCGGAACTTCAAGCAACAGCTCCAGACGTTCTCGCATGCTACGAACGCAAGATGCAAGGCAAGCCGGTCTCTTCGGCTCCACGCCGCACCCGCTGCCAGGTTCCACCTTCAGATCGTCAACTTCGCCCTCGCCCAGGCTTGACTTCATAAGGAGGGGGGGGTGTTACATGCTGCGCCTGCACACGAGGGCCATTTTCCAGGCCCTGCGTCCCTCAGGCTGAAATCCTGAAATTCAGGCTGAAAGCCTGAAAACCAGGGCCTACAGGCCCCGTGTCTGTTCAGCTCGAAAGCCTGAAAAGCAGGGGCGTACAGACCCTGTGTCGTTTCAGACTAAACATGGCAGTAGCCGTTTTGGCCTGAAAGGAAGGGCCATTTTCGGTCTTTCATCAGACCGACCTGGCCTGAAACTCAGGCACCAAACCAGGGTTTTAGGAACAGACTATTTTTGGCCTGTTCCCACGACAGCTGCAGCGCCAGACCCTGACTCAGTTTGGCATTGGCAAGAGCAGCCTCCTGGACTGCCCGCCCTGCAACTGCAGGCAGTCGGAGGCAGTCAGGAGGCAGGCCGAGGTAGTACATAGGGACTTCCCATGCACTTCATGGGGAGGCATGAGGCAGTCAGTAGTCTTCAGGATTCGGCAGCAGCACTCTGGAGGAGCGCTGCAGGAGTAGTAGCAGCGTTAGCAGTAGTCTTCAGCGCTGGGCGCTAGTAGTGTTAGCTGTAGTTTTCAGCGCTGGGCGCCATAGCAGCTAGAGTAGTACTAGAGAGAGAGAGATTGGGCGGAGGCCAGAGGGACTTACCTGCAGCGCCATTGCTCCAGCTTCGTCTTCAAGGTATCTGCAGCACAGCGCCATCTTCACAGGTTAGTTCCTGGCACATGAGAGAGAGAGTTCTTCTTCTTCCTCTTCTCAGTCCACCATCTCCTTCTCACCCTCTTGCTATCTGACTTCACTGCATCAGCAGACTAAGAGAGAGAGAGAGAGAGAGAGAGAGCTTGGTGACATTTGGATCCCAGACTCGACATGGGACTTCAGACATTTTGAAGAGGGATTATTTTTGGGACTTGTAACTAGACTTGGTGTTGACGACTTTCACATCTTCCCCTTCCTCTTCTTCGTGGTCCTCTTCGTCTGTGTATGTCTGGACCTGGTGCCTCTTTCCTGTGTATAGCGGCAGGGCCCCTTCACACCTTGTGATGAGCATGATGTATGTTTGGTCTGCGTTGAAACATTGATCGGGCTAGTCATTAGTATTCTAGCATTCTGCTTCGCTATCTTGTACTACGTGAAGGAGGTCAGTCCCGGTCAGGTCAGGACTTGTATCTAAAGTCTTCCCTGCGCTATAAAGCACCATGTTTGTATGTATCGGAATGTACATTGCTTGTTGAGATTCCACTTGCACTGCATTGTCCATTCAGTCATTTTTATCACATTGTGGATCCTCGGTTTATATGTACATCGCCCAACTGGGCATGTAACACAGGGTCTGGCATTCTGGCCCACGCAGGCAATGCCGTCACGCTGCTGCGTTGCTGCGCGAGACATTGCAAGCTGTGTTAGCGGCCAAGGTGAGTGCGGGCGCTGCTGGGCAGCGGTGCGCAAGAAGCCATAGCCGGGCTGCAGGGCGCTAGGGGGTGAGAGGGCGATCGGTGGTCTTCAGGAAGGAGGCGAGTGTGGGTGGACAGGGTCTGGTGAGGGGAGATGAGATACGTATATGGTACATGGGAGAGGCCGGCTGTGGTGTTGACGTCATGTACATTGGTCTTCGAGAGTCGGAGTGAGCCTGTTGCGAGAATGCTGATGTAGGTAGGATAGTCGAGTAGTGTAGGCTGGGCGCTGGGCGCCAGACAGTCAGGAGCGACTTTGGATACTCTGTTGGTGTGGCCTGGGGGCGCTTGAAAATTGGCTAATTACTTCATTGTATTGCTCTTATTTGGATGGAAACTCGGTGCATTTCTGCTCTCTGCTTGTACACGACTACTTGGACATCTGTGTGATTTGGCAACTTGGATTTCTGTATATCGTTTCCACTCATAATCCTTGCAGTTCAATGATGATATCTCAAGGCCGTTGCCTTTTTTCTTCTTTAAAAAAAGAAATGTAACGAGTACTCACCATTACAAACTGACATCTGGCCGAAAAAGCAATGAAATTCCATCAGAGTGAGGCCAACCCCTTTTAGAAGAAGGGGTCAAGCACGTACCTTGCAGCTCGAATGCCAACTGTCTCTTACATTGACATTACTAGTGTTAAGCGATTTCCTTTCTGTTTTTTTTGTCTTTTTGTCATTTATCTTTTATGTGGGTATGAGGCCAACCCCCCACCTGACAGCCTCAGGATGGAAGCTGCCACACACCGACCCGGCGTTGAGAAGCGGTTAAAAGAGCCCTAAATTTTCAGGGTTTTTCAGGGTTTTTCATGGTCGTTATAACAGAACTGCCCACCTTTTAACCCAAACTTGTCACCAATCCATAGACTGGACAACATCCTAAAAGCACAAGGCAGAACTGTGTTTTCATGCAAAATTCACCCTTTACAGTTTTCTAACTTTTTCAGGATTTTCAGGATTTTTCAGGGCTTGCCAAAACAGTCGTCTCGAACGCTCCAACAAACACCAGTAATGGCACATACAAACCTTGGCAAAAAATAAAATAGGGTGAAAGGGGAAAAAACTCAAAAAAGGGAAAAAACAGCAAAAATTATATCAGATGCCCTTTTCAGTGCTTGGGGGTTTAACCAGTAGGCTGAAAAGTGGGGTTCCCTGTTAGACCGCCAGTATGTTTCCCAGCCATTTTTTCGAAGTTGCGTTTTGCATGTTGCTGCAACTTTCGGACCTCAGCCGGCGGAGCAAAATGGCTGGCGATGCCAGCCAAAAGGAGGCCCACGGGCCGGTTCGTTCTTTTTTGGCGCACAGTGCCTTGGAAGTTCTGGTGGCTTAAGCACTTGTGCTGATGGGAGATAATCATCACATGACAAAGGGCACTGTTGCTGGTTGGTTGACTATCTGAAAGTAGCTGCTGAAGTCCCACCTCTTTCCCCCGCATGTGGTGGTTCCACAGGTGTCGAAGATTCAAGTGGCTGAGGTACTTGCGACAGCGCTAGCAACTGCAGGACTCTCAGAAAACAAGGTAACGGATATAGATGTGGGCACGGTAATTTGTTGTTGCCAGGGAATGAAGTTGATGTGGGCTGCTGGCCACCTTGGTGTCAATGCTCTCATTCTTTCTCTTTGCCAAGAGTTGGAAGCTTGCCTTCCTTTTATAATTGAGGGGCTGAAATTACAAGGGCTGATGTACAGTTCTTGGCTGGGAACCAGGGAAGCGTCACATAGAAGGCCAAGCCCAAGCCATAAAACTCCAAACGCAAAGAGCTTGGATAGGTGTCTATGTGTCCAAATTTGGGAGTCTAATTGTCCGTCCTAAGGGTCAAATTGGTGTTCGAAAGAGGTCTTACTGGATAGTGCACGAGTACGGGGGTCAAACGGCCTATCCCCAGGCAAAATCTGAACGGTCCACAATCGATCCCAAAGCCCAGCTCATCCAATGCCATCAAAGTTCTTCCAGAGACTTCCAGGTCGAGCTGTGGTCAGCTTAGCCTCAGCAACATTTTCGAAGCAAAATCTGGGCCCTAGGTTGCACTGCATCTCAGCTATCTGTTCATTCCAGATGCTTGCCAGTCAAGGGAAATATTCAAGGCCTCCAGTATTGGCTGATTTATTGGCTAGGAAATTGAGTCTAAATTGCGGAGGCCGCGTTCCCAGGGGGTCACACTGTCGGGCTCGGCGTGTGTAGAAAGTTTGGTCCTTGCCTGCAAGAGGATTTCAAGTGATGTCTTGAACTTGGAGGGTGGGATGAGTCCTTGCAACCTTGCAGAGGTGGCGTGTAGTCATGGACACTGCATCATGGTTGCAGGCGAAGACATCCGTCTGTTAGGGATGCTCGGATGTCAGGTTGTCCAGTTCAATTCTGTGCCGTGCCATGGATGAATTGAAGGCAAGACTGATTGGCTTTGTTTTTTCTTTTTTAACTCCCGCTGGCTTGCTAGAAGTGTTGTTATGAGCAATCATTTCTTGCTGTCCCGGAGGCCCCATCTATTGTCGGCGAGCTGCACCTGCTGGAAAACGGGTCCAGCGGAGTAGTGTTGGATTGGTATTGAATGGTATTCTTGTGGTTGGGGTGTGCTGGGGAGGGGTGGGGTGTCTCTTCAGCCTGAGGCAGGCCGCCAGCTTTACTCCTTTCTCTACTAACTATCCCCTTCCCTCTGTTCAGCCGTTAAACCCTAAACCCTTCCCCCTTATTAACCCTTTCCCCTCGTGTTGACTGACTGCAACACCCATGTTCTGCATCCTTGTCTCAGAAGAGTTTTTTTTGTTTTGTTTTGGCAGCATTTCTCGATTTACGTGTGTCATCCTTGTGCAGGGGCCATGCTAATCTTCTCTGTATCATTCCAATTTTAACGGATGGATGAAGGAATTTTAGAGCCCGGTAGGCTTAAGAGTCTACTACGGGTGCCGGTTCACTATTCTGAATCTAGGGCCGGCAGTGAGGGATATTAGACTGCGATGATGTTTCCCTCGGAAATGGGGAAGGTACCGGTATCTTGGGAGGCCACGCGGCTGGAAAGTCACCGCTCAAAGAGGCAGTAGGCTGGTATATATTCGAGAAGAGCAAAGAGCTCTTCCTCATTTGCGTCATAGCAAGTTGGGCGATACACTCCTTGGGCGAGCGCTCAGTGTAGTTGTGCTGGTGAGGAAGAACGTGGGTTTGGCGCTCCACCTTGGTTATGGTGGAGAGGACCAAGGAGGAAACTCGGGGGAAGAAAGAATAGGAGGAGGAAGAAGGTGAGCAAGGGGAAGAGTGGTGGGGGTGCTTACCTGGCTATGGTGGTCTGCATCTTCATCTCCTTGGTGGGCGGGCCCCAGTTGGGTTTGGCTTCTACGAGGAAGACTTCGGGATAGTGATAGGCATGGTGGCCACAGTAGGAGGGACTAATTAGCTTTGAGTTGTCCTTTGAACGTCGGAACTTTGCTCCGTTGGCCCGCCATAGCTACCAACTTTACTAAGGAGGGAGGTGTATGAGTATGGTGGACCTCTTGAGTGACTGGCAGTAAGGAGAGGATCCGGACATTGGTTCTGGTTCATTCTTTCATTGTTGTTATTATTATTATTGTACGAAGAAGCTGGGGGAGTGGGAGGAGGTTGGAAATGGTGGCGAGATGAAGGGGGACTTACATTGGTCTTTGCTGGTGTTTATCTTCTTCTTCTTCTTCTATCCTTATTTCTTCTTCTTCCTTTGTCTATTTCTCTTTCCAAGCTTTTCCATTTCAGTTGCAATTGAACAACATTGTCTTTCATTGAGTTATTGCACTTTAAGATAGCCAGGATCATAACAGTTGGTATCGGAGGGTTACTTGCTTGCGAGAGGATGTCTTGTTGCCATAACCCTAATCCGAGTTGATTAGGCCAATTAATCTCTGACTAGGGCAGGCTTAGGTTGGAAGTGGGGTAGCGAGGTATGTGGGGGGTGGGTGGTTCAGGGCATGTAGGGTCGACATTGACCCTGACCAGGTTGACCAAGTGGATGTATGGGGTGGCGAGACACAAGAGGCGGCAGTGTCAGGTGTATTGAGGGAGGTAAGAGTGAGTGGTGACTCACACCTGAACTCGAAGCTTGAGGCGGACAGTGAGCAACTACAAGGCTTCTCTCCAAGAGGGCGAACTTGGTGGTGAAGTAGCATTGGCTGCACCATATGACTTCATGTTGCTCATTGGTCTTCAACATCGACATGGGACATGGCGGTGTACATTGGTGTATAGTAGATCCTACTGAATTACTGGGTACACTAGAGTAGAGGTTGCTAATGGGGTCACACAGGTAAGCGCCGTGTAACAAGGGGATGCCCATGGATGAGTGCATGACGCTGCATTGCCTGATGGGATATGCTGGACTTCTTTTCCTACTTTCTGTGATCTTGGATGATGTGCATGCATTTGTGGACTACTCTCTCACATGATGGATGGATGGATGCGAGTATCTTGTTTTGCATTGCTTATCCTTCTACAGTGGTTTCATCTTTTCATTCTGAAATTGGTTGCAGCCGAGTATGGTCCATATGTGCTTGTCTTTTATTCTCAGTACCTCAGAGGTAGGATTGGGATGCATAGTTTGGTTCAAAACAATAAAGATTAAGCCGGCCAAAGTCGCTTCATTGCAATGGCAGACAGACCATCCATGTCTCCCTACTAATGATTGGCTCATTGATAGAACCTCTCTAGAGCAGAGGGGTGCTGCATTACCTTGGTGTAAACTTTGCTGCTCAGCTTTTTCTTCTAGGAAAATTCCGAAAACCATTGAACACATCTTTCTGCAATGTCCAGGTGCAGTTTGGTTGTGGCGGTGGTGGGACAGGATCTGGAGCACTGTCAACATATCTCAAATTTGGCTTTGGAAGTGGAAAGCTCTATTATGTGAGACTTGGTCTCCCGATCAGATCGATGGATTTTCACATATTTTATTTGTAATCGGAAGACGAGCAATTTTTTGGGCCCTATGGAGGCGTCGATGCACTTATGAAATGGAGGGAGCAAGGCTGGAAAGCCCAGACTTTACAGAATCAATCAAACTGCAAGTGCAGACAGATATCTCAGCTCAATGGGATAAAGTAAAAGAAAAGACTAAATTCCTATCCTCTAAAAAAAACATCCTACAACACATTCAACAATTCAGTGGCGCTTGGCTAGGGGGGGGTCAAGGGGGCAAGATAGGGGAGATTAAATGGACCAGAGACAGGGGAGAAGAGCTGGATGGACGAATGAAAGAAGTCCAGAAGGAGTACCGCTTAAGTTTTCACGAGTGGACAAATGTTGACCCAGCTGTACCCCTTCGCCCCATTGCAGAATTCCCAGATCCCTTCCCTCCCTCCTCCTTAAGCTTGGTTCCTCTGAGCTGGTTTGGGCTTGAGCAGGAAGAAATGGTTTGATGGTCTCTTCTATGTAGTTTTGATTCTGTAAAAAAGGCTACTGCAGAAGTTCCTACAAGAATGTCAAGGGAATAGTGGAAGGAATTTTATGAGAAGCATCTGGACAATTATATCAGATTGGGCTATAGGAGGTAGTACTGCTAGCAATACCACTCGCATCTGGCGGCCAATTTCTGGCTGAAGAGGCAGTAATCCTTTTCTCCATACTTCCTGTTTCTTCGAATCATGTATCGGTAACATTTGTATGAGGGACGCTGGACCCGTTTTCCAGTAGGTGCAGCTCCCCACCAATAGACTGGAGCCAGTAGCTGGGCTGTTAGTGGTGGCTGCTCATAGCAACACCACTAGCGGTCTCAGCCGGTTTAAAAAAAAAAAAAAAAAAAAAAAAAAAAAAGGGTTGCCTGCCTACCTAGAGGCCGCTACAGGCAATCCTCTAACTTGCTGGAAGGCGAGGCACCCTAGGATGGGACATTCATTTTCAACTTTCAAGTGGATCTTGACCGTGTTCTTCTGCAAATCCTCACACTACTCTCGGCGCTTGCCTCGCAACGGTCTTACGCCCTTGAATCTTCATTACCTCATATGTATCATTCCCTGAATTTGATCCATCTGTCCTTTTTTCTGATCGTCGTTAGATCAGGGAAGAGTGGATCTCATGAGTGATCTGACCGGACTGGGTCATTGGATCAAACCTGTATTGGCGATTTATTGTTGTTGTTGTTTGCCATTCTCCAGTCCAAATGAATTGTGGCTCCAACTAGGAGTTCTATCTTTTCTTCTTTTGCTTATCTGATTCTTCATTTGAGTTTATATCAATGCCCATAGAGACACGACCTCAGAAGAAGGGAAAAAAGAAGGGAAAAAAAGAAAGAGAGAGAGAGAGAGAGAGAGAGAGAGAGAGAGAGAGAGAGAGAGAGAGAGAGAGAGAGAGAAGGGAAAAAGAAAGAGCTTTTCTTGCGACGGTGAGGACTGGGAAAAGGAGTGTTCATACAAGGAAAAGGAGGGAGAGCACTCACCTTGAGAGACTTATTGAATCTTTTTCTGGTTTACCAGCTGAAAGGTCCAGTAGGACTAACATGGCACTGGCAATGACTTCAGAGCAATTGAAGGCTCTGAAGGAGGCTGCAGTAGATGAAGAGGACCAACAACTTTATGAACGACTCTATGAGAAAGTTGTGAAGAAGGAGAAGGAGAGCAGGAGGAAAAATGCTCTTGCTGCCCATGAGGCCATCTTTAGGGTTGGTCCTGCACCAACCGATGAAGAAATAAAAAAGAAGATGGCCCCACTCTTTAGAGCCTTAGTGGAAGTCCGGGCCATCGACGACCATCCAAACGTGGCATCCCGGTTGTTTGACCAAGTGCAACAGCTGCGGGATGGCATGGTAGAGATGGCTAAGGAGCACGGTGACCAGCTGCAGAAATTTGCAGATTTGCAGCAGGCTGTGGCAAACCATCCCCTTTCCTTTCCTCCTAATCCAAATGCTGTTGGTGTCCACACCACTAACGCCTCTCACTACTCCTCTACCTCTATGGATTTATTTATCAATCAAGCTGGAACTGCAGCAGCTGCAGATTCTGGGACTGCAGTAGCAGCAGCTAGCACCAAAATTCTACAACTGCTGCACGCCGAGTGAAGGATCCGCAATGGCTGGTCCCTCTTTCAGCACTCGCAAGTTGACAAAAGGGTGGCACAGCTTCCTCCCCGATATGATGGGAAAACCGATGTGACCTCTTGGTGTGCTCAAATGAGAGCATACTTCAAGGTATCCCGAACATAGGAATCTGACAGATCCGTAATTTTGGGTACCCACTTGGAGCCCCCTGTCGTGAACTTCATGGAGGTTATGGCTACTAATGCAGGCTATGCCCGACTTTACCTTGCTAAGTGGCTGGAAACCAACCCTGTGACCGCTAGAGAAAACTATTGATTAAACGGTATGAAGATAACATGTTGCCCTGAAGTCCAGGAATAAAATCTTGGTTATGAGAGGGAAACAGTGGACGGGCACAATGAAGGACTTGGAGCAAAAGTGCAATAGATTATTCACCACTCCTGGCCTTGAGATGAATGTTACCATGAGTTTGGATTGTGTTCGTGCCGAGATCCTTGAAGATTACATTCGCCGGCTAGGTCTCCAGAGGTCTAAATTTACTGACTGGCAATCCCTTATGAGGGAGGTAGTCCAGCTCGAGGCCTTAGACCTCTCACGTGCACCCCGGCAACCTAGATGAGTGTCCTTCACAAGTGGTATGGAGGTAGCAACTGCTCGGATGTGCATGACCAGGTGCAGGTTGAGGACCACTCCTATGCGGGTGACTGTAATATAGAAGTCGACCTGAGAGAATGCAAATTGAGTGTGCGGCGGACTTGAGTAGCGACGGACTAACTCAAGTCCGTTGATTTAGGCTCCTTCCCGTCTGCTACTTTGCCCCCTGCGAGCCACACCTTAGTGAATTTTTCCTTGATTCTTCTCTGTTGCTCTTTGTCGTCTGGCATGGAGTGTCTCGTCTTATGCCACTTACAAAGAATCTCTGCCTGAATCAAGGTCCTTGTCTCGCCCAGACCTTCTCCCTTGGAGTTGCGAGTCACTGAATGGTTCTGCAGCACCTTTCCTTCCAGATTGACCACATTGTTACCTTTCTGATCATTCCGAACCACGTTTCCTCTGTCTTGTGGAATTGAGCTGGGATGTTAGTCCATAGGAGTTGGATGGGGTGTTCAGGGAGGGGAGTCAAGAAGAGGGAGTCCCAGAGATCCGACGCGCTCGCCCAATATTCTGCCTCTATCAATGGCAATTATAGACACTAATATTACAATTTCATTTGTTTGTTTTTGAGATGTTGTCAACGCATGGGCATCAGGTAATCAAGGTATGTCATTGGCTGCAGCTGTAAGTCACACTTTCACATCCTCGAACAGCTGCATTCCATCCTGGTGATCTCAACAATGAAGATTTATGGTAGCACGGTGGGAAGCCAACACTCAGATGCAGGGAGTGGAAGGACCTACCAAACAGGATCATACAGGATTCCTTGATCATATCCGCAGTCAGAACTGTTTGGCTGAACGACAAAGATATGCTTGATATGAGAGGTTTCATTGTCAATGCACTGCTCTTCTTCCGCTTTCATCACTTCGGGTGATGGTTTTTATGAAAGGCCTTCCACGATTCAGACCCCAAATTCGAGTTTCACGGTCATAGGCCTGGGCCAAGAAAGGCCAAGACGGTCAGTTTCAGAAAAGCCACAGTCGGGTACCTTTGCAGTCAAGTCCAACAGGCATCTGGCAAACAGTCACATCCCAGGGGCAAAAATCACGCCTCATAATGAAAAGTCATATTGGAAAGTCACATCTCACCGGCAAAAGACACTTCCACAGGCAAAAGTCGTGTCCCAGAGGCAGGAGTCACAAACCACAGTCAAAAGCCATGTGCCATAATCGAAAAGTCGTGACTCACAGGCACACCAATGAAAATTCGGGAAAGGTACCAGGCCCTGACATTCGAAAGCAAACAGACGGTGGGGATGTGGTACCAAAACCAAGTCAAGCCCCAAGAGGCAGAGGCTGGCACGAGTTGAAGTTCGGTCCAAGACAATATAAGGACTGGCCAGCGTCCTTCGGGACATCCGTTAAAATTGGAACGATACAGAGAAGATTAGCATGGCCCCTGCGCAAGGATGACACGCATAAATCGAGAAATGGTCCAAATTTTTAGAACTCTCGGCAAACGAATTTAAAAAAAAAAAAAAAAAAAAAAAAAAAAAAGGACTGGCCAGCCTCCTCGTTTGGGGCAGATTGCTCATTCACATGGAGTGTGGAAGTGCTGGTGCACATGTGCGCTATTGTGAGCGGCGAAGCGCTGAGCCAGGGAGCTGCACTAGTAGAGGGAGAGAGAGGGAGCAGCGATAACTGCCCAGTGCTGGCAGAGGGAAGGCGGCCATAGCTGCACCAGTGCTAGTTGTTAGTAGTAGACATCGGAGGGGTTAGTAGAGTTAGCAGTGGGTGTATTCAGAGTTGGTCCTTGAGTAGTAGAAGGTGTGTGAGTGCATACAAGTAGGGAGAGAAGACACAGGGAGGTAGTGGACAGAGAGAAGACTGAGAGAGGAAGAGAGAAGAGCATTGAGAGGAATACTTACCTGAGTGAAGACACTGGTTACTTGAGTTAGCGCTGTTGAGCGTTTGAGACTGAAACTCTTAATTGCTTATATGATAAATTGTTGGGATTCTAAAGCTGCACTACCTCGTCTTCATCTCTCTGGCCTCCAGTGTGAACTTCGTGTGATCTCATTCATGCATGGTGTGTGTGAGATTGTGTGCGCTCATTGGTGGTGAACGGAGAGGATCATTGCATTTAATATCTCTGTTTGATTATTGGGGATGGGGCCGCCCAGTCATTTGTCGTTCTACCTCCCCTCCTTACAACGATTTGCTTTTCAATTGATCATGCACCTTTTCAATGCACGTGTTTCTGAGTTTCATTTGTCAACCTCGGCGTTCTGTCTCCAGGTATTCGAGGTGTCTGCCAGTGCAGATGCTCCAGCAAAGTCTGTGGAAGAGCTTCTGAGGTCAGTGACAACCATATCTGTCTATGTGCATTCTGCCAACCTTGCGCTTGCCCGAAACATTGCTGAAGCGTGCAAGAGGTTATCCAATGCTGTTAGAAGAGATGTAGAGGCTAGTAAATATCCTCCTAAATGTCAACGTCCTTGTTAGATGACTGCACCTGACATCAGTTTGTTGAATCAGCAGTTAAGTTGGGGAAGTTGGGGAAAACAATGGAGCAATACAATTGTAGTCTTACTATAGTACTGTCAGTTTCTTGCATGGCATTCCGTTTTCATCCCACCAAAATTAAAATTGCTTATGTACTGCTTGCATGGCATTCCTATTTCAGCCCTCCACAATTAAAATGGCTTATGTAATATGTAACTAATTGAAGATCTGGGCCGTCATCGACCCTACACCCGGATCGTCCAGAGTATGTAACAGATCTTCACCCAGATTGAAATGGTCTGTAATGACCTGCCATAACACAGACTGAGAACACTGCTGATTTCTGAAGTTCTGCCGATGGAATGGATGCCTTGCTGAGATTCCCACATTCTGCTGTGTTTTCTAAGTCTGTATGTGTGCGTGCCTGTTGACTTGCGTGCCTGTCTGAGTGCTTGTCGGCATGCGTGTGTGTGTGACCCGCAAGGGTACTTGCTTGTTTGGCAGGCCGGTAGGGCCGGTACYTACCTGTGGCCGTGGCATTGAGGGTTGCAGCAGGGAAAACACTCAAGTAGCAGAGCCAGGGGCCCGCGGTGCTTAGAGCAGCGGAAAAACACTCAAGTAGCAGGTAGGCCGGTACCGCACCCAGTAGCAGTAGATGTGCCGGTCACTTGAGGCTGAGCAGAAGAAGACAAAGTTGGCATTTTTAGAGGCCCAGTAGCGGTAGGCTAGGTCTAGGCTGGTACCAGTCCATCCAGTCTGAGTCTAGAGCCTGTACGGGCAATATCAGAGTCTGCAATGATGTTTCCCTCCGAAAGGGAGGAGGTACCGGTTGCNCTGTACGGGCAATATCAGAGTCTGCAATGATGTTTCCCTCCGAAAGGGAGGAGGTACCGGTTGCTTGGGAGGCCGAGCGGCCTGGAAGTCACCGCCCAGGATGCAAGCAGGCCGCTATATCAAGAGGCCGACGGAAGAGCTCGGCCTCATTCTTCAGTCTGCAAGTTTGGCAACACGCTGCTGGAGCGCTGGCTGGAGTAGCGCTGGGTACTACAGCGCTGCTGGGAGGAAGAAGCCGGGAGCTTCCACCTTGGCTATGGTGGAGCTTTACCGGTAGGAGGAGGAGGGAGAAGGGGAACAAGGAGGAGAGTGGTGAGGTATGGTGGACACCATCTTCATCACCTTGTTAGGCACTGCATCTGGAAGGGCCCAGTTGGGGTAGTGCCGCATCAAGGAAGCTCGGGACAGAGTCAGGCATGGCGGTTGAGTGGGCAGCGGCATAGCTGCCTGGTGTTGACCTTGGGGCAGAAGGGCAGCGACATAGCTGCTTTGGGTTGTCCTTTGGACAGGAGGGTAGAGCCCTCGGTAGTCCGCCATAGCCTCGGCCTGCGTGTAGAGGAAGAGGAAGGGTGGCCATGGCTATGGTGGACCTCATGTTATGCCTGCAGTAGAAGTGGGATTTGGACATTGATTCTGGTTTAGCCATTCAACATTATTATTGTTATTTCTTGTTTGAATAAGAGGGGAAGAGATAAGGAGGAGGAGATTGGTTGGCGAAGAAGAAGAGCCTTATCATTGGCCTATGCTGGAGTACATCATCTTCTTCTTCTATCTTACTTCTTCTTCTTCTTCTTTCCCTCTCTCTCCTCTCAAGTTCATTCATTTCTTTTTGCAATTGGACGGCATTGTGCTTTCTGATGAATGTATACTTTGAAACTGGCCAGGATCGTAACATTGGTATCAGAGCGGATTCTACTTGCTGGCGAGAGTTGACTTTGCCGCCTTAACCCTAACCCTAGTGGTAAGGGCTAACCACTTAGGGTTAGGGCTGGAAGTTAGGGTTAAGTGGGGCAGCGTGGTGAAGGGAAGCTGCTCCCACCTGGCAGGGCCGTGTAGGGTCGACACTAGACCCGGCCAGGTTGTTTGAGTGCATGTTTGTGGTGGCGAGACACAAGTTGGGACTTCGTGATGCATTGAGAGGCAACAGTGAAGGCACCTACAACTTGAATCTGGACTTCAAGGAAGGTGAGGAGTGACTTTAGGGCTCCCCTCAAGTTAGGCGAGCTTGAGGGTGGCAGCCATAACTGCACCTACGGACTGCAAGTTGCTACTTTGATCTTCAACATCGACGGGGGATCCGTCTTTGTACTTTGGGGTAGATGTTGACCCTCCTAGATGATAGGACACTAGTGTAGAGGATGCTAATTGGGTCAGGAGGACTACGTGAGAGGGGGGTGAGTTTCTTTCGTCTCAAGAGCCCGGCCACTCAGGTAAGTGTCGTGCCGCCAAGGTGCCCATGTGTGTGTGCGTGGAATTGACTGCCTGCTGGGGTATTCTGGGTTCTTCTTCCATCCTCCATAATCTTGATCGTGTGTGAGGTGTGTGAACTGCTTACTCACCTGATGAGTGAATGAATGGAGTGTCTTGCGTGCCATGCTATATCTTTCTACAGTGCTTTATTTATTTCATTCTGAACGGTTGTAGTCTGTAGGTTCTTTCTGGGGCTGAATTTCCTTTTTCAGTTTGGTATGGGCAGAGAGTAGGTCTTTGTGGAACTCTTGTTGGTTGAGACCCGGTTCTGAATCCACTGGGACCATTTGGGCTTAGTAGGACCGGGCCCAAACAAGAAGGGCCCCTCAGGCCCAAATCTGTTGACGTCAGTTACCTTGCTCTATATGATTGCCATTGATTGGGACTCGGAGTTTATGCTTTCGGACCAGGACACTCGCTGCTGAGGGGATCTCAGTTGAGACGTTTTATTGGACTTTACCGCACGATCCGCCGCCTGACTCGCACCTTGGGCACCACTCAAATCTCTCTTGCATTTACGTAGTACACTTTGAATTTGATTTGTTGTGTCTCCACGGAGCTGAGCCCAGCTAGGCTTGAGAGGACCTCATACGTAGTCGGACCAGACTGTGTGGCGAAATCAGATCTCTCTTATCTTTATTTTTTTGTTTTGACTGCTCTCTAGTCCAAATGAATTGCCGCTCTGGCTAGGAGTTCTACCTTCTCTTCTAATTGCTTTCAAGTTGTTTCTGTTACTGGGTTCGTTAAATGCCTGCGTCTACACGATCGCAATCGAGAGAGAAAGAGAGAAGAGAGAAGCTTCTGAGTGTTGCCCTTGAGGGAGTAAGGAGAGGGAAGAGGAGTGTCCGTCCTAGAAATGTGAGGAAGTACGGACCCCTCTTGAGAGAACTATTGACACCCTCATCCTCCATCATGGCATATGCAGCAGAATGGAAGCTGCAAATGGACGCTTTCTCTGAGGCAGAACAAACGCAGTACTTGTTCTTTTATGAAAAAGCATTGAAGAGGGAAGAGGAGGAGAAGGAAAGGAGAGGGGAGACAAAGTAAAGGCTCATGAAGCCGTCTTCAGTACTGTGCCCACGTTAACTGATGCTGAGTTGGAAGAGAAGACTGTCCCACTCCTCCGGGCCTTAGTAGAAGGACCGCAACCAGCTGCAACACTTCGCTAACATGCAGCCGGCCCAAGGTGCCCTGTCGTCTGCTTACCCTGCTTCTAGTGCTGTGTGTCAGTTCGTTCTTGCCCCTCCAACTATATCATCTTCTTCTTCTTCTTCTTCTTCTTCTTCTTCTTCTTCTTCTTCTTCTTCTTCTTCTTCTTCTTCTTCTTCTTCTTCTTCTTCTTCTTCTTTGAGCGTGGCCAACAGCCTAACCGGATGTGCAACAGGTCCAAACCCCGCTGCTGCTGCTGCAGTAGCAAGTGGCAATGGAGGGCATTCTAGAACTGTTGCAGCCCCAAATTCGGACCCAGCGATCGTTGGTCCTAGCTGCAGCTTTCCCTATGTGGACAGGAAGGCAGCACATATTCCGTCTAAGTATGACGGAAAAGACGACATCAAATCTTGGATCAACTCCATGCGATCCTATTTTGATGTGTTGGGGACACCCCCAGTGACTCAGTCGTCGCTCCTAGGGACCAATGTGGAACCCGCCGTAAGGGGCTTCTTAGAAGTCCAAGTTGTACAATCAGGCTATAAAAGAATAGACCTGAACAAATGGTTGAAGGCTACGCCTATAGCCGCACTCGAGGAACTCTTGATCAAACAATATGCTGATCCACATGCTGCAGCCAAAGCTAGACTTAAGCTTGACAAGCTCAAGCACAGCAAGTGGACCTGCATCATGCATATTCTGCAACAGTATGTTAGTGTGGTCCTCGGTCCCTTACTGTTGAAGGCATTCTTCTTGAAGACATTCATAGATTCATCGTCATTTACATACTCAGACTCATGGGCTGACGAAGAGCAAGATGCCTCGCAGTCTTGCTCTTGATCGCCATCAAGAGA
>BFEA01000501.1:748600-763584 GCA_003427395.1 Chara braunii | reverse complement strand
GGGGAGAAGGGGGGGGGCGGGCTGGGGATGGCCTGTGTGCACGTGAAAGATCTAGAGGTGGCGGCTTGCATGGGGTAAGGAGAGAGGTTGGGGCAAGCATGTGACCTTGCAAGATTGCAGCAGTGTGGCGTAGCACAATAAGATGATGGACAAGGAACACGATTCTACTGAGAAAGACGATATGTGCGAGCGATTTGAGGAGGAACGGTTGTTACATGGAGCCATAGGCAACATTAAGGGTGCCTCAGTCGCCTAAGACTCACCTGCTGCGAGTGGAGCCTCTCAGAATCAGATACGCTGTCACAAACATACCCAGGCAAAGAACTCTTGGACGGGGAATAGCCAACTCGATGGTAAAAGTGGCAGGAAGACAAGAGATTTTAAATCACGAAGGTCGCGGGCTGAGAAGCCTCAGTTTCCATAGATCACATACTAACAGGTGAATGGTTGTTCTGGGAGGGAAGTTGGCAAGCATAGGTGGATCGACAAATGAGAGGTAGTATAATTTATACACAGAACCCATGGGTAGCCTGTTTTATCTAGTATATTGACCAAGGGATATGGAGGTTTCGATACCTAACTATTGAATAAGTTTCTCAATTTAATGGATGACTCCGATGACATGCATAAATCGAGAAATTTATTTAATAGTTGAATAGTTCACTTAAGGCCTTGAAGGGATTTTTTCAAGGGACGCTGGACCTACTTACCTGCTCTAGAGGTCATTTTGGGGGGCTTTTAAGGGACGCTGGACCCACTTTCGAGCTCTAGATGTCTTTTTTTGGGGGGGGGTCAAGGGAAGCTGGACCGCTTTCCGGCCCCAGAGGTCAATGTTGGTTGGTACTGGTTTCAATTGTGGTCAGAGTGGGACCACCCAGATCGCATTCGCTTTGATCAGCTGTCGTTGGGAACTGGCACAGGGAAAGGTAGTTTCTCTCAGGGATTAAACTAGGCAAGGGAAAGCGAAGCTGGGGTTGAGTGATGGTACATCCTTCTTTTTAAAAGGGAGTCATCAATGCTGCGGTCTCAGGGGCCCTTCACCATAACGAAGGGCAACATTGAAAGTGTGTACCAGATGTAAGGGACACTGGAAAAAAAGGAGGACATAGACACAGACTCAGACTCAGACTCAGCAAGTAGTGAGGGGGGGGAAATGGGCTGCCTGAGCACTTCCTCTTTTATGCATGGTTGCTGTGTTTGTTAGATAGCAATTTAGCCACAGTAGGATTGAAGCCCAGAACGGGATGGGCTTAGGAGTCCTGAGTTGCTTGTGGATTGTTTGTACCTTTTGGTTTTTACTGTTTGCCATCCATTCTTTGGCCGTCAACCAGAAAGTGTTTGATATTGGGAGGGGTCTGGGCGTGGGTTAATTGTCTTATGATATCAACAGTTATTCGTATGCAGGGGAGGTGCTGGCGAAGTAAGAGTTTATTACCCTTACCCACTTCATCCATTGATTTTTTTTTTTAATTCCATTAGGAAGGGGGGGGGGGGGGGCTAGCGGGGGGGAGGGGTAGGGGTGGGCATGGGGGGACTATTGGGGATTGGGGGGGTTATGTTGGTCCCGCTTTTGTTTTTCTTTTTGCGCGGTGCTGACAGGTGGACCGGTGGGCTGGTCAGTTGCCGACCGATTGAGGGGCGCCGACCAGCTTTCAATACACACGTCTGCCTGTCTGTATCACCTGTCCATAAGAAACATCTGACTCAACCCTTGAACATTTCAAGGCTTCGGGGGGGGGAACCATATGGTGGAGGCTAACTGCCACAATTTTAAGACTGGTGTGTTGGCAGTATTTTCTTCTCATGTGTTGCAGCTCTGATTTTGCCTGCTGCTTGTAGGGTGGCCTTTGTTCTGTTCCCTCGGCTTGCTCAGATGTACTATACTGATTCCTGTGCTCACTTGCAGTAAATGTTCCTGTCTAACCTTGCCCCCTGATTGCGGTTTGTACAGTGCTCTCCCAGTTGATGGACGTCGGCAAGCTCTGGAGGAGGCCAGAGCTATGGCTGAGGCAGAGGAACGTGAACGAGAAGCCAAGGCACGGGCAGAGGCGGATGCTAAAGCCGCTGCCGAACAGGCTCAAGCAGCTTTGCAGGCTGCTGCAGAACTTGAGGCAGAAGCCAAGAAACTAACAGCAATGGAGGCAAAGGCAGCTGCTGCTGCTGCAGCAGCAGCAGCAAAAGCACAAGCAGCTTCCAGTGAGGTTCAGGAATTATCAGTAAAGGCAAAAGAGACAGGTTTCAATTTCAGCTTCATGGGCACGAGAGCTGGTTCTGGACTGAACCTTGGGGCCATCTTTGCCAGCGGTTCCCAGAAAACACTGGAAGCCACAGAAGAAGAATTTGAAGAGGAGTCACCAGCAGCAGCACTGAAGAAGGCTCTAAAGCTGCCTGCTTTCCCGACCCCAGGGAAGATTGACCTCGGAAGCTGGGCACCCAAGCTTGGAAAGAGAGCTGATGATGATGATAAACCACAAGAAGCTGCTTCAGCTCGGAAATCTCTGAGGCCCGCAACGAAAAGCCAGGAATCAAGTACAAAGCGGAGACCCACCCCAAAGGTGTCACAACCTCCCTCACGCCCGAAGGCTGAACCTCAGCTTAAGCCAGCTGGCACAACCAGTGTTCTAGGTGGTCTTTTCAAGCAAGAGACTGTTTACATTGATGATGAGTAAATGACTCCTCGCTGTCCTCGGTGCATGAACTACAACATGGGCGGTTAACAATATGTTGCCTGGGATGTTGACCCTTCATCTCAGAGTCCTACTTTAACACTACGGCGTGCAGATTGTGGTTCTGATGATTTGGCTTCTGCTAACGTGGCTTCTTTCTTATGGCTCTTGGTAAGGATGGCTTCAGAGGATCAGTTATAAGCCCAACCCACTGCATGCGTGCTTGTTTCATTCTGAGTGACAGAAGGCCCTAAGCTCAAGTTACAGTTCCTGTCAAGTTGTGTCCAGTTCCTTGTATTCGGTTTTCAGTTGCACCCTGAATTTGTCAATAAGAAACACAGAATGTAATGAACAGTCGTTGTCCTTTTCAATTCACCGCGACAAAAGTTGTGTATGCTACAATGAGTCAGATCATATGGACCCATCCCTTTGTTCTCTGCTAATAATATCAGTCACAAGGCATCATCTCAGCCAACCAAATGGCCTGCAGGCCATCTCCTCAGAAGCCATGGGTCTGGTTAGCTTCTCTGTGACCACACTCAAGTTTCTCCCAATGTCCTGTCTTCCCCTCACCAGACTCATGCCGAGCACGTTGGAAACTTTTTTTTTTGAGATGACCTGTGTTCCGTTTCTCCTTGTTTCCCAGGTGTTACCTTTCTTCTTCTGTTTTTTTTTTTTTTAGACTTTTTTTCTTTTTCTTTTTTTTTTTACTAAAGACTAGAAACTGGCTCCACCGTTTGCCACGGTTCACCCGCTGTCCCGCTAACCCATTCCTGTTTCCTGTGAGTTCCGGCTGCATAGTGTAATCTCCTCTCTGCATTGCTGGCCACCAGATATTTCCCTTAGTTCCTGCAGTCTAGAGGGACTCAAATGTCGTATGGGAAGGTGCATTTGTGGTGTGTCATTACGTTTGTCTACCTGTTCAGGGATTCAAATCTTTGTCTGGCCTGGGTTGTTTCTCTCTGGTTATGCAGAGTCCATGAGTAAGCTGGACATGGCTGGCTGGCTTCTGTAAAAGGGCCTTTACCCGATTCAGACCCTGTTTGACGAGTGCAGCAGAGTGGGGTCACTCGCCCTGAGCCCAACTCGTGGAAGCAGATCAAAGGACATGTTCTCTGGTTCAAAAGTCACATCCTAGCTAAGTAAAAGTCAATGTCAAAGGTCACAGTTGTGCCCCTGGACGAACAGTTGCAATATTCAGATATGGGAGTCACATCTGTTCATCCAGGGGGTGTGCAAGTCATGTCTGTTCATGCAGGAGATGTGTCTGTTCGTGCAGTATGTGTGTCTGTTCGTGCAGAATGTGTCTGTTCGAGCAGTAGGTGTGTCTGTTCAAAGGAAGTCAAAAGGGGAAGTCCCAGTCAAGATTCAAGTCAAAGGGAGAGTCTAAATACAGATTGAAAGTCCGAAATTGAGGCCTGAAGGAAATACAGATTGAAAGTCCGAAATTGAGGCCTGAAGGAAATACAGATTGAAAGTCCGANTCCGAAATTGAGGCCTGAAGGAAATACAGATTGAAAGTCCGAAATTGAGGCCTGAAGGAAATACAGATTGAAAGTCCGAAATTGAGGCCTGAAGGGCGCAGCAGCAGTGGACCCTGAGGATAAGGAACTGGGACACACTCCACAGAGGCCTGGGACTGGGAAATGACCCAAGACAGACTGAATTCAGACCTCGCAACGGGAGGCCAGCACTATAAAGGACGAGGCAGCCTCCCCACAAGGCAGATTTCCCATTGGCATTGATGCGTGGAAGTGCTGAGGCGCTTGTGCGCTATAGTGCAGGGAGGAGCGCTGGCAGAAGAAGCTGCGCCAGAAGGGAGATGGGCTGGGCGCTGGCTGCAGGGAAGCCATAGCTGCGCCAGAAGGGAGATGGGCTGGGCGCTGGCCAGGATATCAGTGAGAAGCATTCAGAGTAGATTCTCGTGGACAAGGAGTGTGCATGCATAGTGAGAGAAGGGAACCACGACAGGGATCTTGAGAGAGAAGATAAAGAGAGAGAGAAGACAGGTTAGTGGGATATGGTGAATACTTACCTGTTTGCGCCATACTTGTGATCTGAAGGGTGACGCTAGCTGAGCCAGGTCCTATGCTGACGAATGAGGGAAGAAGACTTGCATTTTGTTGGCGCTGAACTTTTGAACTCCAGATACTCTTGTATAATGTGAATTTGATAATATGAGTTGCGCTATCTGGTTCCTATTTCATCTCGACTTTGGCTTTGTGTGAGGCTATCCTATCTGTGTGATGACGAATGTGCATGCAAATTGAACACTCCAGCAAGTTGTGAACAGTCAGGTTCCTTGCAATTTAGTATCGGAGCATGACTCGTTGCGCTCGCTGATGCGCTGGCATGAGTAAGGCCAGCGAGGAAGATATGCTGGCTTGAAGATGACGGCTATGGTGGTGTAAAGAGAGAGGTGGATTGGGATAGGGGAGAGAGGGAGGCCGAAGAGGAAGGGGCTAGGGAAGATTACTTACCTCGCGTGGAGCTTTGGAGTGCGGAGCGACGAGGAGTCTTCATCAACGGCAGCTGCAAAAGAGAGAAGAATCCCTCATCCCCTTACCTGGCTGCATGTGTGTGTGTGTTGTACCTCAACCTCTCCTCTCTGGTGGTCGCTGCAGCTGCTGTCAGGTCTAGTCACCTGGTGTACTGTCTGGTTGATTAGGATCGAAGGGTCTGGTCGCGTCAGAGTGGTCAGGGTCCTTGTTCGATTCTATCTACTTCTCTCTGGTCTGACATCTGACATCTGCGGTGTAGTAAAGATAGGAGTACGCTGGGGGGTTGTGGCAGTCTGCCACGTCAGTTTGCAAGCAGGGTATAAGGCATAATCAAACTGGGCAGAGATAATCTGTGATCAAAGTATTGTCCAGGCAGCTGACATAGTAAACACTCCAGTTTCTCCCTGTGCATGAGGATAGACAAACAGGGTTAGTAAAGAAGATAAAAGAAAGAGAAAACATTCACAACCAGACAACAGTTAGAACAAACGAGGTCGACTTTTGACTAGGATCAAGTGTAGTATTTGTTCTGATCAGTTTGATATCTAAAATTGAAGACAGACAGCAATTAAAAAAAAGATTCTTATTGAATATTAAAAGTTTTTGAAAGTTGGCCGCAGGTTAGCGCTAGGGTGATGCGCTGATTCTCATGTCGTCGCGCCGTCGAGCGCCGCACCGTCGAGCGTCTCGCCCATCGCGCGCTAGCGCTAGGGGCAGAGCCATCGGGGGCGCCGCGCGATATAGCGCCTAGGCGCTGAGTTGTAGCATCGAGGTATCTCACCGCTCATCCCGGGGAGATTCATCCCGTGAGAGGGCGACGGATGTCTGATCGCTCAAAAGGAGACAATCTAGCCGTCCGTTTTCCAGGAGATGCACCCGAGTTTCATGATCAGAGTCGTGCATCTACTCGAAGAGGACGGACAGTAACACTATCTAGACGTTAGGTCGGAGTGCGCTCCGGACAGCTACTCGTAGAGGACAGATAGTAGCTCTATATGGCCGTTCATCCAAGGAGGATCTCCCAGCATCACAGGAGAGATCCGAGAGGAAGCAGAGGACCGAGAGAAGCAGGCGCAGTTTCAAGATTCGGGCACTTTCTAAGTCTAAGTCTGAAGAGCCCACGGCGGATTTTTCTAGATTTCGTGTCGTTTCGCCTTTTTCCAATTACGGAAAAAATGGGAGGACTACACTTCACGACAGAAAGACGAGGGGCCCACTGGGAAACAAATACAAGAGCCAGCAAAAACTTATTCGGCACGGTCCTGAAGAGGAAAGGGCGACTTCAGTAAGAGCCCTCCCTGTTCGAGGCCAAGAGTACAGCATCCTTCCCCGCGACCGACAAGAGACAAAGATTTTTCGACGACAGCAAGAGCAGATACAAACAAGAGAGATACAACAAAAGATACAAACAAGAGAGATACAACAAGAGATACAAACAAGAAAGACAAGCACAAGACCTGTCTACAAGTCCAGATCCAGTCGAGATTGATATTGGAACAGAGTTTAGGGCAAAACGAGACAAACTGGTGTGAACCCCCTCCGCCCTCCACTTGCTGCTCCCCTTTCCCAACCCATTCCTTACCTCCTACTAACATCCCCCTGCTACCCTAGCACCTCCAAACCCCTCCCCGTCCCATACTCAAGCGTCCCTGACAGGAACTCGCCCCCATACCAGCGTGGCGATATACGGCCTAGCTTCGGAGCGTGAAGCTAATCTTCATCTCGTCCCATCCCTCGCTTCACCCACTGCCCTCGCGTCCATCCAAGCAGTCACTCCACTCCACCCCCATACAGTCGGCGCTTCCTGACACCTCTCTTGCTATAAAAAAAAAAAAAAAAACGGGGGGATCCCCCCCCCCCCCCCTCTCATCTGCCCCGAATCCTCTAACTTTGAACTTGCTCCCACTCCCCATAAACTCTCTCCTCCTCTTCTACGGGTAAAGCACTAAGTTTTTGCTCTCGAACAACAGAATGCAAGCCCCCAAGAACGGTCGTACCGCCGCCACCTACTCATCGGCGGTGATGCGGACCTCTCAGACAACCAAGACGACCTCGAGTGTGGTTGACAACGTCTGGGTCGCAATTCAATCATGGTGATGTTCAACCATGAGAAGCACGCGCTGATAGCGTCTGAAATGAAATCAAGGAATTGTAATGGCTCAGTCTGCACAATCGCAGCATGGAAAAAGCAAACGAATCAACGCCCAAATCCTACCTACACAGTCTCATACAAACAAACGCTGATGAAGGAGAATTTCTGGGTGCAGTTTGATAGAATCCAGCCAGGGTTTCATGGACTGCTGGTCGACAGATTGGAGAAACAATACCCGGTGAACAAAATCCTTAAATGGACGCCGGAGTTTCTGGCTCCCCACTGTGGCACGATGACAACAATCCTGGAAGTGAAAACTGATGATCCACCGGGCTTCCCGATGGAATGGAAATTCGCAATTCAGGATAGAGAACTGTCCATCCAAATCTCTACAAAGACCTCGCCACTCTGCTTCAGATGCAGAGAACGTGGTCACCTCGGTACTGATCCACACTGCCCCAAATTTCCAAAGAATCAGAAAGAAAGGAAGCTCCTACCCAACATGTTGGTGGAGGTAGAGGATGCCCCTGGCACATGGTTCATAGTGGATTCTACCTATGATGGGTGGGTGTTCGACGATAATCTAGAGGAACCTGACTGGGTATGGCACTACTCAGACAAGGAGGCCACAACCAAGAAGCCGGACATTTTCCCCCCGGCCGACAGCAGGTGGCAAAAAAAGGCAACAGGGAAAGAAGCAGGTAATCCCACGAAGATCAATGCGATACCCCTGAATGAGTCCCGTGTCATTAGGGAGGAGAAAGCAAGGGAGGACCTGCTCTGGGACCTAGAGACAATAAGGGAACAGGCCGAACAGGAGTACAGCAAGGAACCTGAAAATTTTCAAAAGCGGACTCAGGAAATAATTGAGCTCAAAGAGAACGAAAGCAAAACTGAAAACGGGCAAAAAGCGGCTAACCTACAGTGTGAGAACAAGAGAACCTTAGACAACAGCCCGATCAGAGAGAAAGGACAGGCTGATTCAAAGAGGAGGAGGGCTAACACCGCTGAAGGCACTGAAGGCGGAGTTGCAAGCCCACAAAACAGTGTAACGGAGAAGCCTGCTAAAGACTCGGACTTTGCCATGGACGAAGAGGACAGCGATGACAGCAAAAGCTCAAGTGGCTCTGCCCCCATCAGCGACCAGACTCCCCCTCCCAACAGGTCTCTTCAATGGCTCCGTGAGTACATCGAAAAGGCAAAGAGGGAGAGGGAACACCTCTTCAACATCCGAACAGCGTGCCTAAAACACATAGAGAGGTATCTGAAACAGGGCACAATCGCGGGCATCCAATCATCTTCCAATAAATACGAGTTGCTCGAAAAAGAAGAAGAGTTCTCAGAGTACGCTGCATTCAGGTACGCAGAGAAGAAAAGAGTCAGAGAACAGGGCCAGATGGATGCAAAAGAGAACAACAAGGATTATGACGATCCTTTCCAGGATTTGCGCCCGAAGAAATGGAAAGCTGCAAAAGTACAGAAGAAGCAGGATCTCAACCATGGTCAGACAGAAACTGCTAAGAAAACAGCACGCACCGACCTTGAGTTGGAACTCGCAGTCATTGAGGCCCAAGCAGAAAAGCTGAAGAAGCTCAATGCTGCATACCAACCGGAATTCACATCTCTGCAACACATAGCTGAGGGTAAAGCCCCACATGTACTTCAACAAGCCAGATCGGCCAGACTTACTATGATGGGACTGCAGCCGCTGTTAGCCGCTGTTAGCCGCTCGTTATGTAGAGGGAACCGGTGAATGGCAAGTCGCCACAGAAGTCTCCTTCGCGATCCGGTTATTTGAAGAGGGTCAGAACTTGGTGTCGGTAATCCGTGAAAAAATTACTGACACTTATCCGTTGGGTGTGTATCAAACCGAAGGCTCAGCGGAATTCTCAGGGGGACAAGAGATGGGAGCGTTGCATGAGGATCAGCGAGTGACCCTTACTGACCCAGCGGACTCCAGACAAAGCTCCTTCACCCCCCTGATCGCCAAGATGCCTGAGAAAACAAGACTGAAAAGAGGCATGATGTGGAGATCATGGGACACAGTTACTGCAATTCCGTACAGTGTATTGTCAGGTCTGGGAATCCCGGCGAAGCTGCCTGCAGCCTCGCTGGCTGACATCCTTAGAGTTGGCACACTGAACGGGGAGGCAGACTTGGAAACCAGAGCTTATGCCATGGATCTGGACTGCTTCTACAGGGATGAATTCCAGGAGGAGGTCATGGAGGACTGGGCTGGCGATGAGCGCATAGACCAGGACCCCCTGGGCTCCCCGGGGAACCATGCCAGTGGCAGCATAGGAGAATACAAGATCGATGATCTGGGGGTGAAAATCAAAGTGGACCCACCTGTGACAGGTCTGAACACCTCAATCTCCACGGATCCGGGTGCCTCCTGAACGAGAATTTTGTCTGTCCCTAAAATTATAGGTCCACAATATGGAGGGGTTTAGGAATAAAGCAAATCAACAGGCCCCCAAACCCAATTGGAAGACTCAAGGCATCACCATACGCAGTTGGAATGTGAATGGGTTAGGAAACATCCTAAGCAAGGAAAATAAACTAAATGACATAATCAAAGGCCTCAAACAGGAAAACAACAAGTTGGCGGACATTATAATGCTTCAAGAGACTCATCTAACGAACCACAATGATCACCAAAAAATACAGAATTTTTTTATGAGAAAGGTAGGAGGGATCAAGGATGCAGTTTGGTCCTCAGACAATAATTCTAGTAGGAAAGGAACTGCAATACTAATCCCAAAGAACTCCAAGTTCTATGGTGCGGGGACGGTAATCAACACAAGAACTGATGAGATCGAGGGCAGGTGGTGCTTTATGAACCTAAGATGGAAAGAAGAAGAATTCAGAGTGATCAGTGTCTACGCTCCCAACGACCGCAACGATAGATCTACTTTCATTGACTCCATAGGTTACCTAATTCCGCCCTTACAAGCATGCCTAATTGGGGGAGGCTGGAATGCCACTTTGGACCCGGTCAACGATCGTATATCCAGAGCAACCTCACCACAGTCCTCTCAAGAAGCAGCTCCAGTCCAAAAACTCATCTTAGACCACAACCTGGTAGACCCCTTTCGCACCTTGCACCCTACTACCAAAGCCTTCTCCCTTGTTAAGAAAAATCACGTCCACCACACAACATTCTCTCGCATAGACTACTTCCTCATCTCCGACCACCTCATGGGGACAGTCAAGGAAGCGGAAATATTGGCGTTGGCGCTGTACCCAGGCCTGGACCATAAACCTATTGAGCTGATCATTAGTTTCGACCAATATATCCAAAAGGGACGCAATTTCCACAAACTGAATAACTCGCTCCTACTTAGCCAAGAATTTCAAGAAGGCATGTCGACGAGCTGGCACAATCTTAGAGGAAGCTTTGTCACAGGTCAGGACAGGTGGGACTGGTTCCAAAAAAGCTACCTCAAGCTAGCTGAAACATTTGCTATAATATCAAGGAAAATGACCAACGACAAGAAACGGAGGAAATTGATGCTGGAAACGGCCCTCAGAGTAGCGGAAAAAAACTTGGCCACCAACCCATCCTCTCCAATGGCTGCTGCCAACTCCGTCTAAAAACCTAAAACCCCGCTGCTGATCCTCATGAAATTCCTAACCTTCTGGACCCTGTTTGTCTTTGTTCCTGTCAAAACGAAAGCCTCAACCCTGAACCCTAAACCCTAGGCACGATTGATCTTTTGCATCTGATCCATGAGAGACAACAGGCTGTTGCCTGCTGCACGTAAGTCTTGGCTGCTCTTCTGGGCCCATAATGGAGTACCTCCTTCCGCCTGAAGTCTGTGATATATCTCATGTGAAACATCGGCTGCAGCCTGTCCCGCGTGCTGGGAAACAGAATTGACGGAGTTATGCCACTCTTTCCATCTTAAGACCTGCCCACTTAGCCCTGCCACTTTTTCCCCTACCAACCAGACCCGTTTGAATTTGGCCACAGTCACCTGTTCTGACTCTGGATTGTTATGCACCCACAGTTTGACCTTCCTCCAATGACAGCAGATTTCTGCTTCAATCAGCTCTTTGGTCGCTGCCCATACTTTCTCCCGCGGGTTCTTCGTGTTGTCCAGAGTTCTGATGCATCTCTCTTTCCATATGGCCCATAGCGTGACCTTGCATATCAACCCGAACCAGACTTTCTCTGGCTTACCAAAATTAGAGGGTAAATTAGTCCAGAGGAGCAGTTGGAGGGGGTGTTCCGGGAGGGGAGATGGGAAAAGACTGTCCCAAAGGGTTGCTGCTCTTGCCCAAGAATCTGTGGCTTCTTTACAGTTAATTAGGCAGTGTATCAAATCTTCCTGTTCCTGGTCTGAGCAGAATGTGCAGACACCCGAGCTGGGTGGATTGTTCTTTTTCCTTCTCACATGTAGCCATTGGTTGACCGGTAGTGCCACGTATGTTATGAGCCACTGCATGCTTCTGATTTTTATGGGTCTTATCGTTTTACATTTCTTCCAAGGAATTTTTGCTATCTGGTCTGCCTCAGAACCAATTAGCTTGCACCATCTTCCTTTGATTATTGGGTCTGGGTCTTTTGTTTTTAACAACATTTTATACCCTAGTTTAACTGTATAATCATATATTGGGATTGGTGGTTTTGTAGTTCTGTTTCTGTCAGAGGGCCATGCCCATTCTGAGGGATCGAACTCGAGGTCTTGAATAGCTTTCCCTATTTGAAATATATGTTTTGGCCAGAGTCCTAATGTTCTTATTTTACGAAGCGTGAACGCATTCAGAACTTCTCTTTCGGGATTGATATTCTGGATGTACGGTTCGTCTGGCTTAGTCTTCACTATCGGGAAGGATGTGAATACGTCTCTTGGATTTGAGCCAGATATTCGATGGGAGAATTGGTAGGCCCTCTCAGGGGAGGTGTCCTGGATTGGGATTCCCCACTCACCCGCTTTCCACGTGAATTCCTCCTTTAGCAGCTCAACCCAGCCCCCCGGGATGCTCTGTATAATCTTTTGCAGAACTTCATCCCTGTGGTGGCAGCCTTTCAGACGGGCTTTGAGCTCATTTTCGTCCAGCCAGTTCTTCCTTTCGTCGTTCCATATGTCCCCTACTCGCCAGATCCCATGTGTGATCCAAGATAGCCATCTGTTGCCTCTGTGGGAGAGAGTCCACAGGTGGTCTCCCTCGTCCCTGATCCAGGGGTTGCCAAAGAGAGGTTGCCTGAGCACTTCTTCTTTGGACCTGGGTTTGTTTCGTTTCTCGGGCATGATCTCTCTACAAATGCGTAGAAGGGTTGTCCAATAGGGGGGAGGTGCTTGGTTAGGAGTTGGGGGGGTGCGAGTATTGAGTCTTCTCCTCCCTAATCTTGGATTCCAGTCTTTATTCATGATCCAGAACAGTCCAGACATGTTAGTGGGGGACTCCGTTGGAGCCAGGTTCCTGGTGCTGTCTAGTGCTAATTTGTTCCACGGCAGTGCTTGTTTAGTCAGAAGCTTAATGACCCACTTAATTTGCAGGGATTTCGTTTCTTGTTTGGGTTCAATAATGCCTTATCCCCCTTCTGTTGGTTTTCTTGTGATATAGTGTCAAGCTATCTTTGGAATGTAGTTTTCTTTGTTGGGGTTCCTTGACCATAAGTATGCTCTGGCTTTCTTGTTCAGATCTTTGATGGTCTGGTCTGGTATAGTCCAGATTGAAGCTATGTACGACATCATTGAGAAGATGAAAGTGTTAATGGTAAGTGCCCTACCAGTAGTGACGTAAATGATTGACTCCACTTCCCCATTTTGTTGATTTGACCGGCTAGGAGATTCTGTGCCATCTGGGGGGGGGGGGCGTCCTTTGTCACTTGGATCCCCAGGTATCTTGTTGGTATCTCTGGTCTCTCCCAGGACATCTGTTTCTCCGGTCCTTGAAGTAGTGGGACGGGTTCTTCAGACAACCACCATCCTATCGTCTTTACCCAATTTATCTTTATTTCTGATGCCAGTCTGAATGCTTCCATTGCTCTGACTAAGGCTGCCATTGACGAGTTGGAGGCTCGTATCAACACCGTTAAATCATCTGCGAACATGATTACTGTAGGAAATACGACGTGGTGTGCGGAGCCCACATTCATTTCAGGCAATCTTTGGATAGATGGGTCTTTACGGAGAAAAGAAGCTATGGCTTCCATAACGAATAGGAAAATAGGCGGTGCTAACGGATCGCCCTGTCTTACTGATCTGGAGATAGGGTAGCGTTTGGACAGCAAACCATTGATTTGAACACAGCCTGAGGCATTGTTGTATAGGATTCGGACCCATTTTCTGAAGTTGGGACCTACCCCCATTTTTTCCATACTCGCTTCGAGGAAGTCCCAATTTACCTGATTGTAGGCCTTTTCAAAATCAAAGAAGAGAATCGTTGTGCTGATCTTTTTCTCCATCACTTTCTTGGAAGCCTCGTTGAGGGTCATTACATTGTCAAGGATATACCTGCCTGGTATGAAACCCGACTGATCTATGTGGAAGCATTTGTCTGTTACGTCCAATATGCAGAAGGCTAGGGCCTTGGCAAAAATTTTATAGGGAAGTGTGAGTAGGGATATTGGTCTGTAATTCTTGATGTCTTCCTGGTCACCCTTCTTGTAAAGAAGTGTAACCACACCGGTACTGAGGAATTCGCCATACCCTCTTTCTCCCAACTGTCGTTGTAGAAATCCATAAGGTTCGAACCCATTTGGGGCCAAAATTTCTCCCAAAATTCCTTTGTTAGTCCGTCGATGCCTGGGGTCTTATTGTTGTTCATGTTCTAAACCACGAACTGTAGCTCTTCTATGGATAACGGTCGATCCAATTTGTTAGCTTGATCTTCAGATATTGTCCTTTCTAGGTATTGTAACATTTTTGACCTTGCCGCTCGGGTATTGGAGGGGGTGACTGTTGGTGTTTTAGATCGATACAATTCGTTATAAAAGTTCTTTGCGATCTCTAGCATCCCTTCACTATCTGTGCGAGTTGCCTGTTGGCCTGTCAGCTCTTTAAGACCCTCTATTGAGCTGGATCTGTTGTTTGCCTTTATTATGGAAAAGAAGTGTTTGGACATCTGTTCATTTAATTCTAGGTCGGTCAATCTGGCTCTAATCTGGAGTCCTCTCAGTTCCCACTGACGCCATACAGCCAGTTCTTCTCTTGTCCTTTCTAGGGCAAGCTGACAGTCAATCCTCCACGATGTTGGAGCAATCAATGCTGATCAGGGTTCCTTCGGCCAGACGGAAGGAAGCATGAGGGTGTTCTTTGATGTAATTATTTTCCTGACTTGCCGGTGGAAAAGGAACCGGACTGATGCTCCCCAAAATGGAAATGGAGCCAGGGCCATATATATATATATATATATATATATATATATATCGTCACAAATAGATATATATATATATATATATATATATATTGTTATGACCCGGACCAATTGCGAAGTACAAATTCACCAATCAGCACAATGTTCACCAACTGCAAAAGGAAATGAATGAACTTGAGAGGATGGAGAGGATAAGAAGAAGAAGAAGAAGTAGAAAAGATTGGAAAAGACAATGTACACCAGCAAGAACCAATGTCAAAGCTCTTCTTCTTCGCTCAACTCCCTTGCATCTTATCTCCCCCTCCTCTTATAAATTCAAACAATAAATAATACAACAATGTTGGAATGAAGGTCCAGTATCACTGCCCAAGTCTCTCTTCTACAGCTGGACAACTA
>BFEA01000501.1:722483-740210 GCA_003427395.1 Chara braunii | reverse complement strand
GAGAGGCGGGAACATCATTGCAGATTCTGAAGTACCCCCGACAGGCCCTGGACTCCTACTAGTACCCCCCAGCCTACCGGACTGCTAAAAGTGCCAACTTTGTCTTTTTCTGCCCGACTTTCAAGTGCTTCAAGTTTCGGCCTTCTGGCGCTCAAGTACCCCATTTTGGACTTACCGGCCTACTCGAGTGTTTTTCCGCTACCCACCGAGGGCCGCAGGGCCGCTATCGTCGCCACCTGAGTGTTTCCTGGCTGCAACCCTCAAATGTCACGCCACCGGTAAGTACCGGCCCTACCGGTCCTGCCCCCACATCCACGACCCCGACGGGGCCACACACACACTCAAGTCACTTAGACAGGCACGCAGCACACTCACACAGGTCAGCCAGCATTCAGACAGACATGCAGTCCAGCACACACACACACAAGCAGACTTAGCAGGCGGGGGAACTTAGTATGGAATGCATTCCACGGCAAGACTCAGAAATCGGCTGTCTGTTTCAGTCCGTGTGATGACAGGTCATAACAATATATATATACAGAGCAGAATCGTTTTACCGCATCCACGTTAGATTAGCCTAAGGATAACTACTGGGAGTCTTACCTGGTGGGACCAGCGGAGGGGTCCCTGTGCTGAGTCTCATCATGGACGACTACCCTATGCATGGGTTGTTGGCCCTCTCTGTTCTAATGGGTCCCTTGTTCAGAGTGTTTTTTCCTTGGGCTTCGGGAGAGTATGTACCTCCCGTATGATGTTGCGATCAGAAAGTACAAAGTCAGGGCTTACACCTGCAGAGCAGGCTGAAGTGGATCGCCGTCAGGCAGAAAAGAAGAAAGAAAAAGAAGAGAGGAAAAAACAGAAAGAAGAAGAGATAAAGAAGAAAGAATGACGAAAGAATGAAGAAATAAATGAAGGAAAAATTAGAGAGAGTTGAAAGAAGAATTGCAGACTATAGAAGAAGAAGAAGAGACTGACGAGGGAGGAGAAAGACTCGTCAGACGGCGGACAGAAAGGGGAGAGAGTAGTCAAGCAGGTGGTGAACTGAATGTCAAACCGCTGGACTGGTACGACCAATATGCATATTCCAGCGATAGGCTTGAGGAAACGGAGGAAGAAAAAGACGTGTTCGTTGCGAGACTAACTGCTGTTACAAACCAGAAAGAAAGGAACCTTATGCTTGAGGAAAAACATGCAGAGCTGCATAGTAAAATGTTAGCAGTGAAGCGGCGAGAACTTGATGAGAGGAAAAGGTTGCAAGCAGAGGGTGCAAGATTGCAAAGAGAATTGCAAGAGCAAAAAAACAAACAAACTGCAACCGAAGACAAGCTTGCTCTTTTGACAGAAACTGTCCTTAATACCAAGCAAGAGGTAGCAGCAATGAACCGAACCTTGCAAAAAGTGCAAACGCACCAATATGAATTTGAAGGAATCTGGAATACCTTTCTACAAAAATCCGCCAAAGATGTGGATCTGCATATACAATCGTATATTAAAAAATTAAATAACCATATCACACAAACCTTCACTCCCGCCATAATTGAAAAGATGATTTGTGGCAGCGGCGCAGGAGGAGGAGGATATGGAGACGGAGATGGGGGAGATGATAAGAAAGGAAAGGGAATGTTGCGGGATGATAAAAACACTGATGTAAGGAAAATAAAAGTTAAAGTGCCATGGACCTATACTGGCAAGAAGGAGGGGAGTGTCCTTCATTGGATTGCGGTCGTAGAATCATATGTATACGGTCAGCGCATACCTTATTGGGATAGAGTTTTGATGGCCACTTCGTGCGTGGCCGGCGATGCGATGAGCTTCGCCATATCGTTGCAAAAGGAAGCTAATTGCGATACTATGATTGCATATTCACAGCAAACCAGAATTGAAAACTTCTTTAAAGCTGCCAGAGAACGGTTTGAAGACAAGAATCTAGCTCGCCGAACGGAAATGTTAATTTTAAATATCGCAGATCGGAAATGGAAGAGTACATCTGCACTGAAGGCAACGATGGATGAATTTTTGCAATGCGCAGAACATGGACTAACTCCTACCCAAATCCTCAACAACTTCGCAAGGGCACTTCCTGACCCTTTCCGTACTCAGCTTTATCCTCGCACAAAGGAAGAGGGGATGACGTACGAGAAGTTCAACAAGATCGCTATAGATCATGTTGGCTTCTTGGCTGAAGTTAATTACTGCCATTATTGGAAATATTTGTAAGCGGGAAAGAAGTGGTAGAACCGCACCATCTCAGGGAACATACCTGGGAAAGACAACCTCCTTCTACCTTTGAAGAAGGAGGTGTCGAAACTCTTTCCTGTGACCAAATAGATTATGGTCTGGAGGGAGGACCCAACAGCACGGTAGTTCAGGAGGGGGACTACGAGGCTGTTGCAGCCCGCGGGGGAGGGTGACAAGGAAGAGGAGGCCACGGACGCGGTGGACGAGGACCCGGTATCCAGAGGGGTGGTGGCGAAGGTAGCTACTACGTGGGTGGAAGGGGTAATGGTCCCTCTCAAGGTGGCCGTGGTTCGTACTCTATCTGGGGAAGAGGAAAAGGTGTGTGGTATGGTACATGGGACAAACCATATCCACCCCATATAGGCTTGCCCGAAGGGGAGCCTTGGAGGAAACTGGGAATCACTGAGAAAGTTTGGCAGGAAAGAACATTCGTCGATCAATGCCTCAAATGTGGTGACCCTAACCACATTGTTCCCTACTGCCCAGATTATAAGATACTAAAAGGGAACAGCCAGTAGAGGTCTCAGTTGCCTTGGGGAATCCCCTTTCTAAATACTCTTATTTTACTTTCATCTGGAGCTCTCTACGAGAACTTCGGATGTAGAAAGAAAGACATCCTCCCATCCGAAGGTTCCACTAGCAGAGACTGAAGAGGAAGTGAGTCCCCACCTAGTTAATTGTCCAGAGGTAGTAAGTGTGTGCACCTTTCTAGGTGGATCCTTCGCTGGCATGGGTGATGAGTTGGCCGCTCGTCGCCAAGCCTGGACTGAGATGAAAAACCGAAGAGGACAGTTAATAATTGCAGATCTTGAAGTAAATAAAACAAGAGTTGGAGGAATGATAGATAGTGGATAAACTCGCAGCTATATAAGTAAGAACGGGTTAAAAAAGTTGCGTCTCGGGCTGAAGGTTAAACAGTTAGATGAACCCGTAATGAGTAAATTAGCTAATAGTACTATAACTGTAATGGATAGATATATTGACGGGGTCAAGATATACTTCCGGCTCGAAGCAGAGGGGAAGGTGGAACGTGTTCTCCACTCTCAGACTCTCTTGGTGGAAGATAATCTCCCTTTTGACATTCTTTTAGGCATGGATTGGGTTGAAGCTGCAAATGCGGACATAAAGTTAAGGGACCATGAGTGTTCGCTTCCAAGTCCGCAAGGTGGGAAAAAGAAAATCTGCTTGTTTCATGAATCAGGGAAAGAAAGCAGCTTGGCTCATTGTTGTATGAGTGTCCCCGCGTTCGCTCGCCATGTGAAGAAGTATAATATGTATGATCAAGTGTTTGTTGCATATGTGCGCCCAGTAAAGGAAGGAGAAACTAAAGAAGAAGTCAGGACTCAAGAAATTGAGAAAATCCTGAAAGAGTTCGCAGATGTGGCAGAAGCTCCAAGCGGTGTAGTTGAAAGACATATCAAACATCGCATTGATATTATTTCAGGAAGTCAAATTCCTAAGGGGCCTATCTATAGGATGTCACCAAAATAGTTGGATGAACTGCGAACCCAGCTTGATGAATTGTTGGAGAAGGGGTGAATAAGACCTAGCTCCTCGCCCTATGGTGCGCCTGTGTTATTTGTGTCAAAGAAAGATGGCGGGGTACGCATGTGTATTGATTACAGAAGACTTAATGATATAACAGTCAAAAATGTTGAGCCATTACCAATGATAGATGACTTGTTGGATAGGGTTCAGGGTAGCAAGTACTTCACTAAGATTGATCTGAAGTCTGGCTACCATCAGATTGAGGTAGAGCCAGAAGACCAATACAAGACTGTCTTTCGAACAAGGTATTGACACTATATGTTCATTGTGTTGCCCTTTGGTCTTACGAATGCACCTGCAACCTTCCAAAGAACAATGAATGAACTGTTTCGCAAATGGCTTGATAAATTTGTCGTTATATATCTCGATGATATCTTAATTTTTAGTAAGAGTCTGAGTGAGCATTGTGAGCACCTTCGACTTGTGCTAAATAAGTTGCGTGAGGCAAAGTTGAAGTTAAACCCTAAGAAGTGTGAATGAGCAAAGCGTGAAGTATTGTACCTAGGGCATGTACTTGATGGTAATGGGATCAAACCGGAGGATATAAAAATTGCAGCAATTCGAGATTGGCCTAACCCTCGCACTTTGACTGAGTTGCGGTCGTTCCTTGGGCTAGCCAACTATTATCGGAAGTTCGTTAGACACTTCACGATAATTGTTGCGCCCCTTCGCAGATTGTTTAAGAAAGAAACGATTTGGAAGTGGGATTCAGACTGTAGAACTTCGTTTAAACCCCTAAAGAAATGTCTGATTAACTATCCGATTTTGAAGGTTGTTGATCCTTCGTTGCCCTTTGTTGTCACAACCGAAGCCAGTCAGTACGGGATAGGCGCTGTACTCCAACAAGATGATGGGAATGGATACAGGCCTGTAGAGTTGAAGTCCCGACGACTTCCTAACGAGAAGGTCGCCGCTTCTACGTATGAGAGAGAGAGTTGTATAATCTTTGAGAAGCTCTAGATCACTGGCGACACTATCTCTTAGGATGCCACTTCAAGGTGTACTCAGATCATGAGACACTTCGCTGGCTTAAAACGCAGGCCCGGATGACACCTAAGTTGACTAGGTGGGCTGCTGAGATTGATCAGTATGATTTCGAGCTAAAGCCAGTCAAGGGTAAGTATAACGTTGTTATTGACGCGCTAAGTCGAAGATCTGATTTCTTTGGTGCCATTGTAACATATCTAGACGTGGGCACCGATCTGCAAGAGAAAATTAGAAGTGTGTATTCCACAGATCTTGTCTATGGCACTATGATTAAACGTGTACAAGAAACGCCACAAGAGTTTCCTAACTATCGTATAACACAGGGACTGTTGTTTGAAAGAACGGACTGCATGACAAGCTTTGTATTCTAGATGTGGAAGAAATCAAAAGTCTGATCTTGGGGGAGTGTCATGACACCGAAGTCCATTTCGGGTGGAAAAAGACTTATGCGAATCTTTTGCGTTCGTATACTTGGCCTCGTATGAAACCCGATTTCATGGCGTACGTGTAAGCTTGTCAAGTGTGCCAAAGAAATAAGAGCACCACTCAACCTCCCCTTGGTCTACTGAAGCGTTTGTCAATCCCAACAGGTCCAGGAGACTCTGTGTCCATTGACTTTATGGACACCAAGGTGAAAAGCAGGAATGGAAAGACGCAAGTCATGGTCATTGTTGACAGATTTAGTAAGTACGCTGTATTTGTAGCCTTGCGAGCAGAAGCGAAAACGGAATTAGTAATCCGGGAATTCTTTAACCATTGGGTGAAAGATTATGGACATCCTTTCACGATTGTGAGTGACAGTGATTCACGGTTCACGAGTGAACAATGACAGCAACTAATGAATGTCTATGGCTCTAAGTTGACTATGTCATCAGGTAGGCACCCTGAGACAAAAGGCCAAACTTAGCAAATGAACAAGATTTTGCAACAAACATTGCGTATGTACATACGTCCTGACCAGATTGACTGGGACAAACGTTTGCCCAAAGTTGCTAGTGCCTATAACAACTTTGTTCACCTATCTACATGCAAGACTCCGATAGAGCTGCATTTGGGATGGCGACCACGTAGGCCCATTGATCGCCTGAATCCGGACCAAGTACATAAGCTTCCACTATAAACAAGTGAATTTGCGATACTGTATCAGAAGGATATTGAAAAAGTGAAGGAAAATAGAGTAAAAGCACAACATCAGATGATACAGCAGGCAAATAAGCACAGAAGGCCTTCTCAGTTTGTTGTAGGTGATCTGGTATGGGTAAAATAAGGAGTTTGTTCCTGAAGAAATCAGAAGTTGTTACCCGCCTACAGAGGACCTTGGCAAGTTCTTGATGTGATTGGAGATGTGGATGGACCTTCTTATGTAATTGAGATTCCTCTACATTTGCATACATATCCAGTATTTCACGCCTCAAAGTTCTTACCTTGCGTGACAAATAAGATGTTTCCCACTCGCCAATCAACGATACCTCCTAGTATGGATGGGAAATATGATGTGGATAGGATTGTTGCTGAAAACACTTTCCAAACTGGACGAAGAGGCAGACCCCAGCGGCAATATAAGGTAAGATTTGCATATCAGGACCCAAGTGAAGATCGTTGGTTCACAAGAGAAGAATGACTTGAGTCTGCACCTCATATTGTATCTGCTTATGAAAGAGCTAGAAGAGGAATAAGTATTATAGATAGATGAAGGTTATTCTCAGAGGACTTTGAAACTAGGCCGGCGAGAGTAAAAGGGCCTTTACCCGATTCAGACCCTGTTTGACGAGTGCAGCATAGTGGGGTCACTCGCCCAGAGCCCAACTCGTGGAAGCAGATCAAAGGACATATTCTCTGGGTCAAAAGTCACATCCTAGCTAAGTAAAAGTCAATGTCAAAGGGCACAATTGTGCCCCTGGACGAACAGTTGCAATATTCAGATATGGGAGTCACATCTGTTCATCCAGGGGGTGTGCAAGTCATGTCTGTTCATGCAGGAGATGTGTATGTTCGTGCAGTATGTGTGTCTGTTCGTGCAGAATGTGTAGGTGTGTCTGTTCAAAGGAAGTCAAAAGGGGAAGTCCCAGTCAAGATTCAAGTCAAAAGGAGAGTCTAGATACAGATTGAAAGTCTGAAATTGACCCCTGAAGGCCGCAGCAGCAGTGGAGCCTGAGGATAAGGAACTGGGACACACTCCACAGAGGCCTGGGACTGGGAAATGACCCAAGACAGACTGAATTCAGACCTCGCAAGGGGAGGCCAGCACTATAAAGGACGAGGCAGCCTCCCCACAAGGCAGATTTCCCATTGGCATTGATGTGTGAAAGTGTTGAGGTGCTTGTGCGCTATAGTGCAGGGAGGAGCGCTGGCAGAAGAAGCTGCGCCAGAAGGGAGATGAGTTGGGCGCTAGCTGCAGGGAAGCCATAGCTGCGCTAGCCTGAGTTAATAGAAGTAGTAGAGGGGTTAGTTGTAGGATATCAGTGAGAGGCATTCAGAGTAGATTCTCGTGGGTAAGGAGTGTGCATGCATAGTGAGAGAAGGGAACCACGACAAGGATCTTGAGAGAGAAGATAAAGAGAGAGAGAAGACAGGTTACGAAGTGGGATATGGTGAATACTTTTGCGCCATACTTGTGATCTGAAGGGTGACGCTGGCTGAGCCAGGTCCTATGCTCACGAATGAGGGAAGAAGACTTGCATTTCGTTGGCGCTGAACTTTTGAACTCAAGATACTCTTGTATAATGTGAATTTGATAATATGAGTTGCGCTATCTGGTTCCTATTTCGTCTCGACCTTGGCTTTGTGTGAGGCTATCCTATCTGTGTGATGACGAATGTGCATGCAAATTGAACACTCCAGCAAGTTGTGAACAATCAGGTTCCTTGCATCTGAACTCGTTCCTTCTTGACGAGTCCGTTGCCCCATTACCTTTTCCTTGGGTCCCCTGACGTCATTGATTGCCTCCTGCAGAAGGATTAACTGTCAGTCAAGCCCAAACTTAAGGGTTGGATTCTATTAGACCCTTCCCCCTATCCACACTATAATAACCCTGTTCAGAAGTAGCCTGGGGCCCAGCACTCAGCCCCAGGCCACGCAGACCTGAGAAAGTCTGCGTTGGGCAGTGTGACCAAGACACGCCCAGGCCTGAGTCTGTCGAGTGTGGCTGTGTGACCGAACACTGCACACAGGAAATTCAAGAGTCAAAGTCAACTGTAGAGTCAAAGGTACTGCACCCAGGCCCTGGGATGGATACACTCACTTGTTGTGCGCAGGTACCCAGACAGCATCGAGGCCGGAGGGAATTCGGTTTCAGGCCGATCTGAGCCCTCATTCACATTGAGATCTGGACGGCCGAGGGATACAACATCCGGGGCCCAGACCCCGCGTCAACACTACATAAGAGTTGACTTCCTAGCCTTGACATTCATTCTTTCTTGCGTTGATGCTGACTTCACGCATTGACTTCAACGTTGGCTTGACGCTGTGACGCTGGCTCGACGCTGCTGGCATTGTAACTTGGCGAGGCGCTGCTATTCCGGCATGGTGGCCGGCTTGCTCCTGTCTTCTTGGCATGCTGACGTGGCAGCTGCCATGCGCCTTTGCTGATGTGGCTGCTGCCACATGTTTTATTTGGCTGACGTGGCTGTTGTCCACGTGTCCTATTGCGGGGACTACAGGATCGGCATTGCTGTTCTGTTTCGTCGTCACTTCAGGAGGAGATTAGGACTGTGCGGAGTTCGAGGATACGTACCTAGTGGTCTTCATGTCGATATTGCTCCAGATGCTGATGTGGAACTGATTAGACGTGCCACGTGGCACATTGAGGATACTCGGATACTCGTTCAGACTATTGATTGATGAGGTGGCAGTAGAGGAGGGAGCCCGAAGCAGGAGTGGGCATTTTTACTTCCTCTCCTTTGTCTCTTCTCCCTCCTCCCTCTTCGTCTGTGTATGATATCTCACCTCATTTTGTCTGGTCACGATTTTTGACTATTAGTAATCATCAGCTGATGGACATTTTTCTGGACTTGCATTGTTGACAACTGTCTCACGATCTGGGTTCATTACAATTTGGTGTCGGAGCTAATCTCCTGACGACGACATTACCATGTGGTAGGCGCCAGGTGGCGCGCAGGTAAGTGAGGTTGAGTAAGTGATGATGTGGCAAGGGACACGCTAGGGTGATGACGTGGCACATACCTATTGGCGAGGATACACTTCCAGGGTCTGCTGAGAAGACATTGTCGGGACTGTTGACGAGGTACAGGCTTCTGGCAGGAAGAGATTCCTACCAGGCTGCTGATGTGGCAGTAGGGACTGCGACTGGAGATACTGCACACCAGCCTGGATCGTGATTGTGATGTGGCATCACGATCCCTTGCTGACGTGGCATGTGTTGTGCCATGTCTGAAGACCCTGTTACTGATGCTGACGTGGCACTTCTTGTGCTGCTGACACACAACAGGGTCTATTGCAGATGCTGACGTGGCTTGGAGGAAGGAAGATTGATTGCTGACGTGGCAGGAGCAGGTCATCACACCTGTCTTATGCGGTTGTGTTTGCCTGCTGACGTGGCATTGAACTCCTTGGCTGACGAGGCATAATCTGACTGGCTGGAACGGCGACGGTATCTCACTTGACGTTTGGAAGAGGCACGAGGCAAGGATCGGACTACACATTTTCTAACGTGGCATCCCATTATTGATAGACTGGACAGAGTGTTGACGTGGCAACATTGCTATGTTGGCACTCAAGGGGTGACACGTGGTAGGCAGGATACTGCCGAGTAAGAGGTACACTCTAAAGACGACAGCGGTACAGCTGACTGGACAGATTACACAGCTGTAGTGCCAGCTGTCAGAGGGAGTGCGTGATCGCACTGATATCAAGAAGACACACCAGATTGACGAAATTGCTGACAAACTGTTTGTGATTGTTGTTGGCATACTTACCTGTTGTTGATGTGTGTGGTGTTTGCGTACTTACTTGTGTGTTGTGTCTGATCCCACGGGCCTGACATGATACCTGTACACTCTTAAGTAGGACGTCATCACACAGACAAAGAATAACAACAGTTAGAAATAGAAATAATTGTTTCTGATTCTTTTTCTTCGGTTCTTTGAAATCTTGCTGTGGTAGAATCAGTGCGGCCATGAAATTTATTACCGTTAATTAAGTATTCATTGTGCAACAGACGTACTTTACGATGTCTTTCCTCTGGAATTCTCTGAAATTCTCTGTGCTCACACATTTCATCCCACTTCTTTTCTACCCAGTCTCACTCATGTTTGTTGTGGATGAGGAGACTCCTGACCCCCGAACAAAGCAGCAAGTAAAAGAGCGGAAAAAAGTATTGATTGTCCGGTTGGACAAATTGATAACTGAACTTCATGATGTTGGTGAAGATGTTGAGGCTCACGTCTGGAGCCTGTACAATTTAAAAGCATTACATGATGCTATTGAATCGTCTGTCACAGGCACCGACGTCATTCAAGTTTAGGAGATACTAATCAAGTGTCGACACACGCTTGATAAGTATATCATGGATCAGCTCACTCAGCTTGCTGAATAGAAAGAAGAAGAAGAAAGGGTTGTGTCTAAAGAGACTGTGGATGAGAATATCAAACAACTTGAAGAAGCATTAGAAAAAGAGAAGAAGAGGAAAAAAGAATTGAGGAAGAAGAAGATTGAACAGCAAGAGCAAAAGTTTCAAGAGGTTAGACAAACTTTTGTTAAAACTGAAGGGGAAGAACAGGAGATTTCTTTGGCTCAGCTTGTGAATTACCTTGCCCATCTCGAATTGAAAATCGATCAGTTTGGCGAACGGATGCAGTCACAAATTGATGATGTGGCTTCAGGACTCCGGGCAATCACGAATCTGATCGAGGGAAAAGAAAAGGTCAAGGAAGAAAGGAAGGAAGAAAAGCCATAGAAATTAATGAGAGACGCAATGAAGTCTCTTAGAGTAGAGACTCAGAAACCGGAACAGAAGAAACCAGAAGAGAAGAAAGGGGAGCCTTCAAGTCCGCCGAAGTCTCCCGGAGGAAGCAAAGTCACCACACCACAACCTGAGAAACCATAAAAGAAAGACAAAGTCAAAATGAAATTGCCTTTCACGTTTTGTAATAAGAAAGACGAAAATCTGTTTTTGTGGATCGCAGAGATTCAAACCTACTGTAGCACAGCCCCTGTCGAACCCGAATCCCAGGTTGCATTCTCTACTTCTTGTATTGGTGAGGAAGCTAAAGAGTGGGTTTTGGCCGAAGCCAATGCCGCAGGGTTCGATGACATCGGGGACTGGGCTGGAACATTGAACCTCAAACAGTTCCTTGGGAAGATCAAGGAATGGTTTTTGGACAAAACGACGGCTGACAAGACCTTCAACCAGCTCACCACGTTTGGTCAAAAGCATTGGACCTCTGTAGAGTCATTATCACGGAAAGTTGATCAGTTGTTGCAAGTTTCATGATTGAACCTGCAAGACAACCAGGTCTTGTACATCTATTCCCGAGCTCTGCCCGAGCCCATCCGTGGACAACTCGTGACAGAGTCCAAGTCTGGTAAGTATAACAATAGGCAATTTCAGGATTTGGCTCTCCAACGAGAGCAAATGACTTCTCAGATGAAGAACTCTTATGCATTTGTTCTGAAGTATGGTGGTGGTGCAGGAACAGGAACGCGGGTACTTTGGCGCCAAAAGCGCCAGGACCACACCCTTGTCGTCTTCGATGACGAAATTGTGGAAAGGTGGTCGTTGGAGGCCGAGGGTGTGGCGAGCAGCAGTGATTCCGGGAAGGGGGAAGTCACTGCTGCTGTGGTCAACAGGGGAGGACCACGACCGCCATTTAAGAAGAAGAAACCACGCTCGTTCCCAGAGCCCCCCGGGATTGCGGTCGGGAAGCCTTGGGAAAATATGGGTCTGTCACAAGAAACGTGGCAGGAACGAATGGACAACGCGCAGTGCCTGAAGTGTGGCAGTGCAGGGCATGTGATTGCATGGTGCCCGTTGATTCGTAACCCCAGAGCGAGCCGCCAGTAGGCGTAGCATCTGCTCCTACTGAGTCTAAAGGTTTGGATCCAGAAGAATGTAAGGCGCCTACTAACCCTTCCAACCTTTTGACTCGCATGGCAGAGGATGGTTCTCCTTCGGCCCATCGTCCAGAACACCCTGAACCTGTCTTATGTTCTATCTCTCTGGACGACTCCCTTGACGAGTTTGGTAATGAGTTGCTAGCATTACGAAGCTCGTGGGCTAAGAAAGCTAAGTCTAAGGGTGACCTACTACTCGCGGATGTAGAAATCACACGTACACGCGTAGGTGCTTTGTTGGACTCAGGATCCACGCGATCCTATATATCTAAGAAAGCAATCCGCAAATTGCATCTCGGAATGAAGGTAAAAAAATTGTCTAGACCTATCACGTCTGTTTTGGCCGACAAAAGCACGATCACTGTCTCGAAGTATGTTGATCGTGTCAAGTGTTGGTTTCGAACAAAAAAAGGTAAGAAGATTTTGCATGAGGTATCCTTCCTGATAGAAAAGAACTTACCGTTTGACTTGATTCTGGGAATGGATTGGCACAAGGAAACCAACCCAGACATTAAGTTCAAAGAGAAGGTTGTGCAGTTGCGAGACGCACAATCTAATTTGAAACCAATTAAATTGTTTCATAAGTCAGACTCTGACTCTAGTCTGTCTTTTTGTTGTATGAGTTATCCAGCCTTCCGCTCAATGGTTTCAAAGAAGAAGTTGGAACAGGAAGTAATGATGGTTTTAGTTAAAAGAGCAGGAGAGTCTTCTACTTCCTATCCTCCTTCAATTGAAAAACTCTTAAATTAATATAAAGAACTATTCAACGAACCAACAGAAATAACTGCGCGTGCTATCAAGCACACCATTGAAATTATTTCTGGCAGTAAAATTCCCAAGGGCCCTATCTACCGAATGTCTGTTAGTGCCCGTGTCCTATTTGTGCCCAAAAAGGAAGGTGAGTTGCGTCTCTGTATTGATTACAGAGGGTTGAATGTCGTCACTGTTAAGAATGTTGAACCGCTTCCTCGCATTGACGACTTCCTTGACCAACTACAGGGTTGTAGGTACTTTAGCAAGATCGACTTGAAAATTGGGTATCACCAGATTGAGGCGGAACCCTTCGATCAGCATAAGACCGCTTTCCGGACCAGGTATGGCCACTACGAGTTCGTGGTAATGCCCTTCGGATTAATGAATGCCCCTGCTACGTTTCAAAGGTCAATGAATGACTTGTTTCGTCAATGACTCGATAAGTTTGTTATTGTATATCTCGATGATATTCTAGTGTACAGTAAGACACTAGAAGATCATGAAAAACACCTTCGTCTGGTGCTAGGGAACTTGCGTGAGGGCAACTTCAAGATCAATCCCAAAAAATGTGAGTTTGCTAAGTCCGAAGTGTTATACTTAGGACACATAGTGAACGAAGAAGGTTTAAGGCCGGAAGAGAAAAAAATTCAGCAATTAGAGATTGGCCACAACCTAAGTCTATAACTGAATTGTGATCTTTCCTTGGTTTAGCCAGTTATTACAGGAAGTCTGTCAGAAACTTCTCATTGATTGTTGCACCAATGCGAAAATTGTTAAAGAAGGAAACTATCTGGTTGTGGGATAAGGATTGTGAGTCTTCCTTTCGGAAACTGAAGTATGCCCTGACTCACTACCCCGTCCTTAAGATTGTTGACCCGTCTTTGCCTTTCATTGTCACTACTGATGCAAGTCAGTATGGGATTGACGCTGTTCTACAACAAGATGACGGCAAGGGCTATAGGCCCATAGAGTTGATGTCTGCGCGACTGCCGTCTGAAAAGGTTATCAACTCCACCTATGAAAGGGAGTTGTATGCCTCAGTCTATGCACTAAATACATGGAAGCACTACTTGTTAGGGAGACACTTCACTGTGTACTCAGACCACTCTACCCTTAACTGGATAAAGACACAGCCGAGGCTCTCTGATAAACTGGTTCGATGGTCTGCATTCATTGATACTTTTGATTTTGAGTTAAAAACAATCAAAGTAAAGTCTAATGTGGTTGCAGATGCATTGTCCAGACGGAGTGACTTCTTTGGTACAATTGTCTCTTACTTGGATGTTGGGAATGACCTGAAAGACCAGATTCGCCAAGGATATGCTACTGATCCTTTTTGGAAACCAATCATGGATATCCTTGAATAACATTCATCCTAGCTACCCAACTATAGAATGACTGATGGATTGTTGTTCTTGATTGACCAAACCGAACAGAGATTGTATATTCCTCATAAGGAAGAGATAAAGAGTGTATTGATCGGGGAATGTCACGATTCTGAGGGTCACTTTGGTTTCAAGAAAACATATGCTGAAGTCAGAGAACGTTTCAAATGGAATGGACTTAAAGAAGATATGCTAACGTATGTTCGTACTTGTTTAGTGTGTCAGAGAAACAAGCCGTCGCACGAGAATCCCCTTGGACCTCTCGAGCCATTACCTATACCAAGCGAACCAGGTGAGTCTATCTCAATTGATTTCATGAGTCTGGTTAAGAGTCGCAATGGTAACAGTCAAGTAATGGTAATTGTGAATCGTTTATCTAAATACGCTATGTTTGTTCCCTTACCAGCAGAAACGCGTACCGAACTTGTCATTCATAAATTTCAGATGCGATGGGTTACTGAGTATGGTTTTTCCAAAACCATTGTGTCTGATCGAGATGTCAAGTTCACCAGTTTGTCATGGCAAAAGCTGATGGAAGCTTATGGCACATGGCTGACCATGTCGTCAGGGAGACATCCCGAAACGAATGGCCAGACTGAACAGATGAACCGTCTGTGCCAACAACTTTTGCGTATGTATATTAGACCCGATCAGATTGATTGGGACGAGAACTTACCTAAGATTGCAAGTGCATATAACAATAGTGTCCACACATCTACTGGACGAACCCCAAATGCACTTCACAAATGGTGGAAACCTAAACGTCCCATTGATGTACTTAACCGGGACCGGTTTCTTAGGTTGCCCCCAGGGACCCGAAAATATGCAATCTTGTTTCAGGAAGACATTCAGAAAGTTAAAGATAATCTAAGGAAAATTGAACTACAAATGATTGAACAAGCCAACAAGCACCGTCGACCGTCCACATTCAAAGAAGGTGATTTGGTTTGGGTAAAATCTAAAGAGTTTTCACTAGAAGAAGATGTCTCCCAGAAATTGCTACCTGTCTACTTTGGACCCTAGGAAGTTCTCAAGGTAATTGGAGATGCAGAGGGACCGTCTTATCGAGTTGATATTCCCCCTCATCTCAAAACATATCCTATCTTTCATACGTCCAAATTGTTGCCTTAGATCGGAAATGACAAGAAGAGGGGGGGGTCGTCGCTGTGAAATTGACGGATCGTTAGAGAGTCAGCGGAAGACGGTCGGGGTTCAGTTTGACTAAACTGTTGCACTTTTGGCTGCCATTGCGGGACCCTCAGGCGAGTGAAGATATCAAGACCCTCTCCTGGGAGTTGAGTATGTCCCTCTCCTGTACAACAGAAAAAAAGTAGGCAAGATTGACACGTTTATAATTTGGCATAATCGCTGATTTACTGAGAGCATAATTTAATATGGCTGCAAACAAATTAATTTCTAATTAAAATTATAGGGATAATTTTTCTTATGTTGATCAATGTGATTCAACATGTTTCAACATGTCTCAACAGGTTTTATCATGACCAAACTTGTTTCTTTTGCCTTTAACTATTTAAGTCATGAGCAGTTGCATTACAAAAAAAAATAGAAAAAAAGTCAGGATTTATCCTTGATATATAAAACTTCGATGTAGCTTCTGATTTGGTGAGGGAAGAGGGGGACGAGATGACGAGGCGAGATACATATGACATGTTTATTTATACATCTTCGTAATAAAGCAATATCGAAAAAGAATAATGGCGAGAGGTTTTGTGTACGTACATTTTCAATGCCTACATCACCCTTGTCTTCAACTGATGAAATGGATGTTGTGATGATATTATATGAAACCTTTTGTCTACCTTCTTGTCTCTCTGAGCATATAGATATGTGCACACCCTCTCCCTCCCCCCACCCCCTTCATTGGATTTTTTCCACAATCACACTGATTTCGACATTGCTCTTGTGGTCGGTTGGTGCCTAATATTTTTAACTAACCACATTCTTTCTGGCTCAAACCATAGGCGCCTACTGACCTTTAAAATCGTGTTGTACACAGAGTGTAGTTTACAATAGATGGTAATGGTTGGTCGCACTTTGTTCTTGAACTTGAACAAAATGACATAAGTATATTTTTTTATATACAAGATGATGATTGTTGATTTGGATAGTTTATCCTTCATCCGCCAACACTGCCCCAGACATACCCCTATGTACCACTTTCTCGTCCCCATCCACCTTACCGTCTTTCTAATCCTTTTCTCTTACTGACTTTAGTACTATTGTATAGGTCAATTGGTCCATACACTTTGAGCCCAAAAACATTCCTACCGGTAAAAAATGTAAGCACCTACCGACCACATAAATTATGTCATGTATACAGTGCGACTCTACATTATTAGTTATCATTGGCAACTCATTAATTGTTTAAGTAATCCACGTACAGTAACATTCAAGTTGACCCTTCCCCCCCCCCCCCCTGCCTCTCTCTCTCCCGATCGCAAAGATCAACATATTGGATCGGTTAGTAGACTTCTTTTTTTTCCCCTCTTTTATATTGCTTCCACTTTAAAAAGTACGAGGTCACCGAACACTATACGTTAAGCGCTCGTCAAACACTTATATTTAAAACTTAGGTTATCTGTTGTCCAATGACCTCGCTGGACAACTAGTGTGGAGTTGTCCGGGATCCTGGACAATTCGTTTTTTTCCAAATCTGGAAAGTAAAAAAAAAAAAAAAAGGAAAGGGGTTGCGCACCACCATGGGACCCCCGAAAACAATTTTGAGGCCTTTTGGAGCAAAAAAAAAAAAAAAAAAAAACCAGAAAAAGGTGTTGGGGGTGGGGAAGGTGGTGGAAGGTGTTGTGAAAGGCCCGTTGCTGCAGTCGTAGCATGTGTCTACACACACTACCTACACGCGCCACACACGCGTGCACACGCACACAGACACACACATATACACACACACATACACACACACAGACACACACACAGACACACACACACAAACATACACACAGACACACACACACAGACACACACACACAGACACACACACAAACACACATACACAGACACATGCGACACACAGGCATACAAACACACAAACACACAAACACACAAACACACAGACACACACACACACACACAAGCACGTACACACACATACTCTCACATGCACACGCACATACACACACAGTTGACGCGCCTGTTTGTGTTTGTGTGTGCTTATTGGTGTAGTCATGTTCGCTCTACACAACTCCAGAAAGAAAGCATGCCTGTGTCTGCCTGTTTCTTCGGACTTTCACCTACTCATGTTTTTCTTTGTGGAATTGTGTACAACAAACATCACAAAATACACATAGACACACACACACACACACACACACACACACACACACATACACACATACACACACACACTCACACACACACAATCGGGACGTTGCGACGATGGACGAGGAGGAAGAGGAAGAAGAGGATGGCGACAACGAAGAAGAAGAGGAGGAGAATAACGGCAATGATGGAGGAGGAGGAGGAGGAGGTGGAGGACGAGTAGAAGGAAGAAGAGGAGAAGAAGGAGGAGGATTATAATATTCTATTTGTATACATTGTATACATTATATATATATGTATGATTCTCAATAAAAAAAATCAAAATTCAACTGATATGGTCAAGTTCTTTTTTTCACACTAAACAATAAGTCATAAAAGTGAAGTAATTTGTCATTCTTGATGGAATCTAATCTAAAGGTGGTGTATAAGATTTCATGGTATCTTATCAAAA
>BFEA01000501.1:692756-704461 GCA_003427395.1 Chara braunii | reverse complement strand
GGTACCTGTTACTCCCCCTGCACCGCGTCCCAAGGCAAATCTTCCTCTCTGCGCACGTACCCGGCCCGGATTCGTACCGGGTCCGCCTTGGTCTGGTTTTCAGCAGTTCAGGGGTGTGCCCGCTGAGCTAGGTTCTTGTGTGTTAGCCACACCCACGACACATCGTCCCAGGCAGACGGTGTCGGACGCAGCTCCGGCGTAGCTACGAAAACGGTTTATAACTGCACCTCAGGCAACCTCGCAAATACAACACGCCCCCATGCGCTCCTCCGCACAAAGTCGCGCCTTTGTTGCCGATGCCGTCGTCGGGGTCGTCCTCCGCACGCGCACTCGACTCGGTCAAACATAGCCACCGAAAGAAAATATCCCGAATCCTAGTTTAATGAAGGGCAACCAAAATTAAAAACTTAACGACAAAAATATAAATAAACAGATCGGCGTCCACGCCGGTTTCGTAATCAACATCAGACGAATCACGCGCACCTTAAAGCTGCGCGTCCACGCACTCTTTACTCTAGTCCGCCATCCAGTCAACGTAATCACAGACACAGTCGCGCCTAGCGCGATATACTTAAATTTTAATCCAGACTTATTTTCTGTCACTTGCGAAAACGAGGGCGGATACCCTTGTAAGGGTATTCGCGCCGACAACTTACCGGACCATATTAAGCGACGTCCCGGTCGCTTCGCCAAATCAGAAAGCTATAAATCCGTCCACACTCCAAATGCTGACGAACAACAACAGAAAAATTCCCACGAGAAATGAAAGTTGAAAAAACATTCCATAAAATAAATAATCCTTCATATTTATAAATTATCATTCCAATATTCGTCAAATTCTAAAATTTTCGGTTTTATTTCATAAGTTTCCGTCTAAATATGAACTTTCCCTTCCAACTACATTTATTTATTCAAGATGGAATGAAAGTCAGGACGAGTTTATGAAATGTTTTAATTAAAATTTTATCATACTACAAGAAATATCGTCTAATTTAGATTGGATTAACCTATTTATGACTAAAAGTCCTTACGTAGAATGACAGTCCTATTAAAATATTTCATGAACTCGTCCACACGTTCATTCCATCTCTAGCATGCAGTTCAAATAAGAAGGGATACCCCATTCTTGGAAGGAAAGTTTTCAAGTAAGACGAAAAATTTTATAATTGGAATGACATTTTTTAAGATGGAATGGAAATTTAAAATTTAGAATGTAATTTCACTATAGAATGATTATTTAATTCTGTGAATTTTTTTCGTTGAGAAGCCAATCCGATTAGCCGATAAACACAGGGTAGAGGCCTCCATCAAACCATGCCTCCACAACTATATGCTGTCAGGTTTCTAACCTGGGTCTCTCACCGTCCAGATATTAAGACACTGACAGCATAAGTTTCGAAGACCTTCCCAATCGTCCCCTCTCCGGTCCTAGACAACCTTCAGGCTTCTCGTTGGGTGTCCCTAGCCCTGACCAAAACTAGGGACGCGAGCCTTAACCGAAATCTCTGAAGGCACCCGCGCCTTTCTTCTCAAAAAAATCTCTCGCAATCAAATACACATACATACATATGTATACTTAATATCCACTCAGCTCTTTCTGCAGTCTAGTATAGAAAGGCTAGGCCTCCATCTTGGTCCACCATAGCCTGGCTGATCGGGCCAGGACTACGGCCTACCGCATTGTTATTTAACGACAGTACCTTCGTTAGTTACACAACGATAGGTTTTCTCCTAATAAACATTCAATCAGGACTCCCCCAAAAAATCTCAATCTTCACTATCTCACGGAGTAATTTTCCTGGGGCGGGCAACTCCCCTTAAACTCTTACCCCGCGGTCCCGCAGCCAGGTTGCGCCGACTAGCAGCCATCCAATGGGGTTACGCCATAGAGGTACTAACCTTTACCGTTTAGCTTGGTATTCCTCAATATGTCCCAGAACTAACACAAGTGGTTAGACAGAGTGCCGCAACACAAAATCATAGGCCCACTGCGCGATACGCAGGGGTCCGAATGCATTTACCAGCCCTCCTACAATAGGCATGGCATCCTTCGCACGCTCACAAACAAAATCACCGCTAGGTCCACCAGGCCGTGACAACTGACTTGATCAGAGTCAGCAACCACTCGTTCAGAGACATCTCTCGCCCTGCACTCATTGCGACTTTCTCAAACATTCCAAGCAAAAGTGACCCTTCTCGTCAGACTTTATCACTTATCAAACAACTCACCATGTCATAAATCAGTTTACTCACCTTCGAGGGTGAGTCCTCCAACAATAAAACTACCCCCCTTTCCAAAATCCAGGGGCTCTCATCATAGAACAAAACATCCCCTCTCTCAGAATCACGAGGGAGCTCATTACAGAACAAAATATCACAATATATCCCCCTTCTCCAAAATCCGAGGGGGTCTCATCATAAAACAGAACCTCACTTTGAGATCATCTTATGGGTCCTCGTCACACTTAAGCAATCAACAATTGGCATGGTGAAGCATTCGAGTCTCAAGGACTCATAAATCTTCAAAGAATCCTCACAACTTTTCACCAACAGGTTGCGCTTCCTCCCCTTATACTCTGCCCTATCAGCTGCCCGTGGGTAGCCCCGTGGGCAGGTCGCACGAGTATACCGAGGAGTACACAACTTTACATGTCATACATTCACACATCCTTCACACAAACCATCATTCATCAGGATAAAGCCACACGTGTGAGAGTGATAGTAATCGTCACAAAAAACAAGCCTCATAGAGTCTCAACTCAATATATACACCAGGATAAAGGGTCTTTATAAAAAACAACTCAGGTATCCAGCCTTCACGTCCCCCTCCGTTGAGTAACCCATGTCCTGAACACAGAGTCTCTCAGAATGTTCCCAAGCATACACAAAGGTTCAAAGCACGCAAATTTATCCCAACACGCCAACTTATCACACATCTGGACATAACCGTCTAAACCATATCAAGAGGGGGGGACAGTTGGTTCGTCCAGTACTACAATCTGCATATGTACAAATGAACAAGCTAGTCGCGCCTACATCTAGACATGCACGTATCTAGCTCATTCCCTACATACAGAAGAGCCTGATCCTACCGACGCATAGGCGAACCAATCCCCACTCACTCGTTGCCCCCTGGTTTCACCTATATGGCTGAGCTATTTTCATCCTAAGTCACCTTACCGGACCATTATTGTGGGACCCCTCCCCGGATCCCGCCTTTACACATACATACATCCAAGTGTACGTCCGTCCCGACCCAGGTACTATGCAACTAGCCCTTACCAATTAGTATGGGGGCTAGGGCCGCGCAACAATTAGCCTGGTATCCCAATTTTCAGATCAACGCACGTACAATTAGGTTTTTACTCGCGACGAATCCAAAGATCTAAGCAGATGGTTAACAACAACCTCCCAACTCAAGGTCTACGGCGAGTCCCCAACACTTCTTGCTATACTTTCTCTGCCCTAGTCGTCTCATCTAACCTCTTACTCATGCGGCCAGGCCTCAACCCTTAGTTATCTTGACGCTCACCTTTATAACTACGGTAATGGGTAGAGAGACAACCCCAACCAAGTCAAAAGAAGCGCATTTAGTGGAGAAAGACGACATTCCCTATCGGCTCACTGCTGGCCGAATCTCCTCTCAGTCTCCACCCCCTTCATCGGGGTCGCGTGAACTTGCATAAGCGTTCACTACCGTGGCCAGGTTCCTAAGTTCCTGGCTATGGGGCAAAAACCTTCGATCCAGGTACAACCCATTTACCAACTCACACGTGTACCTTGCATATCCCCATTCTTGCACCTTCACGGCAGCCCCTGCAGCGGCTTCTACCCTCGCCTGTCCCCCAAAATATGCCTCTATCAAGAACTCTGGCAGGACAACTCGCAACGGGGCTGAGGGAAGTACAAACTTTTCACCATGCTTGACCTCTACGCGGGTCTCCACCTGCTCCTCTCCCTCCTGGACCTTGTCATTCGTCCACTTTGCTGTAGCTTCCTCAACAATTCTCAAGGGTCTCGCCAATAGACTCTTATGCCCAAGTGCCAACTCAATCCCGTATAAGGCCCAAAACGAGGAGGACGCACACAGAGTCACCCTTACGGTCGCGCAGTCCTGACCATCGTCAAACCCGGACTCAATCCATGCAAAAACATCCTTGCCTATTGGTACGCCCCACCAGGAAGAGATGTACTCTCCCTCCCTGACTCGCCTCAGCAGAGAAATCTCTAGCCCATCTTCCCCCTTGACAGGCAAGGTCACACCAGGATCCTCTTTCGCATAAGGCATCCTGAGTTGCCTTTGCTTCGATCTCGGTTCTGCCCATCATAAAAAAATGTCCAGCATGCGCCTTCCGTTATTCTATTGGTGGTCATACTCTACCACCTTATCTCTAAACTTTATCCTGCAATCATCTTTCCCTAAAACCATTCACTCCCAGCGTTTGCGACCGCCCAACCTAGGAAGATATTGATGGTAATATACCATTGTAATAAACCTTTCACAAACACCGACTTCCTAATGGTGACTATTCATACAACATGGTACATTACTTAAGTAATGGACGCCAATGATGCCCTGCTAGGATCATCCCGATACTTATTACATACGCACGTAGAAAGCCTATTCCAACAATCGGCTATACCGAAGAGAGCCCTTTTACACGAATACCCATCGGAAATAGAACACCAAATACCTGTCGATAAAACCATCGATTCATAACTCAGACATTAATCAGATATCACTTTTACCACCCAGAAAAAATACAATATACGCGTCATACAGGCAGGTACCCCAAACATAAACCCAAATGCAGTACAACCCACAGTAACTAGGATATACTCGTAATCACGACCACAACATAGTAGGCGCAATTTATTTGCTGGGGTTGAGCACGGCATGCTTTATACATAACAACATGAAGCTAACCCAACTGCCAGATATATAACAAGGTAATTCCCAAGACATATCTTAGTTCATACATGATAAAATAAGACTGACAATGAGTAGTTAGCATTATACCATTGTTACCCCTTCCATTCTTAAGCGAAGCATATATTACAGAGGGGCGGTGTAATCCTTATAAGATAACATCTTGACTCCCGAGCCCCGCTCTAAAGATCAAGCCTCACCGCAACCCTCTCTGATTTCAACGCTTGCACCTCACTGAGCCTAATCATGGTCAGATGGTCAGCCCCATTCACATCTGTCAGGACAACGGATAGCGAGTCCGTGCCCTTACAAATACGATGGCCCTGCTTAATGCAAGACGAACCCAGATCGCTACTCCCGGACCTCTCTCACTAAGTAGTAGTTGTTCCACCTGGCCATCACAACCTCAGCGAGGTAGCAAACCCTTTCCTCCTCTCTCAACAAATAATGTAGTTACTCTCCTATTACAGGAAAGACAAGAACACCCCACTAATAGACCAGGAACATAGTTCCGGCATGGGTCTTACTATCGGTTTCGAGACTAATAACCGCTTCCTTAAACCTCATCGCGGGAGTAACAACTCAAGAATGCACTTCCATTAAGGACAAATTATACACGCCGACTAACTCCTTTTCGGAAGAACCACCTTCCAGAGAAGCAAGTCACCCTATTCACCCCTGGTCCCATGCCAGACATGGGTTTCATGCAGAATCTATGTCCTCGTGAAAGGTAATCCATACATACACCATCAATCAGATATCAAACAGAACACAATGAAAGCTCATATATAGAGGCAACCAAATAAACAATTATGAATGTCATATATACGTCTATTACATATAATTAACACATAGGCCTCTCTTTAGACTAGCCAAACCACTATCCTAGTGGCCACTACTTACCGCGATCTATCGATAGTTAGCCAGACAGTTCGCGAGCGCCTTAAATCATCACCAACTCACACTATCGACGTGTCTAAGCATCGTACTGGCCGTAGTACCTATCACATCACATCCCAGCCTGGGCTCAAGGAAATATCCTTACAATTAAATTCCTCACTTCGCACTTTATCAATCATCCTCTCACCCATGCTGCTCTCGTATCAGCAACTTCCTCCGACGCAGGGGTCATACGACTAAGGGAGACGCTCCATCTTAACTTGAATATCTTCCACGACAGGTTTTGCAAAACAGTAACGTAATGAATCGATTAGCCTTGAATTCCAACAATAGCCATACTTAGCAATGCCAGTACCACCTTGCTCATTCCTAGCCGAGTCGAGCCTACAAGGGATCACCTAAACTCATCAATTATTAAAGTCAAGGGGCCTTTCAACTCCAGTTAATCACATACTAGGCAGTGCTCACAGGGCATAGTCAAGGCGCTTATCGATCTCAAGCAACCCTTACTGCATCACCCAAACCCCACCCACGGAATTAACCCCCGCTTCCTGCTTTATCCAATACCATATACAATCAGTCATTTCTCATAACCCAGTCAATAAAGCAGGAGCGGTTATTCTCCGCGGATTGTCAACCTACCTCGAATCAAGGTTCGACTTCTAGGGACCTCTCAGTCGTTATGGTACTTCCAACGATAGTCAAAATATTAGCCAATCACTCATACAAGTCTATCAAAACTTCTCCGTTTGCCTATTCCTCACTTCCATACCCGGATGTCGTTCCACCAGGGACAACGGTAGGCAGCCATTATCCCCGTCAACGGCGCCACCTGTCGAGCGCATCGGTCCGACACCGCACGTGGCAGCGCGGGACTCTCTCGGCCGCATCACTCAGGAGTTGGACAAACCTCGTCGCAAACACACAAATGGAGCTTCCTTAGACCGCCCCGGCCGAGTGCGCCAGCCATACCTCTCGCGAGCCCCAATGACAGGATAGGGCCTACGCGAGGCACAACTTACCTCCACCTTACGGGAGCTGTCACCTCCCTTCGGTGGGTGTATCCCCGCCGAGCTACCAGTCCACAGTACGAAAGCTAATCAGTTGCAATCGCAGAGGTGGACCAGCCGATGGCGTTTCTCGTTCGCTGTAGCATAGGGGGTACGCGTGGAAATACGCCTCTTTCGGACCCGTACGCAGACCAACATCTTGGGGGGCTGACGTCCCAAGCGCGACTCGTCGTCGGTCGACTAGGATGCATCCCACACACCAGGCGCACACCACTTTACGAACACAAAAATAAAATGCACACATACATACACACGCGAAACGACACAACACAAACAACGCGACGACGCTCCTAGCCCCTCAGTAACCATCCCATAACTCTTCGATGCGGAAATCGGATAGGCGTCGCGTGCAAGACTTAGTATAAAACCGCGCGGACGCAGGGCTATCTCATATCGACTCGCAATACAAACGTGCGCAAGCAGTCGCAATGATGGCGTACTATATAGTGCCCATAATCAAGCGGTTCCTCGTGGATCCGAGTACCACTTATGACACTCAAGTGTCAGACTTGAACTGTCGTGAGGGTCTAATCCTTCACGACATTGCACAGCCGAAGGAACAGTCGTGCAACCGCCGCGAGCCCTCCGACCTTTGGTCTGAGCGTCTCGGTAGGCACGGCAAATAGGCTCTGCACGGGGGCAGGTTCCTTCCCTACAGAGTCTAGGGCTTGGGATGTCCTGGACAAGGACCTTGAATCCCGGCTCGGGACCAACGTCCGACTATAAAATCTCCAAGAAACAGAGGATAAAAGGGGATCTCCCTTTTTTCTTCAAGGCATAATGAGGTTAATCCTTGCGCACGATCACAGTAAGCCGCGCGCATACCCAAGCCACATATAAATATATACATAAGGCTTAACTATATAGGACGATCACTTCTCACAGTCACGGTGGGACTCCTCTCAGCCATATATGTATGTAATTGCAGGCAATCACATCCAGAGTCCGAACCACAAACGCACCTGCAATCACATCAAAGATTCAACCAAAAGTCCACGCACTACACGGGGTCAACTTCAACCATTCCTTGCACTCATACCCCTCGCTTTAGCCATACAAGCCCCACTCGTGCAACTCTTAAATAAATACTCAGTACTTTTGTTGGATGACCATTCAATAAAGTCCGGGTGAAAACACAACAAAACAGTTCAATCACAAGGCTAAAGCCTTTAGGTTGAGTGACAGGAGTGAATTGGAGTTGAATCGTAAACCAACGAATCGGCAACCGACCTGTCATCAGTGATAACAGAAGATGACCCTCAAGGGATCAAGCTGAATCTAGTCTTGATCTTGAATCAGATACCCCAAAGGACATGTAACACAAGATAGGTAAAATGTCCAAGCTAAATCATCAGCATATGGGGGATAAACCTCCATAGCACATTCTCACTCAAAGTTAGCTGCCAACTAAGTCCAAGCCTACCTCTAAGCCGGTGCCCAAAGCAAAAGGTAGACTAATGGCAGAATCTCCCCTATTCATGGTGGATCGTCAGAATCGCCACCTGTCAAAATATAATCTAACTCCTCTAATTCAAAAAACTTTCCGCAATGCTTCCCGTAGGAAAAGTGCCTTCTCAAAATTTATATCAGCTCAAATATGAAAAACAGAAGTAGCCTTTGACTTTCCAAAGTCCAATTTTGTCCAACTCCCTGATTTAGCAAAAAATTGGGCAGCATTCCCTTTAGAAAAGGAGACTTCCCAAATTTTTACTAAGCCATTTATGAATTTTAGGCAAGTTGAACTTTGAGAAGTCAGAGATTTGACTAACTCCCAAAATTAGCAAAAAATTGTGCAGCACTCCCTTTAGAAAAGGAGGCTTTCCAGATTTTTACTAAGTCAGGTATAAGAAAAAGATAAGTCAAGTTTCGACAAATCAAAATTTGACTAACTCCTTCGATTTGTAGAAATTTCGACAGCGCTTCCCGTAAAGAAAGTAGCTTACCAAAGTTTATACAAAGCCAAGTATAAAAAAATGATCCCAGAAAATGCGAGAATTGATCTAAGTAAAAAACTTAGCTAAGAAAATGCAGGAATTGAAGCTAACTCCTATAGCTCTAGCACGTGGCGAGCAACTAAAGCGACTACCTATCAACCTGAAACTCAGACTAAGTAGTGGGCTCACTCAGCCATATGCAAGCCAAACTACAAAGGTAAGTACTCTCACCATCCCAAAGTCAGCCTAAACAAACAATAGTTCATGATCTCTCAATGATTTAACCCTTTATACCCAGCTTACATAAAGCATACGTTAGGCCACCTGAACTTACAAAGCGCGCCCAACGTAGCCGGCCTAAAGTCAGAATACCTAAACTTATAGAGCGTTCTGACTCAACCAAGTATACACAAACAGAGGACACAACTACCTTTCTCTTCCTTTGGGCATACGACTAAGCCATTCATCTTAGAAACAATGCTTAGTCGCCCTGGACAATTTAATATCCAAGTTTTATATAATTTTCTTAACAAAGTCTTCAAGGTAGGCGTAAAACTGAGTCATTCATCTTAGAAACAATGCTCAATCGGCCCAAGTTACCTTCAATTGTATTCTTAATTGTACTCTCTTCAATTTACGATAAGCTATAGTCAGACCATCCAATCTTATGGAACCTGTGTCTGACTAGCCTGATTTTAATAAGAAAATAATAACGTATAGCCAATTTATAACCTTGGGTTCCAGCATGTGCGAGGCTTCGAGCCAGACCCCCTTAACTTACAGAAGGATCTAACTCTCTGCCAATTCGTTTCTCTCTGAACCATTATGTGTGTGGCATCGAGTCAAGCCCCCTGAACTTACATAAGGGTCTGCCCCTTTGCTGAAGATGACTCCCTCAGAACAAAAGCAGGAAGGGACTGAGCCACCTGAACTTACAGAACAGCTCAGCCTCCTCGTTCAAAAACAAAGAAACTTAAGAAAACCCAAAAAAGGAAACGCGGCAACTCAAGGCACCAAAACTTATTGAGTGCCCTTAGTCCCTGGAAATCAAGCGCAATCAACCCCTCGCCAGTCAGAGCAATCGGGCCACCTAAACTTATAGAGCGGCCTAACCCTCCATGCAGACCACAACACCGGGTTTCCCCAAACTTATGGGGACGTCCCAATCTCCAGAGTTTCAGGCCACTTAAACTTATAAAGCGGCCTGACCCTCTATGCAAACCAAAATAAAACAAGGCGTTGAGCTTCCCCAAACTTATGGGGACCTCCCAGCCCTAATGACCCAGTCAAATCTCATGCAATACTACCCTCCTCCCAAGCTTCCCTCAGATGCACCCTCCTTCATTCACAATCTGCTTTCAGGCGACGAAACAAAATCTGAAACTGACATTGCACACACATTCCTTTATTTCAGCCTGACTTGTCCTGAAAGTCAACCCAAAATCAAATACAGGATCCGCACCATACACTAGGTCAAACATAGAAGGATGTCCAAACTGGGAATTCGTCGAGAATTACCCCTAAGTTCCCTGCCTCTAAGACTCCGCCTGAGTCCCGGCATAGCTTCTGCAATCGGTGGGGTAACCTCCCACGTAGGCCTTGTCGCGGTCCTATGGGTTTCAATCCTGCCTGCCGCCTTCCTCTCAGACGAGGACAAGACTTAGATTTAGAAAGGCAGAAAGAGAAAGTTTGAGTCACTCAGGTACAAGAAGGGTGCTCTCAGACTCGCGCGAGAGGGTCTTGTTACCGTCACTCGCCTGAGGGCCCCGCAATGGCAGCCAACTGACAGCTTGGTTAACGAAACCCGGACTTGCTGAAGTAACTCTTCCCGACGAATTCCCAGTTTGCAGCATCAGTCCCCTACTCGTCCAACCTGACCACCTCCCCAAGCCTCCACTCCAACAGCCTGTCACAGTCCCTAACTGCCACAGCAATCGGCAGTAACCTGCAATAGCAGCCTATACAGCAGCAGTGCTTAGTGGGGGTCAACGACAACAACAACCATCTGTGCCCAGTCCGCAGCAGCCGTACTCAGCGATGGTCAACATCCACAGTCACCAAACAGCAGCAGCAACAGTGCGTGCGATTAGCAACAACCGCAGTACGCAGCAGCCTTGCTTCTCACCAGCCGCCTCCTCCAAGCAGGGTGGTCTGCGCATCTGCCAACAACCTAATTCACAGTATGCGGCTAATCTGTTGCAGCTTCCCCCTGCTCCAACAGTCCACCGCTTCTGCTTAGCGCACCGCTCAACCGGGGTCAGTCCACAACGATGAGGCAGGGACATGGTCACTTACAACCTAGTCCTCCAATAGTCCTATCGGATAGTCCGCCCTGCCAAGTAGTAAGGACCCATAGAGTCGTGTGTCTAAAGCAGACCAGTGATCAACGGGCCCACCAAGAAACACGGGCTGGCAAAAGTATGGCCAAGATACCCATACACACGACCATGCTCAGACCAGCCTCAACAATCCTCAACAGACAGGCAGCCCACTCAGTCCGTAGGCCTGGCTTTGTAGTTCATCCGGCATTGGCAGTTCGATCCCATACGCAGGGGCTGACGGGAGGCTACTTCCATTCATAGGAGGAGCAAAATCGGAATGAATCTTCTGCCAAAATACGGGCAGATTCATTTCTTTTTATTTTTATTTATTTCCACCCGTAGCTTAGGACCTCCCCACGGCTATTGCCGCAGCGCTTTCTTTACTAATCTCCCTACCCACTAACCTTCTTCCAAACCTGACACCGCGATCAAGTTCGCCCGGGGCCAATGCCCCCTCTACTACGTTGGCTCACTCGATTTAGCAGCGAATCGAGTGAGCTCCCCCTCTAACATAGCCAGGTGCATGAGATGTCGTGAGCATGCCCGAGAA
>BFEA01000501.1:654424-684460 GCA_003427395.1 Chara braunii | reverse complement strand
TCTTATACACATCTAGATGTGTATAAGAGACAGCATTCCCACTTTCCCTCATTCCCGCCGCTCCCGATACGACACCCTCCCCAATCCCGACAGTCCCCCCCAACTTCGACCTCGACTTCATCCCGTGTGCGCCCCTCCTACCCGACCCAACTACCCCCGCGCGCACGTGCGCGCGGTCTGTCTCCCCCTCTTCCCGCGCTCCCTTCCCGACTCACCCCTCCCCGCGCGCAAGTGCACGCAAGGAATTTGGAGGGAGGGACGCACCTGTTAGAAGATAACGCGAGTGTCCTAAGATGAGTTCAACGAGAACAGACACCTCGCGTGGCGCAAAAGGGCAAAAACTCATTTGATTTTGATTTCCAGTGTGAATACAAACTGTGACAGCTTGGCGTATCAATCCTTTGTTGTTCCCGGACTTGCGCTAGAGGTGTCAGGCAAGTTACCACAGGGACAACTGGTTTAAGGCCCCCATATTCACCGGCCATCATCATCATCATCATCATCATTATCATCATCATCATCATCATCATCATCATCAACGCCGATCCTTTGGCATTCCTGGACTTGAGCTAGAGGTGTCCGGCAAGTTACCACAGGGAGAACTGGTTTGTGGCCGCCATCTTCAGCGGCCATCATCATCATCATCATCATCATCATCATCATGGCCGCCATTGCCCACAGCATCATTGTGATGACTTGTCACGATCATTGCGCACCGGCGACCTCGTCGTTTCACAGGGGGGGAACGATCGAGAAGACGCTTTAGGGGTGATTGGAAGACCTTCCTCAACTGGGAGGAAGGAAATTCATTGCTCTTGGCCGACAAGGAGCGCGGTATTGTCAATCTCTCTCCCCTTACTAATTCTCTCCCTTCCTCTCGCCGATTTCCCTTAAAGATCTTATCTTTCTCTTCTTCTTCTATCTGCCCTCCATCCTTTCTTGCCCCCTCTACCATCTCACCTAATTCAAGTTGGTCGCATCATCTAAAATTCCTAACGATGAAGCGTATCTTCTCTCCTCGTGCTTATATGATAATGTTGTTTATCCTATCGCTCAGAATTCATACTCAATACAGTAGGATTAATCTTCATTCCGTTTTTCACCAACGCTGCGAACAAAATTAATTTTTGTATCTCTGTTCAAAGGTTACACAAATGTAATGAACCCAGATCGTGAGACAGTTGTCAACAATGCAAGTCCAGAAAAATGTCCATCAGCTGATGATTACTAATAGTCAAAAATTGTGACCAGACAGAATGAGGTGAGATATCATACACAGACGAAGAGGGAGGAGGGAGAAGAGACAAAGGAGAGGAAGTAAAAATGCCCACTCCTACTTCGGGCTCCCTCCTCTACTGCCACCTCATCAATCAATAGTCTGAACGAGTATCCGAGTATCCTCAATGTGCCACGTGGCACGTCTAATCAGTTCCACATCAGCATCTGGAGCAATGTCGACATGAAGACCACCAGGCACGTATCCTCAAACTCCCCACAGTCCTGATCTCCTTCTGAAGTGACGACGAAACAGAACAGCAATGCCGATCCTGTAGTCCCCGCAATAGGACACGTGGACAACAGCCACGTCAGCCAAATAAAACACGTGGCGGCAGCCACATCAGCGAAGGTGCATGGCAGCTGCCACGTCAGCATGCCAAGAAAACAGGAGCAAGCCGACCACCATGTCGGAATAGCAGCGCCTTGCCAAGTTAGAATGCCAGTTGCGTCGAGCCAGCATCGCAGCGTCAAGCCAGCATCGAAGTCAATGCGTGAAGTCAGCATCAACGCAAGACAGAATGAATGTCAAGGCCAGGAAGTCAACTCTTATGTAGTGTTGATGCGGGGTCTGGGCCCCCGATGCTGTATCCCTCGACCGTCCAGATCTCAATGCGAATGAGGGCTCAGATCGGCCTGAAACCGAATTCCGTCTGGCCTGGATGCTGTCTGGGTACCTGCGCACAACAAGTGAGTGTATCCATCCCAGGGCCTGCGTGCAGTACCTTTGACTCTACAGTTGACTTTGACTCTTGAATTTCCTGTGTGCAGTGTTCGGTCACACAACCACACTCGACAGACTCAGGCCTGAGCGTGTCTTGGTCACACTGCCCAGCGCACACTTTCTCAGGTCTGCGTGGCCTGGGGCTGAGTTCTGGGCCCCAGGCTACTTCTAAACAGGGTTATTACATTCCTGCCGGCCCATTTTCGAGTTCCACTGTAGAAATATTTACGACTTTAACCCTAGTTCATAAGCAGCGACAATATCAGGAGCAGTTTCAAGTAGTTCTCGTTTACTAAACCATCTGTCCTCAGATGGCGCTTGAGTTTAAAACGTACCTTGAACTGCTTTTGAGGTCGTCCACGTTCTCCCGTAGAAAAGTAGCCATGCTCTATGATCCGGTCAACCTCGTATCCGCCATCCATGTCTGGTGGAATCATAGAGGGTCTGTGAGGAAACTCATTTCCTTCAAATAGCAGTGTAGCAATCTACAGGGAAATGTTTGAGTTTGCAGCCTGCCTACAACCTCTCCTTTCCCCGTTGTTCCGTTGAGCGGAACAAGTAGTGCCCTTGCCAAACGTAACCTTTCAAGCTCTGCTGCTGCCCCCTTTTGTCACTTGCTACCCCTCCACCCGGTAGTGTACAGTGGGCCAGCAAGTGGTCACGTCTCCCGCCTTCACATCCCGCTTTCTAACTTCTTCGACTCGTAGGCATGCCCCCGTATCTAGTGCTCACTTCTCACGTCGACAGAACGGGCAACACTTTAGCCTGCAAGTAAGCTTTCAACCCCACAGTTGGCCTCAAGCCACTCCTACGAAAGGACGACACCCTCGGCCCGAGTCTCCTGCTAGACAGAGGGAAGACACACTGTCAATCCAAACTTTTCTGTTTTATACCCGTTGCCGTCTCTGGTCTACCATGCACCTGGCCGTCTGCTCTACCAGGCCATGCTCGAAACTTGGAAAACAATGATCGTGACAAAAAATAGGTCCTCTAGAGGACCGTACCCAAAGATGACCCGCGACCATCAGCAAGAGGATCTCCAACCTGATAAGCAACCAGCAACCGTGAGTAGAGCTTCGTTCTCGTCGTCATATACGTAGCAAGCGGAGGGATATAACCCCCCTTCTCAGGTATGCGCTCCAAGATATCGATCAGCGGCGAGTACTTTCAAGCGCTGCGCAATCCCCCGCTCAAACGACAATGAACCTTCCGTGACAACGTGGAAAGGTACATTGGAAAGGGCAGATACAAGAGAGCTCTGTCATGAATATGTACTCAAAAGAGACGTCGAATGCAGAAGTTGCCCCGTAATGCGCAGTGAGAGAGAAATTCTCGTTTATAAGACAAACACTCGAAGTGAATCCTTCGTTAGGACACGAAAATGTACACCATCACTTGAGGCCGCTCCTCTCGCATACGACATCCGTACCTCGCACTACGCAGTTCTTGATCCCATCACCAAATTCACTTTCATGAACACGTTCGCAATCCTTCAAAACCTCTTCATCGCTCTTCACTCCGTCCGATTTCACCGAGAATCGAATAAGATGTCAAAGTTTTGCTCCCACTATGTCGCTCCGTTTGTTGCCCCGGCGCACCCGTTTTTTCGTTTGTACTCTTCCCATACTATCCTACTCCTAAATCTGACTCCACTATGAGATTTGTCCGGTGTCAATACCCTGGAATCGCCTCTCTCTTCACCCAGACCCTCTTGATCTTGTCAAAGTACTAGCCCTTCGTCTTACCCGTGTCCGCTCGTTCATCATCTCTACGCAAACCTTTCTATGCTAACCTCTCCCCCCACTAACTTTCATCCGATTTCGACTTTAGAATCGGTCTCACACGACCCCCAAAATCTGGGATTAGCCTTTTGTCTTCCCGAAAATAGTTAACAATGAGAGAGTCGTGCGCATTTCATATGTGCTTCACGATCTCCCCACCATCACTTTCTACAGTCGAACGCTTCACTACGCCTAGACCTGCTCGATTCTTCTTCGTCGATGCCAAGCCATCCGCTAATTCTGCTGCCTCAAAATTCGCCGACCGCTATAGGTGACATGACACCGACCACAAAAGTCGGAGTTTACTAGGCGGCAACTCACCTGTCAGGCCGGTCTGTCTCAGAGTGTCATTGGGGCATACGCCTTGTGCAACAATGTTATTGCGGGCCCACCAGTTCCTCATGACCCTCCTACTCAGGCGGAGCTTTCCTTTTGGATGCCTCCCTGCGGCAGAAGTCACTCCCGTTGTCAGTCTTTTACCGGGCAAATTCACATTCAGACCTCTCTCTACAGGCCACGGAGCTAGGGCGCGGGCCTGCTACGGGCCTATATAGTGGGCTTTAACATGGCGGTTCCCAGTGCAAATCCTTAGCATTAGAGGAAGGGTACTTCGACCCAAGAACTCTTGATAATTTCAAATGTTGAGCGGGGTTTCCTCTCGAATAGCCACCGTAGCGACCTTCTAATAGTGGCTCCCAGGCCGCTTAGCGATTTTAAACGCCGGGTATGCTCGCCCCCAAAACCCTTCTCAGCATATCACGACTGACAAGCCGTGTATCTCGATAACAGGGCGCGTTAATCCACACCTGGCCCAAAAAGAACGCCGAAAATGGAGAATTCAAGGTAAAGTAATGCTTTCGGAAGGTGAAAGTTACCCAATCACATAGCAACAAAATCGTGATGGATAGCCCCGTTGAGCCCTCAACCCCGCGGCCTTTTCACGTTGCTCCGATGCCCTCGCGTCGCCGTCCGCTGACCTTGATCCCCGATTCCCTCAAACGAAAGTCCGACACCTCAACCAATAGTACTAGGTCCAATGTTGAGCCTAGTGCTATCTAACGCTTATATAAGCCGATACTACACAACGCGCGGACTTAAAAGGGTGTATTCATAGATCAAATTGTTGCCGATGTCGTCCTCCGTACGTACGCACAAGTCACAGGCAAGCACACCAATCAGGAAGCATAATCATTTTAATCCTAGTTTAATCAGAAATAAAAATATGGTCGGCAACCATGACTGCTCTTCAATCATCAACAACAAATAGATCACGCGCGCCTTAAGTATGCTCGCCCCCACACTCTCTACTCTAGTCAACCGTCCAGTCAACGTAAACCACGGACGCAACAACGCCTCGCGCGAAATACTTTAACTTCAACCATACCTACTTTCTGTCGCTTGCAACAAAAAACAGGGTGGATACCATTGTAAGGATATCCGCACCGACAACGCTTCCCATAAAAAAATCGTTTTTTCAAAGTTTATACTAGCTTGAATATAAAACTGAAATGTTCCCTGACTCTGGAAAGTCAAATTTTGTTTAACTCTCTAAATTAATAAAAATTTGGGCAGCACTCCCTTTAGAAATTGAGACTTCCAAGATTTATACTATGTCAGATATAAACTCAAAAGCAAAGCTTGAGTTCAACTAAGACAAAATTTTAACTGACTCCTTAGAATTGTAAAACTTTTGGCAGCACTCCTTTTAAAAAATGTTATTGCAAGATTTATACAAATCTAAGTTCAAAATCTAATATGGCTTTGACTTCTTAAGATCCAATTTTATCTAACTCTGTGATTTAGAAAAATTTGTTCAGCACTCCCCTTAGAAAATTAGACTTTTCAAATTTTTACTAAGCCATATATAAAGTTTAGAGAAACTGAACTTTAAGAAGTCAAAATTCAACTAACTCATAGGATTTGGAGAAATTTTGACAGCGCTTCTCGTAGAGAGAGTAACTTACCAAGATTTATACAAAGCCAAGTATAAAAAATTATCCCAGAAAATGCAAGAATCGAAAAAGAAACTTAGCTCAGAAAATGCAGGAATTGAAACTAACTCCTATAGCTCTAGCACGTGGCGAGCAACTAAAGCAACTACCTGTCAAACTGAAACTTAGACTAAGTAGTAGTCTCACTCAACTACCTGCAAGGCCAAACCACAAAGGTAAGTACTCTCACCAACCCAGAGTCAACTTCTCATAAATAGTTCATGAAACTTTCAAATTATTTATCCCTTATACCTAGCTTACATATGGCATGGCGCTAGACCATTCAACTTAGAAACAATGTCTAGCATGCCTTTAGAATATACACGAACAAGTTGCACAACTACTTTTCTCTTCTTTGGTCGTATGACTAAACCATTCAGCTTAGAAACAATGTTTAGTCACCCTGAACTGTTTAATATCCAAAGTTTAATAGTTTTCGACTTTGTTTTCAAAAGAAATAAAAATATGGGCAGGGGACTGAGCCATTCAGCTTAGAAACAATGCTCAACTTGCCCAGATTACTTCCAATTATACTTCGTAATTTTCCTTCTCTTTTTGATGATACGGCTTAGCGTTGTACCATTCTGCTTAGAAACAATGTCCGACTGCCAGTTCTCATGCAAGTATAAATAAAGTACTTCCTATTATACCTAGTTTATACTTATGTGCGCGGTTTTCGGGCAAAACCATTCAGCTTAGAAACAATGTTTAGCCTTAAACCAAAAATCCTCCCCCAAAAATAAAATAAAAGGTTGAATCTTTCAGCTTAAAAACAATGTTCAGCCTATTCTTAAACCATTCAAAGCATGAAGTTGGATTCTTCAGCCCAACTTCAGTCAGAAACCCCAAAAGAAACAGAGAGACCTAGTCATTCATTTAGAAACAATGCTTGGTCTCAAAGATCATTCAGGCAAACCCTCATAAATAAACACGACAACCAGGCCATTCATCTTAAAAGCAATGTCTGGTCCTTCATAAAACAACCAAGTAAACATAGCCATGGGCCATTCAACTTATAAACAATGCCCAGTCCATGTATGACCTGGTCAAACACATGCAAATTGTCTTCCTCCCACCTTCCCCCAGTTCATTCTTCAGTCTCCTTTCAGTCAAAATAAAGAAAAACTTAAGTTTTTCACACATATTCCTTCCATTTATTCTGACTAATTTTTGAAAAAAGACAAAATCATAGGGGGTCGCACGCATACAATCAGTCTAATTAAGGGGACATAGTCAAACAGGGGTACAGTGGGGTCATACAGACAGAGAGACGTATACTTATAGGTTCTCTGCCCCCGGAACTCCTCTTGAGTTCCGACAGAGCTCCCACTATCGGTGGGTGGACTCCCCACAGAGTCTTGTTGCGGTCCTATGGGTTGCAATCCCGCTTGCCGCCTTCTTCTCAAAACAAGACTAGACTTAGAGTAAGAAGGATAGAAGGAGGGGTTTCAGACTCTCGAGATACAGGAGAGGGACTGACTCAACTCGCAGGAGAGGGCTTCGAGACCTTTGTGCGTCTGAGGGCCCCGCAATGATGGTCAAAGCACAGAACAACCTGATTAAACTGGAGTCAAACCATCTGTCGCCGATCCCCTGACGACCCTTTGAATCGCAGCAGTACCCCTCTTTTTATAGTCGCATTCACTTCACAGTGTTTCGATGTCCGAAGTGCACTGGTCACAACTCAAAACGTAAAACGTGACTCAAGAGCAAAGTCCTCCTTCGCGCTGAAGCAAAACCGCAGCCATCCTTCTCGAGCCTTGCTGCCCTGACTTGTACGATGGTCGCATACCGACTGAAAGGGCAAGTCTGCACCTCCCGTGACTCGTCTGCTGCACTCTTTTCGCCCGCTGCTCCGGCTTAGCGTAAAAAGTGTGTATAGTCCAACTCATTAGGCTCCTCCTGTTGCTTGCTCGTCATCTGCACACTAGCCAACCGGTAAGTTTCCAATTTTGTTGCTTCCTCTTCTCCCTTTTCGATCATCCGGATAGCCAACACATAAGTCTTCAACCACTGTGGCTCATTCCTTGCTAGCCTTTTCAACCAATAGGGCGAATCTGTTGTAGATCGCATAGGCACACACTGCTTTCAACTACACGCACAGGGAGATGAAGGTGTGTTATTTCCACGATACATTGGTCAACAGTTGGATAAACCTTCTACAAGTAGAAGAAAGTATTCGTTGACGCTTCGTCAAGTGTGCAAGTCAATAGAAAGGCAATATCAAAATGGTTCCTTTCACTGATTATAAGCGAACACATTTTTAATCCCCCAAGCGCACTGCTGGTTTTTAATGACAAGCTCTCTTATCCTTCTAGTTCTCGTTCGTCCCCGCTAACAGGTAAGTTACTAACTCTGTGGGTCGTTTCCAACAACCTCCTATGACAGGATGGTAGCACACCGGCTAGCAGTAGGTGTTCAATCCTTCGTTCGCCGAAATGTACAAAATTTGAATGAATCATCCACTAGAACACGACAAGATACATAAGCGCCTTACCACTCTTTTCCAGGCGCAACCTTTATCTATTGGATCTTAAAGCCTACCCACTAACTGCTAGATTTGACTCCGTAACTAGGTTCGCTCTATTCAATAACCCTAAAATCCCCTCTTATTCCGCTCGTTTTCATTAAATCGTTCTTCTTATTTCTATCATAGCCCTTCCCGCCATCTCTTTGCGCAGTGCCTTTTTCTACTAACTCACAATCTACTAACCTTCTCCTAAATTCATCTTCGTTATTCAATTCGCCCATATCAATAACCCCTATATAGGTTCTTCCCTTTCTCAATTCCGAGCAAAAACGAGCGAGATACGCTCGTTCTTCCCCCTCTTCTTTTTTCCTTTCGTCATCTCGGCGCACTATTTTCCTCTTCTACCTCCCTCTCTATTCTGCCAAAACTAACCTGATATTTGGATTCGCCCCACATAGAAACCTTCACTCACTACTTCTCCCCGTCCGATCCTATGAAGGATCGGAGAGACTAACACTTCCCAACTTCGACTCCCTCCTCGTCCACCATCTCCCCGCAAGAGTTTTTCCTCACTAACTCTAACTCCACTAACATTCTGGTAAAACCAATGCCGGACTAGAGATCGCTCGCCTCGAAAAACCCGGAACCCGGCCTTTACCTGGCTGATTTCGTCAAGGATCGCTCGAGTTGTGTACCTTTCACTGCGCCCTCCGCATCTCTCTCACCGCTGTCATCCCCAATTGTGCTCCGCACGTACCCAGTGCGGTTTTCAGGTCGGATTCACTCCCATGTTGTTTGTTGCCAGTCTTTCTGCCAACTTCTACCTGCGCTGTCGGCGCTAATACCCTTACAAGGGTATCCGCCCTGGTTTTTGCAAGTGACAGAAAATAACGATTGTTCAGAATTTGAGTATACGGTGCGAAGTTGCGGTTGTGGTTGGTTCGCGTTGACTGAATGGTTGACTAGAAGCAAAGTGTGTGTGGGCGCGCAGTTTTGAGGCGCGCGTGATTATTTTTATTCTTGATGCTATAGAGTCGGCAAGTCCGCCGACTAAATTTCTGGCTTTGATTAACACTAGGATAAGTGGTTTTTTGTATTGATCATGGTGCACCTGCGTTCAAAAGGCATGCGCCATCGATAGGGGAATTACTAGGTGGCGGCACACTTGTGCCGCATGTGCGACGGTAGCAGAAGGAAAAAATTTACCCCTTCATACAGCAAGGGCCGGTGCGTAGGCACTGTAGACGCAAGCGGTGGCCTCCGCGCGGTATTATGGGGGCCACAAGTGTGACATGCCGAGCAAGATCCGGCCCCTAACCACATGTGCGTGCGTACATGGCCGTGGGTTTGAGTGGGAGATCACGCAGCAGCCTTAGCACTGCTGCTGCAGACCCAGGCTGGCTGCCGCTACCATTCATATACCGCCCGGCATGCAGCCAGTCCAAGCTTGGGTTTAACCCTATAGGTTACAGTACTGGACTTTCACTAGGCGGATCTTGGGATCGAGGCCAGCAGCAAGCAGCAGAGCAGCGGACGAGCGCATTGGAGTGAGCCAAGGGGTTGAGGGTCCTTTGGGACTATCCCCCTTGGCTTTTTGCGGGGGGGTTCCGACAGCGGGCCTGCGAGATAGGACCGAGTACCAACAGTCCCCCCCCCATCCGTTTTTTATTTTTTATTTTCTGCGTTTTAAATTTTTGTTTTTATTTTTTTCCTATTTTCATCTCTTTTCTTATTGGGACGAGGCCCGGTACCGGTACCGGGACCTGCAGTGAGGACCAGCAGCCTAGTTCGATGGAGACACCCATGAACTGCTGCCTGGGTACTGTCCTTCGTGACATCCGTTAAAATTGGAACGATACAGAGAAGATTAGCATGGCCCCTGCACAAGGCTAACGCGCATAAATAGAGAGGGCAAACTCTCTCCGCTTGCTAATAGTCAGTGTCGTCTCAGAGGAGGAGATAGCGCAGACTAGAGAGAAGGTGATAGTATAGGAAGGGAGAAGGGAAGGTCTAGAGAGGAGAGAGGTAGTGCAAGAGAGCACAGCGCCACGGGAAGAAAAGCAGCAGAAACAACAGGAGAAAAGGGGAGTGCACCTGGACGCGAATTCGCGCTAGGGACGTAGGAGAGAGAGGAGAAGCAACGTCGTGGCAAAGTGATACAGCGAAGTGGTCACACTAAGGCACAGGCAGCGGGAGAGAGGTTGGCAGAGGGGGCCGACGGAGTGGAAGAGGGTACGAAGGGGATAAACAGCGCAAAAAAAAAAAAAAAAAAAAAAAAGAGGACAAGAACCTGGACGCATTTCGCGCCAGGGTGCATTTGAAGTCAGAGATGGCGGGGGACCAAACTGGGCGCAGTAGAAAGAATATAGCTCGCTTGATTCTTATCGAAATCAAGCGAGAAAATAGGCAACTCTGAGAAAATCGGGGAGGACGGAGTGGATGGTAGTGTTAGTTTTAGTTCTAGATTAGTAAGATTGGAAGTAGAGGAGGCAGTCGTGTGCGGATGATACAGAGATGGTGGAAAAAACGGAGTGAGCTTCGTAGAAATGGCTCATCTCCTAGCGAAAACGAATAAGGGGGGATGGGATTTCGGGGTTTCTAGCTAGGGCGACCCCGAATTTGTGTTCAGACTATGCTAAAAGTCAGTGGATATGGAGAATAGACGAGAAAGGGGTGCGAAGGAGGAGAGTCGGGGGCGTGACTATGGAGGAGGAAGAAAATCACTTAACTCGTCCATTACATGACGAAAATGGGCGAGTGAAGGTCCTTTCCGGGGGGTTTTGGGCGCTACGAGGCATTTGGCGGGCTCAGATTCGCGAGTTATGGAGTGGTGTGGCCACAACGAATAGTGAAGGCCGTGCGGAGAATCGACGGGCAGAGAAGGAGAGCCAAGTGGGAGTTATAACAATGTATCCGAATCATTACGGAATGAAAGTGAGCAGGGGAAGAAGGGATTTAGGGGTATTCAAACGGAGCGAAGCGAGCGGTAAGGTTAAATTTAAAAGAAAGTAAGAATAGAGTTAGAAGAGACAGAGATTGCACACGGACGTCAGGGGCAGGAGGCGATTGCGAAGAGCTATGCATCCGAACTGGTTACTGTAGACGGTTCATTCGACGCTGCCCAGCCAACGGATGGAGACAGGATGCGGCCAGTCGCTGTGCTGGGGACTTACCTTTGGGTAATGCATTGCTCATCCTGAGCGACGGATTACTCGTTTTAGCTTAGCTGCCCATGTATGATACGAATGCGTTCGGTCTCTCGGCTAACTGAACTTGGCAGCATTTGGTGGCGGGGTGCAGCCTGGCGAAGAGAGAGAGAGAGAGAGAGAGAGAGAGAGAGAGAGAGAGAGAGAGAGAGAGAGAGAGAGAGAGAGAGAGAGACTTGCCACAATCTGGCGATTGCAGGAGAACGGTGTCGCGCGCGGCGGTCACGCACCCCGTTGGGAAGCACTGAACCTCACGGTCGTGTCACGCAGGATATATTCTTGATAAAAGAATCAATCACCACTCCAACCATGCGCGCGTGCTATACCTCTCATGACGCCCTGCGACAGGTCGAGACGTCGCGAGGTGCAACTTACCTCTACCCGAGGGGCTGTCACCACCCTCAGGTAGGCGTATCCCTGCTGAGCTACCGGCCCACATGCAAAGGCTTTTACATGCCTTTGTAGAGGTAGGTCGGTCGAGGGCTTTTGCTCGATCGTTGTAGCATAAAACGGGGTACGCGCGGTAAGACGTCTAGAACTGACCCGTTGGATATTCAGGTCGAACTTTTAAAAGGCAGTCTATTTCCGCTACTGCGTAATGTATTATTCTTTTGACTAATATCAAACCAACTTTCTACCAAAGGGCATCTTATCTTTCTTGACAGGTTATGACTTCGCTGAACATCAGAATAGTATAGAAGTTAAGTTGGACATATATGGAAGTATTACCGCCGAGAACCCTTCCCACTTTCACAAGTGTTGTGTGTCCGAGACTCTTCAACAGACCGGGTCCAGTTCAATCCAAAGTCACGCACAAAGCAGACCTTCACAAAATAATGCAAAGACAGTTCACATGCCATGCACTAACAGCGTCAACCATCAACTATTGACCTTGTCCCTCACTTCCCAAACCATGTATGACAGCCTTGTCTTTCTTGAGACGTAAGCCCATCCCCCTCACATTTCTTCAAAGGACCCTTGAGAGTGACCAAGACCACTTAGGCAATGACCAAATGTGACAGATTTACTGACCACAGGGTTTGACTTTAGAGGTGGGTATCAAGTCAAAGGGGAAAGTTGAATCGGTAACAATTGACCTGTTATCGAGAGATAACAAAAAATTTGGATCCTTTTGTAGATCCTTTCCTTCCAATGCAGCAGTAAAATGAGTCCGGACCTACACACACACAGGTCAACAAAGATTCAACACCCCCACTCGATTCCCCACATATTGAGATCTAAGGGTCAAGCCCTTAGACATGGGTAGTGAGCTCTGGGATCGACACCCCAGGCCTATCCCTAGTTTTACTCTCACAACCCTACCCTAAGCCGTCTGTCACTCTCTCCTTTCACTTCAAGGAGCCTCATGCCTGTGTCCTAAGTCGTCCTTAGGGAAATTCATAATCCCCCTACTCTCAGTCCTTGCATTTTCTCCCTTGGAGATAAGTGCACCGCTTTGGCGCTTGTATAGACGAGACATAACTCACTCATCATTGTGGCCTTTCATTCGAAAGCCAAGGACAACTATGGACTACGAGGTGGTTCTTAAGTTTTTTTCTCCCGCGGTCCTAACATATTTCCTTGTTCCCTTCTCCTACATATAAGAAGACCTTGCTCCAACAGGAGCATTGTTCCTTCCTTTCTCTGCTATTTGTGTTAACACACTCAAGTAGTAGGTCGATTCAGACATGAATCTCTTGCTACTTGATCAAAATCAAGCAATCGGTTAGCTAAAGCAGACAGTCGAGTAACTCACCCATGAGTAGTTGACTTTCTGCTCAGTCTCACTCAATGTTATATATAAGACTTGTTCAGAGTAGCAGGATAGCTCACACATGAGTATCCTCCTTACAACAAATAGTTGAGGCTCCTACAGAAGCACCCTACTGCTTGTTTTAGGTATTATTCTGAAGGATTTTTATGTCAGTCTCCTCCCAGAGGTCAATAACGGTCTGTGTGAATAATAGGCGACCCGCACAAGAGTCTCCTGCTATCACGTGATAAGGTCCTCTTCATGGGAGCATAAGGATAATCCTAACAAGGGTACCCTGTTGCCCTCCAGAAGTCGTCCGTCATAAGACCGTGCTAGTTTTGGCAGAAGACGAGTGTTTAGGGTATTCCTACAAGAGTACCCTCTTAGTGAGTTAGTACAGAATCAAGTAAGTAATAGACAGACCCCAACAGAGGCCCCTCTACTACTTTCCTTGGGTAATGAGTAGTCCAACCGTTAAACAAGTAATAGGATGACTCCTACAGAAGCCTCCCTATCACCGGCCTGGCGGTCGGACTATCAGAAAGTGAGTAAGCTAGGAAAAGGAAGAGTAGAAATGTGATTTCCTACTTTTTGCAGATTATTAGTCATTCTTAAACTCAAGCGTGTGAAGAGGACGACCCTCCCTGGAGCCTTCCTTATTATTTGTAAGAGTCAGACCCCTCTTCCCGTCACGACGACAGTCGATCCGGTAGATGGTAAGGTAACTTCACACATGAGTACCTAGTTTACTTCATAAGTCAACGTTAGACATCCTTTCCCGTCACGACGACAACCGATCTGGTAAGGTAATGAGGCAACTCACACATGAGCGCCTAAGTTACTTCATAGTGAGTGTCAGAACCCCTGTCCCGTCTCGACAACAACCGATCTGGTAGAGAGTACCTATTTTATTTATAAGTTATTTTTAGTACCCTCCTCCCATCACGACGACAGTCGATCCGATAGAGAGTACTAAATCTAGTTCATAAGTTATAGTCAGATATCCCTCCCCGTCACGACGACGACCATTACGGTAGAGAGTACCTATTTTAGTTCATAAGTTACTAACAGTTCATAAGTTATTGTTAGTACCCTCCTCCCTTCACAACGACAGTCGATCCGGTAGAGAGTATCAAATCTAGTTCATAAGTTATAGTCAGATACCCCCTCCCCGTCACGACAACGACCGTTACAGTAGAGAGTACCTATTTTAGTTCATAAGTTATTGTTAGTACCCTCCTCCCTTCACGACGACAGTCGTTCTGGTAAAGAGCGCTTAGATTAGTTCATAAGTTATTGTTCGTACCCTCGTCCCCTCACGACGACAGCCGCTTAAGTAGAGAGTACTTAAATATTATAAGTATTTTGTTTGTACCCTCGTCCCATCACGACGACAGCCGATCCGGTAGAGAGTACTTGAATTAGTTCATAAGTATTTGTTTGTACCCTCGTTCCATCACGACGACAGTCGTTCCGGTAGAGAGTACGTAGATTAGTTCATAAGTATTTGCTAGTACCCTGTTTCCGTCACGACGACAATCGCTTGCGATAGAGAGCACCTAATTTAGTCCCTAGGTTATTGTTAGGACCCCCTTCCCGTCACGACGACATCCGATCCGGTAGAGAGTCCCTAATTAATTTCATAAGTTATTGTCAGACACATCTGCCCTTCACGACGACAGTCGATCTGGCAGATAGCAAGGTAACTCACACATGAGTACCCAAGTGTCAATCCTCAATCAAGCCAGCGCATACATAAGTAGCACGACGGCTCACACATGAGCCTCCATCGCCCTACTTTGTTATTCAAGCCCAAACAACCCAGGTTCTTTCTTAGTTAATTTAGGTTCCTTCCATTTCACCAGGCAGGATTCTTATTCCAATCATATATCCTTTTTCCCTTCTCATTATCTTAGTCCTGAATAAAGTACAAGCAATATATCATGCATTCATACAGTCAGTCCAATAGAAGGGCGTAGCCTGTAAGGGTATATGGGAAAGGGATAAGCCACGCGTACCTCATGATTCCCTGCCTCTAGAGTTCCTCCCGAACTCCGGCAGAGCTCCCGCAATCGCCCCGTCATTAATCCCATATTACACATGCAATGGGTCGTTTGGACCTTTATAGGACTATATCATTAGACAATTCATAGTTCTGAAGAGATCGGTACCTGAGATGATCAGCCAGGGAAAAGAATGGGGGAGGATAGAGGAGGTAGGCACCACCACATAGTGATAATGTCTCTCTCCTCTCCAACACCCCACCCCCTTTCCTAACCCCTGCTTACCCCCCGATGTCTTAATAGTGAATATCAACTAATAATAATAATAATAACAATAATAATAATAATAATAATAATAATAGTAATAATGGTAATAATAATAATAATAATTATAATAATAATAAAATAATAATAGTAGTAATATCAATACTACTAGTAGTAGTATCAGAAGGTAAGCATGCAAAGGCGAAATGACAGATCGCAGATTACGACGTCATACTGAAAAGTCAGAAGGTTGACACTGTCCGACACCGCTACTTCCCCAACGGAGAATCAAAATATCGCATCAGTTTGTCAATGAAGATGTTGACTATCTTAGACCATTGCCAAGTCCAGGTACATACCCTTACATCATCAACCTCATCCCTCTTCCTCTCACTCACGTACATACTTACACACAGACATGGGTCGAGAGATCACACGAAATCCACACTCGAGAGCAGAGATGCAAAGTCCAAATATGCTCAGTCCTAACATATTACTACAACTTCTGGGATTAGTCACTAAGTGCTCAACAACGTAGTTCACAGCAACCCAATACCAGTACCCTCATCAAAGGTAGGCGGCTCTCCTCTTTATATGTGTCTGAATGTCTGTATGTATGTATCTGTCTGTCTGAATCAGTCTTGTTTGACCGTCTGCGTCTGTTTGGCTGATTATCTGTGTCTGACTATTTCTTGTATCTATCTGTCCGATCCTTTTCTCTCTCTCTTTTTCTGACTGTTACTCACTCCTCTCCCTTTTCCTCTTTCTTCCTTCTCCTTTTCTTGTATGCATGTTCGTCCTCCCCTTTTCACACCTTCTCTATATCTCTGCATCTCTCTCTCTCTCTCTCTCTCTCTCTCTCTCTCTCTCTCTCTCTCTCTCTCTCTCTCTCTCTCTCTCTCTCTCCCTTTTTTTTTTGTTTTTTTTTCTTTTTCTCTCTTTTGCTTTAGTGTCCGACTGTGTGTTTGACCGCGCTTCAGATTGTGTGTCAGACCGTCGTCAGTCTGTCCCTTTCTCTCTCTCTGCCCCCGCGTGTGCGGCAGNTATCTGCTTGTTCGCTCATTTGCTTGAGTGTCCGACTGTGTGTTTGACCGCGCTTCAGATTGTGTGTCAGACCGTCGTCAGTCTGTCCCTTTCTCTCTCTCTGCCCCCGCGTGTGCGGCAGTCTGTTTACCAGCGCTACCAGTCCTGTCTGTTTGTCTTGTTTGACTTGCTTATCGCAGGCCAGTGTAGCCGTCGGGTTTCGAACCGTAGGTCTGTCCCGTGGAGGTCAAGGTTGCAATAGTCTATAAAAAAAAAAAGGTCAAGGTCGTAGCTGCTACTGTCTGAAAACGTCAAGGTCGTAGCTGTCACAGTTTGAAAACGTCAAGGTTGTAGCTGCTACAGTGCAGAAGGGTAACGTCCACAGACCACGGGAAGGTCCGGAAGTGGCCCTTTAATCGTTGCTTTACAACGGACCAGAGGCAAGGGGGTAGCGGTACGTCCACCTTTGCTAAGTCAGCGGTGCCCAGTCCCAGTCTCACTTAGCCCATTCAGCAAGTACCGTGTGGGACTGTGTACACTCAGAGCCAGCGGAATCGAGGTTTGGCCAGCCAAGAACAATTGTATGAATCAAGAGGTGGTGTTCCACCATTCATTCATCGATGCGTAAGCCATGCGGAAGCGCTGCCACAGCGTTTTGTGCGAGGAGGTCTGCAGTTGCCCAAAGTAGAAGTGGGCTGAAAGGCTGCGCAATATATATGTAGTTGTTTGTGGTGACTGCGGCCATAGCCGTCATAGCTGTAGGCGCAGTGCAGCGTGTGCGTGTCCGTCTGACTGTCTATTTGTCAGTCTGTTGTCTTTTCTCGCCAGTCCAACCGCGTCTCCTTTCTCTCTTTCCTTCTCTCTCAGCCTTCTCTTTTCATTCTCTCTCTTTTTCTAGCCGTAGTCCCCGTCCCAGTCTGCCCTGGTCCAGTAAAGCAAGTACTGCATCCGGCGCATGGTACTGTGTGCACTACGGGTATGGGAGAGGGTCGGACCAACGAACTGCAGAAGTATAAATCAAGAGGCAGCGCCCAGCCATTCATCCATTCCTGCGTGAGTCATGTGGAAGCGCTGCTAGAGGGACCTGTGCGAGGTGGTCTGCAGTGAGCCCGAGGACGAAGAGGGCGAGAAGGGGCTTAGCCATGGTGGTAGGTTAGCAACGGCCGTAACCACCATAGTTGTACTGTTAGTGTTAGTTGTGTGTGTGTGAGCGTGTAAGATACAATGTGAGTGTGTGTAGGATATCCAGGGTGATCCAGAGTTGAGTCTGTGTGAACAGTGGCGTTGGACAAAGTGACGAGAGTTGTGATGTGTAGGTGTTGATGCACCATAGCCTGTGGAAGCGAGTATGCATCTGAACTGTGCCCTCGGTTTCCATATCTCCGAGCTTTGAGTTGGGCGCTATGCTCCAGTGTGATTCACCATCTTTTGCATGTATGCGAAGTGAAGAACTGAAAGCGAGTTTGTTTTTGCAAATAATAATAATAATAAATAATAAAATAATAAAATAATAATAATAATAATAATCAACAATAAAAAAAATAATAAAATCAAATAAAACGCAAGGAAATGAACGACAGTGATTTTCAGAAATCAAACAGCATTATTCACATGAGATCAGATAGTCGCGACCTTGAGCCAGAAATAGAATTGCACACGAGTTCCATTAAACAAGAGCACAACAAAAACCTCATAAATGGCAATGTCGGCGTGGTCTAGTCATCATCAATCAAAGAGCCAATGTCGATATCCCATCTGGCTCCCTGCGCCCAGACTATGAATTGCAGATCCTTCGTAGCCTATCTACCATGCCGCATGTGAGGTCATCAGCTTGCCGAAGTACGAGCCGATATGGGCCAAATGTCGTTCGCCTCAAGCACCAGGTATGTCTCTCGCTACACTCACAACCTCGTTCCACAACACACATATGCCACTTGCACCCATGGACCACCACTGGCCCTATTTCCTTTCCTCTCTCTCACTCTCTCTTCATCCTGCTACGATCTTAGTCAAATATAATAATAATAATAATAATAATAATAATAATAATAATAATAATAATAATAATAATTACAGTAATAACAATAACAAATATATAATAGCAGTAATAATAGTCATAGTAATATAATAATAATAACAATGATAATGAAAATAATAGCAATAGCAACCTTCAACAATCAATCATCATCATATGCACGAGACGAGCTAGTCGTGATCTCGCGCCTACAGTAGAATTGTATTACGAGCTTTAAGAAATCACTAAGAGCTCATAATTGCCAATGCTGGAATAGTCTCTTCGTCATCATCAACGAAGAACCAATGTTGATATCCTATCCGGCGCTCGGCGCCCAGACTACAGATGGCAGATCCTATCTAGTCTATACTACAATGCAAAATGATGATGACGACAGTTTTCCGAAGTTCGAGCATACAGCGACCAAAGTCGCACGTCTCCACCACCAGGTATGTCTCCCACCTTACTCACAAACTCGTTCCCCAACAACAAAGATGCCACATGCACCTAAGGACCACCCATGCGCCCACCTAGCATCTATGCGCCCTGCAGCCCCGGCTATGGCTGCGCGATCGACACACACACACACACACTCACATATGCTCATGCACATACTTGCACACACACAAGGCGATCCCGTAGGCGAGCGGGAGCAAGGTTGCAGCAGCGGCGATGTATATCTCCCGGATGTAGCGGGAGATTCATTCGGTTTTGCTCCCCATCTTGGTGAAAGTATAATGAGGTTGGCCGCAAGATTCGGAACTTACCAGTTCCCTCTCCCTCTCTCTCTCTCTTTCTCTCTCTCTCTCACACACACACACACTCCATCGATAGAATGAGCAAGAACGAAATGAACACTCCGCTGAAACGTGGAAAGATACACTGTCACTTTTTGATTTGCTAGTTCTATCGATCCAAGTAGCCTGCAGCGAGCTGCGGGTGGGAGACCTGGCCGTCTCTCTCCCTCTTTCTCTCTCACACACACACACACACACGGAGTACACATACACACATATGTTCATAGTAGTGTATTCTTCCATGTTTACCAGTAGATTCGTATGACATTGTGTGGTAGTGTACTTTTCCGTGTTCTAGTGATAGATACATTCATTTTGCTCACTCTATCAATGGTAGTATCGTGAGATAGTCGCGAGGTTGGAGACCTACCTGTTGTCTCTCCCTTTCTCCGCGAATGACTTGTCACAACGCACAGCTTACTAAGGCCATAACACGCGGACGACGATAAGCACGAGCGCCCTCCAACAAGTCAGACAACGACGACACAGGCGCGCACTCCCTCGAGTCAGGTAGATTCTCGACACATCCCGCACGTCTCCACCCTCGCATGCAGGCCCGGTTAGTATCCCTCTCTCCTCCTCTCTTCTTCCCCACCTTCTTCTTCTTCCTCTTCTTCTTCTTCTTCTTCTCTTCCTTCCTTCTTCTTCTTCTCCTCCTCCTTCCCTTCTTTTTCTTCTATGTGCGCCTCCCTCTTCCCGCATCTTACCTGTGCTACCCCCGCCCCTGTTTCCTATCGCTGCACCCGTTTCTTTGAAACGTAAAAGACTGATCCGTCCCTTGCAAACTGAAAACCACCCGAAGCCGGAATAGAGAATCCCTCGTAGCTATAGTACAAGGCCCCGTTATCCATGCCCGGGACATCACCATCATCGACTGCGGGGGGAGGTGAGTTGTCCTCTCCACCCTCTTCTTCTTCTTCTTCTTCTTCTTCTTCGTGACTTCGTCTATTCACTTCCCCCCCCCCACGCCTTCGCACTTCCTTCCCGCTCGTCGCCTTCTTGCTGCTTTTACAGCGCGGTCTCTCCGTTGCTCCCTGCGCGGCATTTTCTTGCGCTCCTTCCTGTCTCATTCTCCGCTCGTGCGCAACACTCCCTGTTCGCCAGCATGTGCTTGCTTCCTCTTCCCCGGCGCTCTTCTCATGTTGTGTCCCCTGATCCTTGGCGATGTTCGCGCCGTACTCCCTAGCGGTCAGTTCTTCTCGTTCTCTCGGCCAGACGAGCTGCTCGGCCGAATCTGTCCCGGTTTCGGGGGCAGATTCACTAAAGTGAATCTTCGAAAGAACGATGACGGGCCTAGACAGAAAAAATGAATACTAAGAAGAAAAAATAAAACGAATCTTAGCTAAAAACAAAAACAAAATAAAAAGGAAAGAAAAGGAAAATGAAAAAAAGGAAATCAAAACTGCTAACTACCCCGTCGAACCAAGTATCGGACAGACACTCTAACTGTAACAACTCCTAATGCTGAGGTCGCGGGTTCAAGTCCCGCCAGTCCTTGTGCGGAGTGAAACGGGCGGCCCTAGTGCTAATCCTTATCAAAAAGGACTCAGCTTAGGGTCGAACGGTCTCGATCTCTGAGTCTGTGACTTGATAGACTGGACCCAAACCTACTGAGCTAATTCCCATTTCAAATAAAATAGGAATAGCTCAGATATAGATAGGGTAGTAGGGGTCGGCCAACTAGTGGAACGAGCCCAAGCCTCGCTCCTACGACAAAATAAGACTCAGATAAGTGCCGTCGTTCAACGACAGTAGACTTTTTTAGGCTTTTATAGTCACCCCGACCGTATGGTCGGGGCGACTATATTAATTTCATCCCCCTAAAACCTTACCGACACTTAGTTTTTCCTGTGTCGTAGGCTTACATCGACGTAACGCTAACCCAAACCGACCACTCGGCCTCGGTGGTCGAGGGGTTTATAATATTTTTATGCTTCCTACTTCCATCGCACACCACGTTCAAGCACGCGCCTCTTACGTTTCTCCGCCCTCGCCGCCTTTCGGCTATCGCGGTGACTCGTAGGCTTACTTTGATTGAACAAAACCCTCGACCTTTACGGTATAAGGGTATTATTAACAATCCTAACTACCGTGCGCTGAAATATAGTGCGCGTGTACTAAACATAAATTTTTTCTTGCGAATTCGCCTCGGACTCAAAGATCGAGGAAACCGTTCAAAAGTACTACACGAAAAAAGTGCACATTCTATCTTCAGATCGTCTCCCTCATGGTAGTTGGTGCCGACGTCGTGTCGATTGCAAAATCATGAGCGGATACCCTTGTAAGGGTATCAGTATCATCTCCGACAACGGAGAGCCGAGCTACGGTGCCAGACTGCGGATTCACCCGGCGGGGTAGTGGACGCTGCATCTGGTCGTATTTTTGACGGAAGAGTCATTCGAGCTTGCACATCGGCTTGGTGGTAGTTATGGAGTCGGATACTTGCCTGTTAGCCAGTATGTTGCCCGTCCTATTGTTGGCGTTAAAGCGATGAGCGAGGCGCGGGTCTGAAGACTTACCTGTAGGCCGATGGGTTCGAACGAAGTGTACACAGCCATCTTCTAGTGGTAGGTTCAGTCTCAGTTGCCCGATAGACGGGCACAACAACAACAGAAAAACTTACTAGGACAATATATATCCCCATGCTTGGACGGTAGATTCAGTCGCTATGGCCCATTCTACCACTAAAGTAGCCTCCCGCTATCTCTTTGCGCGCATCGTTGGAAAACGATGCATATTTCTGAGTTGTAGCCGGAGGGTCATTCGACACTTGGACGGACTGACAGAGTACGCCAGGTGAGAATGATGGACAGAAGGGGCTCGTACTTGAATTAGCAGCGGCCTACAGGGAGGCTTGAGTATGTGCTTCGGTTGTTGCTGCTGATGATCGGGGTCGACGTCTAAGCATTGAGCAAGGGAGGAGCCACTATTTGTCCGACATCAGCCATTGAGCACGACATTGTTGTATCGTTATCGTGGTGTATCGATGCTTGTTGCTGTTGCTACCGCATTTTGAGTTCGTACTGTTGCGGGTTATTGAGGTTATTTTGCTGAGGTGGATGGGTCCAAATGCCGCGGAGAAAGTCATCCTCAGGTGCAGAGGTCGTGCTGGCCACACCATATGGAGTAGTGAAGACCGAGGGGAGGAATCGGAGGTTACCTGTTGACTGGGGAAGCGTCCGACCCATCATACGAAGCTGCAGAAGGCGGCCAAAGAGGACTTACCTGTTCGGCCGCGGCTATACAGCGGATGGCTGGCTGAGGACCCTACACTATGAACTCGAACAAACAGTTACTGTTTTGACCAGTGCCTCTGGGTCCCTAGTAAGCAGGACATGATGCAGCAACCTGGCTCCGCTTCCTACTAAGCTTATACTGTACCCCTTACTGCGGAGTTGTGCGGAGGAGCCAGTCCACTGTAGTTCTGATTGGGTCCGCGGCGGTAGCTGATCATGTTGGTGGGCGCTAACCTCAGACTGCGCCGCCGTTCGCCATCGTAGTGGCTGCAGATTGCACTAAGGGCTGCAAAACGCAGTATGGGGGGCTGTGGCTTTCCGGTGTGGAGGACTGCAGAAGTGTTCTAGTTGCTACAGTGGATTAGTTACTTACGTTGTGGCGGTTACTGCTGTGCTGTGCACTATTCTGTACGCTGCTGCAGTACAGGGCACTGTTCGGCGCTGTCGTTGTGCAGCGCGCTGCTCATTACTGTGCACCAGTCCTATTCCTCTTGGCAACGGCGTTACTGCTACCGCTTGGAGAACAGTCGGGGGACTGGTGGTTCTGCACTTCCTATCGTGACTTGGTCATCTACACTACGTTCTATTCGCCATCATTGCGGGGTCCTCAGGAGATTCCAGACTTCAAGGCCCTCTCATTGTGAGTTGAGTGTCCCACCCTTAGATCTCGAGAGTCTGACCTCTCTACTTCTGTCCTTCTTACTCCCAGTCTAGTCTGAGGCTACGAGAGGAAGGCGGCAGTCGGGATTGTCACCCGTAGGTCCGCATCAAGACTTTGTGGGACGTCCACCCACCGATTGTGGGAGCTCTGCCGGAGCCCAGGCGGGGCACTGGAGGCAGGGAACTTCAGATATACTTTCGTTTGACGCGTGTGATCCCTTCCCCTAACTGCTATCATTGGGCTATCTGAATATGACTATGGGAGGCTATTACTTTTTGTTTTGTTATGTATGTAAGGACATGCATTGCGAATTCAGGCGAAAAGAATTGGGGGGAAGGTGAGAGAAAGATGGTTTGCATACTTTGACCGGGTCAACCTAAGGCTGAGCTCCTCTAAGTTGATGTGGGCTCAGCACTATGTTTTATTTATGTTTGCTGGGCTCATTTTATGATCTTTGAGGGTTGGGCCTATCCTAAGTTGGACAGACCGGTCGCTGTTTTCTTTGGAGGTTTCTAAACAGGAGGATGGGCACCCTAAGTTGGGAAGGCCCAGGATCCTGGTGTTTTTTTTGGGGTTGCTGAAAACAGAGCTGGGAATACTCTAAGTTGCGTGGACCCAGTTATGTGTGTGTTTTCTTCTGAGGGGGACACAGGTATAAGGCTGAGCATACCCTTAAGTTAGGGCGGCTCAGTCATAAGCCATGAACGTAAAAGCCAACCAAAAGTATAGAAATGTGATATATATTATACGAACCTATATCATCTGGCAGACCGGGCACCCTAAGTTGGGAAAGCCAGTCAGTAAGTCAGGTAGAACAAAAAGAAGAAAGAGGCAAATGAAGAGTATAATGAGGCTAACCAGGGCAGGTTGAGCGTACCCTTAAGTTATGGCGGTTTAGTCTTATGCTCGTGATAATACAAATGAGCATAGAGTTGGTACAAACTTGTTTTATTTTCCCTTCTAAACACAAGGAAGGATTGGATGTCTCCCTAAGTGGAGTAGGTCTGATTATCTGCCTAATAATAGAGAAACATATAAAGTTTGTGCAAGTATATCAATGGTTGTTCTGCTATATTTGTCGTTGCGGAGGCTAAGCGTACCCTTAAGTTAGGGCGGTTTAGTCATACGTCATTTGTACTTCGTTCAGACAGATCATGTCTTATGTACATAAACTGTTTAAGCTAGCTAGGGGTACCCTTAAGTTAGGGCGACCTAGTGATATGCTCTTGTCGTTGATGTTATGTAGGTTKGACGTACCCTTAAGTTAGGGCRKTCTAACCACTCGTCGTTCGTACTCGTTTTAGGCAGGTTAGGCACACCCCTAAGTTGGGGCAGCCTAATCCTATGCCCTATGTGACCTTGTCTATGAGCTGACTAGGCATACCCTTAAGTTAGGGCAGTCTAGTTTATGCTTCACGTCGTCAGTTAAGCAGAAGTCAGGCGTACCCTTAAGTTAGGGCGGCCTGGTCATATATTTTATGACTAGAGTTCAGGTGATGTTGGGCATACCCTTAAGTTAGGGCAGTCCAGTTGTGCGTACACTTACTTGTTTACTTAGGCAGGTTGGACATACCCTTAAGTAAGGGCGTTGTATGATCTTATGTCATAAGTGAGGGGTTCTACAAAAGGGAAAGAGCTGAATGATCTAACGAACTACTTGGGCAAATTGATGTGGGATCGTGAGAGATGTATGTTTATGCATGCTTGTAGGGTCTCACTTGGGGGTGTCTTTTCGATAGGTTAGTTGCTTTAGATGCTCGCCAAGTATCGGAGCCATAGGTAGGTAAGTTGGATGATGGGAGGGAGAACTTGGGATGAAGATAGGACTGACCCTGCTAGGAGTTAGGATCAGGGTTAGCTCACGACCTCATCTAGAGGTTGTGCGGGCCGCCATTGATTCTGAATTATCTAGCAAGTGCCAGAAGATAGTACCAAGTATAGATTGCTTTGTTTTTTTTGTCTTTCAACTCTGTATAAATCTTGACAGCCTCCTGTTCCTACGAGAAGCGCTGCCGAAATTTCGTAGAATTTGAGGAGTTGGAATATTTTTCAGTTGGGAGCTACTTAGCAGGTTTAACTGGGTCATGGAATATTTTTCAGTTGGGAGCTACTTAGCAGGTTTAACCGGGTCATGGGGGATGTTTAGTGACTTGGTACTAGTAGAGGAGCTAAGTTACAACTTGGGAAATAATCTCCCTCTGGCATAAACATAAGTAGTACATTTCCTTGGCCTGTACTGTAATCCAGGTTTCCGTGTTTCGATTGAAGGCTTGATCTGGTCAGGTTGATCCTTTAGGAGGATCACTCTTCTATTATCACTGATAACAGGTCGGTTGCCGACTCGTCGGTTTACGACTCAACCCCAATTCACTCTCAATACTCAACCTAAAAAGGCTTTAGCCCTAATGATTTTATTGTTTTGTTAAGATTTCACACGGACTTTTATTGAATGGCCATCTAACAAAGGTACTGAATATTTATTTATGGTTGGTTGGCTGGAGGTTGGGGCTTGCATGGCTAAAGCAAAGGGGTATGAGTATGGAGATTAGTTGGAGTTGACTCCGTGTAGTGCATGGACTTTTGTTTGACTCTTTGATGTGATTGCATGTGTGGTCTGTGGCTCGAATTATTGGCTATGAGAAGTCTCATATGAGAAGTCTCATTGTGATTGTGAGATGTGATCGTCACATATCTATTCCCTGATAAGTCTCATTGTGATTGTGAGATGTGATCGTCACATATCTATTCCCCTATATATATATATAGATAGATAGATAGATAGATGTACGTATATATATGTACCTGTGCGGGGTATTAGCGTGGTCTTAAGTGCCGCGTACTAAGGATCTAATCAAGGGTTGGGATGAATAGAAGGGAGGGGATGACCCCCTCTACCTTTCTTGAAGAATTCTTGGTCGGACGTTAGCCCTGACCCTGGAATACGATGGTCCTCGCCCAGGACGACCCAGACCCCGGGCCTAACACTAAAGGGTTTTTCTCTGATAAGCGTTAAAAGTACTCGTTCCTTTTCCTCGTTGGGATTTATTTTGGTGGAACGCTAAAGTTCCGAGCGGAAGGGTTACCGTGCCAATGGTGATGCGCCAGACAACTGACCACAACTCCGAATTCCTTCCTGCCCTAGGAACCATCTTACCCCGCGCCCTTAGGGGCACCTCAGGGTGCAGAAGGTGGTAAGGCCCTCAGGCCGGTTTTGCGCTCGCTAAAGGGTTGTCCCCCTTAGCGCGCACTTCAGCCGACGCCTGAGCGTCGAAGGCGACCCCACGGCTCAGATAAGGCCATTTGGGAATGGGCGCCATATACTACATATAGTGCGCCGTCATCGCAAGCTAATCGCGTCGGACTGCATTGCGGATCGATATGGGTAGGACCTGCGTCCACGCGATCTTATGCTAAAACTTGCGCACGGCAGCCACCGACTTCCGCTGCAGAAAGTTATGGGTCGAGCGGAGTCTCTCCTTTTCGGTGGTTGTTCTCCTTTTTGAGTTTCTTGCTGGACGTTGTAGCCCGTGGCAGCCGTCAAAGTCAAACCCCTTGATTTTTGCTACCACGACAGCCCTAAAGTTGTGTACTCAACCCCTCTGCACAGGGTGCAGAAGAGGGTGTGGGCTTCAACCGCACATGGGGGTTGTCTTGCGTCGAGAGATTACCCCTCAAAGCGCCTGTCAGCCGACACTTGAGTGTCGAACGCGACCCTCGAGATTATCAAGGGCCACAAGGCTACGAGTACCACATGGTACCCCATTAGCGCGAGTGCTCGCGCATACCCGCATCGCTGGTTGATATGAGGAGGTCAGGCGCTCGCTCGACATTTATACGGAAGTCCAGCTCGTGATATCTATTTGATTCTCGTTGCACAAAGTTATGGGTCGGGTACTGAAGGGACTAGGAGTGTTGTTGTGTTGTGGTGTTGGTTGTGGAGGTTGTTGTGTGTGCTTCCATGTGTTATGCGTGGGTAAGTGTGAGTGGTGTGGTGTAACGCATGGTATGTAGGATGCGTCCTAGTCGACCGACGTCGAATCGTGTTTGGGACTTCAGCCCCCCAGTGCGTCGATTCGCGTACGGGTTCGATTTTGGGCGTTCGACCGCGCGTACCCCCTATTCTACAACGAACGAGAAACGCCCTCGGCTAGGCCAGCTCTGCAATTGCATACGAAAAGCCTTCGCATGTGGTTCAGTAGCTCGGCGGGGATACGCCCACCTAAGGGATGGTGACAGCTCCCGCAGGTGGAGGTATGTGGTGCCTCGCGTGACCTTGTCCTGTCGTAGGGGCTCGCGAGAGGTACGGCTGACGCACTCGGCCGGAGCGGCAAACGCTCTCCATGACAAGTCCTGCCAAATCCTGCGTGACGCGGTCGGGAGGGTCCCCATGCGAGACCGATGCGCTCGACAGGTGGTGTCATTGTCGGGGATCTCGGCTGCCTACCGGGGTCCTTAAGAGAACGAACCCTGGTTAAGTGCAGGTTGATGATCCAGGCAGAACGACAAAAAACTGTTACTGGTGTTAAGTAAGTGGGTGAGGAGTAGTATCAATTGCAGTCTATACATTTGCAGATCAAGGTACCATGGACGATGTTCTGCGTATCTAATGCCATAGACTGATCGTCGTTCGCATTTGATGTGACTCTGCACACTCGGTTACCCAAGAAAGAGTCTTTGGTACTTTAACATAGTTGATAAGCTGCCTAAGTTGTTATGGCATTATCACTGTACGCTCTCTTAAAGTCTGTACGTCTTTGTGATAAAATGACTACACTACTACTTAATAGGAGGAAAGTGTTTGAACCTTGTCAGATCATGGCCTTTGAGGAAGGCAGCTACTGCCTGCCACAGAGAGGTAGGGGGTGAATCCCCAACTATCTTTAGTGTCAAGTGGGTTCATCTGCCTGCGAAGGGACCACGTATCCTGGAGTGTGTATGGTGAGGTTGGCTACCTTGTTGACAAGGGTTTGCAAGGGGCAAGTGCTGGAACCGGAGGAAGATGCAGTGAGGCTTGATCCTTGAGCGGGGCTCAGGAAATAAGATGATATCCCTTTAAGAGAGGGTTATACTGCCCCTCGACATAATATACTTTTGTCAAAGCCAGGGAGTAGAATTTAATGCTCCCATTGTTAATGTATCTGAGGACGCTTATTGTTGACAAAATGCATTTTGGATTTAGCATGCTATTATCTGTTATAATTATAGCCTCTTTTTCCCTATATTACATATATATAAATTTGGTTGGTCATTAAAGTTATAAGTGGTGCTTATTTACTCAATAAAATACTATATTATTTCCATTGGTAATAATTGTTACGAGTTTAGATATTCGCAAGGGTATTACTACTGCAAGGTGTTATTACTATTTATTTTCATTTAGGATGGGTAATTGTAAGATGCTGGAATGAGCAGAAGATACCTTGAAGTTTTGTGAAAGAAGGGTTTCAGCATAATAATGGAAGACGTATGTTGGATATTGTCTGTGTTGGGCAGAATCCAAACCGAACAAAGGCAAGTCAAGATGCCATATGAAGAGGAGAATCCCAATATGACCCGGCCAGTTGAAAGAGGGGATGGACTCCAGATGTCTTTGCCTAGGCGAGTCAAGGAAAGAGAGTATATCTCGTCTTGGTGGGGCATATTGCTAGGTATTGATATCTTTGTCTGGATTGAATCTGACTTTGATGATGACCAAGACGGTGCGATCGTGAGAGCGACCCTGTACGCATCATCATCATTTTGGGTAAAGCATGGGATTGAGCTGACACTTGGGCATGGGAGCCTGCTCGCAAAACCTTTAAGGATAATTGAGGCGGCTGCGGCAAAATGGGCAAGAAGAAGGTTTCATGAAGAAGAAGAGCAGGTTTCGACCCATATAGAGGTCAAGTGGGCCAGTGAGTTTGTACTTCCTTCTGCGCCATTACGTGCCATCCTGCCCGAGTTCCTCGTGGAAGAGTTTTTCGAGGGACAAGCGAGGATAGAGGCAACAGCAGAAGCCGTTTTGAGGACGCGAGAATAGGGGTATAGGTGCTACACGTGTGAGATGATATACGGTCTATATGTAGATTTAAGGTTTTTACCCCCTAGTCAAGAGCTTCGAAATATAGCAAATATTGTAGACGCCTATGCCTGCTCCCATGAGCCGGATGAAAAGGTTGAAGATTGGGGTGAGCTTCGAGCAGCAGCATGCCGATAGAGGATGCTGTTAAAGTTAGCAAGCGCATTCATCATTTGACCAAAATTCTTAGAGACTCGTCTACGACTATCTTACTATCGAGTACGAGCACATTTACTAGCGGCAGATGCAACAGCTTCTGCTATCAAACTATTTCTCGTTTTAAGGACTCTATATCTGCGTAAGTTGTATATTCCCCATTATACCCGTACGGTTATAACAAGGATAACTGGAGTTTAAAGCCTTGTCAAACGAGCAATGAAAGGGCTAGTGTGATTGAGTATTGACAATGTTATTTGCCCCTATTTGTTTTGAGCGTCTCAGGCTACAACCTGATGTTTTGTTGCGTGTCATCAGGGTTGTCGAGCCCCGGCCCCGGGGCCCCGGCGGGGGTCCGGGAATCCGGGGGTGGACACCCCTGACCCCGGCTCTGGACCCCCCAAAAAAAAAAAAAAAAAAAAAAATCAAAAATAAATTCAAAAATAAAAATAAAAAATACAGGGGGGTGCGCAATGGCAGCCTGCACCCCCTGGGCCAAACTGCAAAAATGCAGTTTTGGGCCCACCTCGGGCCCCCCCCGGGGCTAGACCCACCCCTGGTGAGCCCGGGGTCACCCTGGGCGCGGGGCCGGGGCCGGGGCCGGGGCGGGGCTGAGCGGGGTGC
>BFEA01000501.1:631779-653736 GCA_003427395.1 Chara braunii | reverse complement strand
GAAACCCCCATCCCGGCTTGGGCCCCGGGGATCCCCGCGTGACAACACTGCTTGTCATATATGCCAGACCAATTAAAGCATCATGGCTGAAGAGAGTGGTTTGGCCAAGATCCTGCTCTGGAGGAGTTCATGCCTCACGAAGGTGTTGCTGCATGAGTTGGTGCACAACTCGATGGCCCCAGATCTCCAGGCCCTGCTGTTTTGAGGAAGAAATTTGTCCGACTTCCTGCGTGAATACCATAATCTTAGCCTCATAAAAATGCGGGACGAGAAAACAATGTGCAACATGTTGCCATTATTCGTATGTGAGGAGTTGAGTGAGGAGATATATACCCTCATGTTGAGGGCGCGAACTTGGGACGAACTGAAAAATGCTTTAAGATTAAGATTTTCAGAAGACCGACTGGAGGGCCAACGTTGTGGTAGTCCTGTGCAAGTAATAGAGAATGCGCAACTACAAGGCGAACTAAGCCGCATGCAAAGACAGATGGGGATATTGGAAGAAAGGGTGACGCGACTAGAGGAGGCCTAGAAGGGTAAGCGGAAAATCTCGGAAGGAACGTCAAGTGAGCCAACTGATGGGAAAGGAAAGGAGAAGGTAGATGGCAACCAAGGTCCTTCCCACCTCATGAAGGTTCAGAGAATGTGGTCTGGCGTTCAAGAGAGGGAAAAAGGCAAGGAGATAGTTAGGGAAGAAAAGGAGCATGAGCTTCCTAAGCTAACGAAGGCCCAGCGGAAGGCCAGAAACCTGGCCAAGGGAGGTCAAGGTACTAGAAAGGGGCAGTGTTCACGACACGTGATGGCTACCCCACAAGGGCTAGGAAGCAGTTTTGCACCACTCGAGCCCCCTGCAATCGGGTCGGCATTATGTAGGTGGTGGTCGTCATGCAATCCAGTGGGCCCATGGCCTATGTGTATGCCTTGGACACTAGGTAGTCAGGGCCCGGTAAACCGAAATGGACCTCACATCGGCCCGTCAATGAACTTGATACCGCCAGGACCTCCAACGAACCAAGCCCAGTTTTTAGGGTCACCCCATCCACCTGGACGGCTGGCGTCACAGGGCAGTGTAGCAAGAGAGGGAGGTCAAGGGCAAGGTATTGGAAGAGGTTGTGGGAATGGCAGACGTGGTAGCAATGGAGGCTCTGAAGGAGGCAGACGAGGCACTGGAGGTCGAAATGAGCGTCAACGAAACCATATGTGGAAACAACAGTGAAAGAGAAGCTAAAGCGTCAAGCATAACCCCTTGATTACGATAGAGGGGTGTGAGGATTGTATAAGAAAGATTGAAGAATTGGTTAAGTTGTATTCATAAGTAAGAGGACCAATTGTATGGCCGTCATTAGAGATGAAGAGGGATTGAGGATTTAGCAATAAGGTCCGGTAAAAATCTGACCAGGCAGACTGACTCAGAAGTATAACCCCAACAGATAGTTGTACAAATGTGAGTGGCATGGAGTATCCAGGAAGTGGTCTTAGTGTAAGTATTGAATTCCCTAACTCGGAGTGTAGTGTGGTCAGACTGGGTGCGTATAAATGTAAGGATTAAGGTGCAGTCGAGTTCTAATTCATAGAGTTTAAATGAATACTGATTTCACGATACGTATGAGTTACGAGTCAAGCATGAGGGTTTTCTTTAAGGAGACCTCTGTGATAGTATTCCGACTAAGACCATTTTTTCGATTTCGGCTATCGAGGCCATGACGCTCTTGTGTGATATTACGTAATATGGTGGTCATTCCTGATTCGTTTATGAATTGAGGTCTTTCCCCAACGGTGAGTATATTGGTGGCATGGGGATTACCCTGCGTATCTTTGAGTTGAGGTTGTTCAACTCTGAGTACATGTGGGACCTTAAGGCTAATTTTGTTCCTTTAATTTTGAATATCCCGACCATACATATAATAACGACTTAAGACTATCTCTCTATATGGCGATCACTATCACTCTCACATGTGTGGATTTATCCTGATGTATGATGATTTTTTGTGTAAGAGATGTACAGGATGCACCTCGTGAATTTTTGTGAATGTTAAATGTGTAAACTGCCTACTCTTTGGTATACTCGCGCAATCTGCCTATGGACAAACAATAGGCTCGGGTATAAGCAAGAGGAGCACAGTTCGTTGTGTGAAGAGGTGTGAAAAGTCCCAAGGGACTTATGAGTCCTCTGAGACTCAAATGCTTGTCCATGCCGAATGTTATTTGTTGAGTTGAGATGAGAACCCACAAGTTGGTCTCTCAGTAATGAGTATTTTATGGTTGATTACCATCCATGTGGAAGGTGTTGGTGAGAGTTTATAAGTGAGTCCCCTTCAAAAGTGGAAGGTGGTTAAATGATTTGAAATGGCATAGAAAGTGGTTTGAATGATAAACTCTGACGAGAAAGACCAAGAGAAATTATTATTTTGGTGAGATTTTGGAAGGTCGCAAATTGGTGAAAATTTGAAAGATGTCTATAAGATGCGTGGTCTGCCTTACTCTGATCAAGTGGGAGGTCACGGCCCTATGAATCTAGCGGTTATTTTTTTTGGATTTTGGAGACGGCACCATGCCTTTGAGTGAGACAGACCTCTGCGTAGTCCCGTAGTAGGCCTGAGGTTATTGCGACACACTATGATGTTAATCTTAAGACATATAAGTGAAACCCAGCTAGGGGTTAATCTGACATCACTAGGACGCAACCCTTAGTGTTGGCTGCTGACCGGCGCAACCTGGCAGCGGGCCCACGTCTCACCAAAGGGTTTGGCTTGAGGGGTGTGGCCGCCTTAGAGGGTCTTATTCCCGCGGGATGTTGAAAGGATAAGAGTCCAGTCGTATTCTTTTGTGAGTCCTGATAGTATGATTTATCAGGAGAATCGTCCATCGTTGCGCAACCAACGGGGGTACCGTTGCTAAAATAACAACGCAACGGGCCGTAGATCTGACTCGATCAACCAGGCTATGGTGGGCCAAGATGGAGACTCAACTCAACTGTACTAGACTGCAGGAGAGATCTGTGATAAAAGTTATGTATATTTTTATGAATATTGTGTGATAAAAGCGAGAGAGTCTTATAAAGGTCTCGATTATGGCCCGCGTCCTAAGTTATGACCCTGCATGCAGGACGATGACTAAACAGGACAACCAACGATGAACCGGCAGATGTCTAGGACGAAGGGAGAGGATTACCAGCAGCTACCCAGGTTGAAACCTTGGCAGCAGCGATACATACTGGGTACTGTCTGTTAAACACTCGAACGGAGTCAGTCGGCCAATCGGGTTGGTTCTTTTCTCGTCAACATTTGGAGATATGAAGGTTTTGATAATTTTTCATTATTCGCGGCGACGGGGACGTCGCTTAATAAGGTCCAGTAAGCTGTCGGCGCGAATACCCTTACAAGGGTATCCGCCCTGGTTTTTGCAAGTGACAGAAAATAAGGATTGTTCAGAATTTGAGTATACCGTGCGAAGTAGCGGTTGTGGTTGGTTCTCATTGACTGAATGGTTGACTAGAAGCAAAGTGTGTGTGGGCGAGCAATTTTGAGGCGCGCGTTATGATTTTTATTCTTGATGCTATAGAGTCGGCAAGTCCGCCGACAAAATGTATGGCTTTGATTAAAACTAGGATAAGTGTTTTTTTGTATTGATCATGGATTCATGGTGCACCTGCGGTCAAAAGGCATGCGCCATCAATAATGTATGTAAGGACATGTATTGCGAAATGTTAAACGAATAAATATATATGAGAGTTCAGATAAACTTGAGCGAATTCAGGCGAAAAAATTGGGGGGAAGGTGAGAGAAAAATGGTTTGCATGCTTTGACCGGGTCAACCCAAGGCTGAGCTCCTCTAAGTTGATGTGGGTTCAGCGCTATATTTTATTTATATTTTTTGGGCTGACTGTATGATCTTTGAGAGCTGGGCCTATCCTAAGTTGGACGGACTGATCGCTGTTTTCTTTGGGGGGTTCTGAACAGGAGGATGGGCACCCTAAGTTGGGAAGGCTCAGGATCCTGGTGTTTTTTTTGGGGTTGTTGAAAACAAAGCTGGGAATATTATAAGTTGCGTGAACCAGTTCAGTGTGTGTTTTCTTTTGAGGGGGACACAGGTATAAGGTTGAGCATACCCTTAAGTTAGGGCGGCTCAGTCATAAGCCATGAACGTAAAAGCCAACCAAAAGTATAGAAATGTGATATATAGGCAGACCGGGCACCCTAAGTTGGGAAAGCCAGTCAGTAAGTCAAGTAGAACAAAATGAAAAGAGAGGCGAATGAAGAGTATAATGAAGGTAACCAGGGCAGATTGAGCGTACCCTTAAGTTAGGGCGGTTCATTTTTATGCCCGTGATAATACAAAAGAGCATAGAGTTGGTACAAACTTGTTTTATTTTCCATTCTAAACACAAGGAAGGATTGGATGTCTCCCTAAGTGGAGTAGGTCTGATTATCTGCCTAATAATAGAGAAACATATAAAGTTTGTGCAAGTATATCAATGGTTGTTCTGCTATATTTGTCGTTGCGGAGGCTAAGCGTACCCTTAAGTTAGGGCGGTTTAGTCATACGTCATTTGTACTTCGTTCAGACAGATCATGTCTTATGTACATAAACTGTTTAAGCTAGCTAGGGGTACCCTTAAGTTAGGGCGACCTAGTGATATGCTCTTGTCGTTGATGTTATGTAGGTTKGACGTACCCTTAAGTTAGGGCRKTCTAACCACTCGTCGTTCGTACTCGTTTTAGGCAGGTTAGGCACACCCCTAAGTTGGGGCAGCCTAATCCTATGCCCTATGTGACCTTGTCTATGAGCTGACTAGGCATACCCTTAAGTTAGGGCAGTCTAGTTTATGCTTCACGTCGTCAGTTAAGCAGAAGTCAGGCGTACCCTTAAGTTAGGGCGGCCTGGTCATATATTTTATGACGAGAGTTCATGTGATGTTGGGCATACCCTTAAGTTAGGGCAGTCCAGTTGTGCGTACACTTACTTGTTTACTTTGGCAGGTTGGACATACTCTTAAGTTAGGGCGTTATCTGATCTTATGCCATAAGTGAGGGGGTCTACAAAAGGGAAAGAGTTGAATGATCTAACGAACTACTTGGGCAAATTGATGTGGGATTGTGAGAGATGTATGTTTATGCATGCTTGTATAGTCTCACTTGGGGGTGTCTTTTCGATAGGTTAGCTGCTTTAGATGCTCGTTAAGTGCTGGAGTCATAGGTAGGCAAGGTGGATGATGAAAGGGAGAACTTGGGATGAAGATAGGACTGACCCTGCTAAGAGTTAGGATCAGGGTTAGCTCACGACCTCATCTACAGGTTGTGCGGGCTGCCATTGATTCCGAATCATCTAGCAGGTGTCAGAAGATAGTCCCAAGTATAGATTGCTTTGTCTTTTTTGTCTTTCAGCTCTGTATAAATCTTGATAGCCTCCTGTTCTTACGGGAAGCACTGCCGAAATTTCTACAAATTTGAAAGAGTTAGTCATTTTGAGCTTGTAGAAACTCTGAAAATGCACTTTTCCTACGGGAAGCGCTGCCAAAATTTCGTAGAATTTGAGGAGTAAGAATATTTCTCAGTTGGGAGCTACTTAGCAGGTTTAACCGGGTTAGGGGGGATGTTCAGTGACTTGGTACTAGTAGAGGAGCTAGGTTACAACTCGGAAAATAATCTCTCCTTGGTATAAACATAAGTAATTTCTTTCCTTGGTCTGTACTGTGCTGCACGTTTCCGTGTTTTGATTGAAGGTTTGATCTGGTCAGACTGATCCTTTAGAAGGATCACTCTTCTGTTATCACTGATAACAGGTCGGTTGCCAACTCGTCGGTTTAGGACTTAACCCCAATTCACTCTCAATACTCAACCTAAAAAGGCTTTAGCCCTAGTGATTTTATTGTTTTGTTAAGATTTCACCCGGATTTTTATTGAAGTGTCATTTAACAAAGGTACTGAGTATTGGAGGTTGGGGCTTACATGGCTAAAGTAAAGGGGTATGAGTATGGAGATTGGTTGGAGTTGACTCTGTGTAGTGCGTGGACGTTTGTTTGACTCTTTGATGTGATTGCATGTGTGGTTTGTGGCTCGAATTATTGGATTGAACTGCTTGCGATCTCACATATATGTATGGCTATGAGGAGTCTCATTATGGTTGTGAGATATGATCGTCACATATCTATTCCCTTATATATATATGTCACAGCCCCTCGTTTGTTGTCCTCTTCTCTCTCTCTGCCTACGGTTTACCGGGCAATTCTGTTTATGACGATATATATATATATATATATATATATCGTATATATATATATATATATATATATATATATATATATATATATATATATAGATGTACGTATATATATGTACCTGTGCGGGGTATTAGCGTGGCCTTAAGTGTCGCGTACTAAGGACCTAATCAAGGGTTGGGATGAATAGAAGGAAGGGGATGACCCCCTCTACCTTTCTTCAAGAATTCTTGGTCGGACGTTAGCCCTGAGCCTGGAATACAATGGTCCTCGCCTAGGACGACCCAGGCCCCGGGCCTCACACTAAAGGGGTTGTCTCTGATAAGCGTTAAAAGTACTCGTTCCTTTTCCTCGTTGGGATTTATTTTGGTGGAACGCTAAAGTTTCGAGCGGAAGGGTTAGCGTGTCAATGGTGATGCGCCAGACAACTGACCACAACTCTGAATTTCTTCCTGCCCTAGGAACCATCTTACCCCGCGCCCTTAGGGGCACCTCAGGGTGCAGAAGGTGGTAAGGCCCTCAGGCCGGTTTTACGCTCGCTAAAGGGTTGCCCCCCTTAGCATGCACTTCAACCGACGCCTGAGCGTCGAAAGCGACCCCACGGCTTAGATAAGGTCATTTGGGAATGGGCGTCATATAGTGCGTCGTCATCGCAGCTAATCGCGTAGGACTGCATTGCGGATCGATATGGGTAGGACCTGCATCCGCGCGATCTTATACTAAAACTTGCGCACGACAGCCACCGACTTCTGCTGCAGAAAGTTATGGATCGAGTGGAGTCTCTCCTTTTCGGTGGTTGTTCTCATTTTTGAGTTTCTTGCTGGACGTTGTAGTCTGTGGCAGCCGTCAAAGTCAAACCCCTTGATTTTGGGTACCACGACAGCCCTAAAGTTGTCTACTCAACCCCTCTGCATAGGGTGCAGAAGAGGGTGTGGGCTTCAACCGCACATGGTGGTTGTCTGGCGTCGAGAGATTACCCCTCAAAGCGCCTGTCACCCGACACTTGAGTGTCGAATGCGACCCTCGAGATTATCAAGGGCCGCAAGGCTACGAGTACCACATGGTACCCCATCAGCGCGAGTGCTCGTGTATACCAGCATGGCTGGTTGATATGAGGAGGCCAGGCGCTCGCTCGACATTTATACGGAAGTCCAGCGTGCGATACCTATCTGATTCTCGCTGCACAAAGTTATGGGTCGGGTACTAAAGGGACTATGAATGTTGTTGTGTTGTGGTGTTGGTTGTTGAGGTTGTTGTGTGTGTTTCCATGTGTTATGTGTGGGTAAGTGTGAGTGTTGTGGTGTAACGCGTGGTATGTAGGATGCGTCCTAGTCGACCGACGTCGAATCGTGTTTGGGACTTCAGCCCCCCAGTGCGTCGATTCGCGTACAGGTTCGATTTTGGGTGTTCGACCGCGCGTACCCCCTATGCTACAACGAACGAGAAACGCCCTCGGCTGGGCCACCTCTGCAATTGCATATGAAAAACCTTCGCATGTGGTTCAGTAGCTCGGCGGGGATACGCCCACCTAAGGGATGGTGACAGCTCCCGCAGGTGGAGGTAAGCGGTGCCTCACGTGACCCTGTCCTGTCGTAGGTGCTCGCGAGAGGTACGGCTGGCGCACTCGGGCGGAGCGGCAAACGCTCTCAGTAACAAGTCCTGCCAAATCCTGCGTGACGCGGCCGGGATGGTTCCCATGCGGGATCGATGCGCTCGACAACGCGCTAACTCGGGCCGCCCTGATGCCCATTTTCCCACACAGCCAGTATGTGTTCACGGATGCCAAGACCCACTACAGAGTGCTGTGGTAACTTACCTCCTACCTCCCAGACTTATCGTCACTGAAGACGGAGGGCGCTGAAGCGCACTCCAAGCACGTGACTGTTGTGATCATGAAGCAACGACGCGTAGGAGTGCATCAGGCCCGCTATGTGAGCTAAGGTGAGACAAGTCCTAGTGCAGATTTTAGTGGTGGTAGCGGATATTCGCATGAGAACTTCGAGGACCGACATGGGGGAGGGTCCCACATGAACAGCCTTGGCCCAACGCCCTGGTGCCCCCCTTGGTCCTCTTCGCCAGGACACAGTTCGCTATTTTCGAGGTCCCAACGACCATGTTCACACACATGCCTCTCACGGCAAGCAACGGATGGCGGACCGTACGCCTGCAACGACTCCTATCACCATCGCGCTGCAGCCCCACAGGTCCGCTCGGAATGTTCTCCAATTCTCTCCTGCTCCAGGCTATCAGCGCTCTCCAAGTGGGAAGCGAGGGGAACCGCGATCACGAACCCCACTACTCTCCCATACGTCAACTTCTTCGGTCCGTGTTTCAAGACAGGTAGGATGGGGGAATTTCGTCGGTGCCCCCAACACGCAAGAACCCGCAGGTCAAACACAGGAGGTGTGCACTCAAGGTCTTCGGTCGCCGTGACAACCACAAATTCTGACGTCGTGTCCAAGTCAAAGGGACGCCGGAGCAAAAAAAAATAATTATAACATGACGCTAAATAATAATTTATTTAGGAAAATTTTAATCATCTGAAAGCGACAGGCGAAGCAAAAACAATCCGCTAATACTGCCCTAACTATGCCGATTGCAAAACCAAGGGGGATAGCCTCGTCGGGTACTCAACCCTTCGGTCCCTTAACGCTGCAGTGACTTCCTGCGTCGCCGCCACTCGATCTCGATACCTGAATCTTCTGGTTGGAAGTCCAATACCGTAACCAATAGTACTAGGCTCAAGGTTGGTTCTAGTATCGATTGACACTTAAATAAACGGGTATTGCGTGACGCGCAGACCTACCAAAACATTTTTCAGAGTCACATTGTTGTCGTTGTCGTCCCCCGCACGTACGCACAAGTCACAGGCAAGTGCACCAATCGAGAGACAAAATTTTTTTTAATCCTGGTTTAATCAAAAATAAAAATCTGGCCGGCGATCACCTTGGTTCTTCAATCATCAAGAAATAAAATCACGTGCGCCTCAAGCCTGCGCGCCCACACACTCCCTACTCTAGTCAACCATGCAGTCAACGTAAATCACAGACTCGGCCGCGTCTCGCGCGGTATACTTAAACTTTAAATCAAACTTATTTTTTTTCGTTTGCAAAAACCATGGCGGATACCCTTGTAAGGGTATTCGCACCGACAGCACCCGCCCGTGCTAATCACAACTTTAACCTCCCTCGAGCTCGCACTATTGTGCAATATCACTTGCCACACTTTCCGTTCGCGGAATCACCAGACCGTTGATTAATCAACGTGTGTCCCAAGGTGCACGCCAACACACTCTTTGACCTAACCATACGCATGTTCGTCGTTTTGACCACAAAGAATCGGTTGCAGGATGCAAAAATAAAATATCCCACTCCCTCAATCATCACTACAAATGCGGCTCATGCGAGCCGTAAAAACATGGACGAATACCCTTGCGAGGGTATTTGCGCCGACAACACTTCTATGGGTCTCGCTCCACTACTCACCAAATGTGCAAAATGAGAATGCATATTTCGCTATAAGTTGCAAAGATGCATCACACCGGGTTCATCCGCTTTCTGACTATCGGAGCTTGCAAAGAAAGAATAAATCTGTCTCTAAACAATGAGAAGATTCATGTGTTCAACCTCCCCTGCTATGCCAGCTGCTCAATTGTAAAATGATAACCAATTTTTCACTAAAACATGAGTTGATACACGCTCTTAAACTAAAACCATCTACAGTCTCAAGTTCGCGCCCAATGCTTGTCAAGTAAGTTCTCCCCTTTGCCCCATCAACCTTTTCTTCCTTTTTGCTTATCTTGCTACCATCGTCGCCAGCCTCTTCCACCTTGGCTTGTGTCTCGCCTTCACCAAATTTTGTTGCGACCTTGGCTAGATACGGGTGAATAGAAAGTTACTCCGGGCAAGTCGAGACCCAACGTGAGCACAAACACCAGCAAGACAACACCCACCACCAAGATGGCTACGAACGTCTGGACCGAGACCAGCGTCAGAACAAAGATCATGACGAACATTATGACGAGTGTCCAAGTAAAAAGTACTACAGGGAGGAGCTCGACGATGACGACTACCGCAATGAGCGACACGACCACGAGACTAAAGATAACAATCGAGATGAGGGCGACCACTAGGTCGAAGATGATAACCGTTAGGATGAAGACAAACACGATGAGCAACACCTGGACGGGGATCGTGAGCGTGAAGACAAACTCATATCCCTTTCTCCCATTTTCCTTTTTTTTTTCTGTTTTTCTCCCTCTTCTTCTTCTTCCCTATCTAACGCAAAGCAACCACTGACAACATACGAATCGAAAAATATGAAACAATTGCTGATTCTAAATAAAACGGAATAGCCCGACCTCCTTAGTGCGCTCGGTATGGTGAGGATCGATCACTGATTAGTATGATGTGAATGATTCTTCCTATATCTGGGCGTGAGATTCATTCCAACAGGAACACTTCCGCAAATCGTCACCAAAGGCAAGAGAAAAGCGAATAAAAAATTGGGAGTTACTTTCAGGAAGACCAAACCTATTTTAGCTCAAACTTCCTCTTCCATCCATTCTATTTTACCTATCCCTCCAACACTTTACGATCATTTAAGCGACTAGGCTATCAAAAGACACCTCCAAAAGACAAACTCGTAGAGCATACAAGTAAGCAAAATAAATTTCGCCAACCCTCAAGTTTTTCATCAAAATACTAAGTTTATTCGACTCTCCGTTAACTAACGTTTATACCCTTTAATACAACTTATGGGTACACCAAGTCTGTTTAAACGATAAACATCAGACATATGACTAGGTGGCTCCAACTTATGGTACAACTAGCTTCTACCTATACAAATGACATAAGGCATATGGCTAGACCGCCCTTACTTATGGGGTACGTCCACTCATCCTAAACGGTCGGCATATGACAAATTACTAGACCGCCCGAACTGGTGGGGATGCCTTGTCCCTGCCAGAATAATGACATAAGGCATATAACTATACCGCCCTAACTTATGGTGTGCCTAGTCAGCTGAAACAATCATATATGGCATAGGACCACGCTACCCAACTTATGGGCAGACTAGCCTACCTGGACTACAATATATAGCGTATGACAGAATTTCTCTAAATTATGGGTAATGCCCAACCTCCGCAACAAAACAATATTATACAACTTGAAGTAATTTCATAGCTTCCTTCTTTCTTTCCGATAGACGATCAGACCGCAACTCATGGAGATGTCTAACTCGGCGTTATTATGTTTAATAGTTAAAATTATACAATTTCATTGTTATTATGTTATTATGGGTATAAGACTGCACTTTCCCACTTATGGATAAGTTTTGCTTGTCCGAAGTTACCTTTCAATATTATATTTTGTATTTTATATTTTTTCTCCTTTGTTATCTACAGGCTTATGACAAGTTCTCGGAATTATTGTGTCTGGTTTGCTACATAATATATATATAGCAGTTTTTATACTTAAGTTCTTTCTTATTATTCTTGGCTCATGACTTTACCGCCCCAACTTGTGGTGCGACTTACCCTAACATGTATTTCCCTCAAGAATAGATACAAAAGTGGACCCATATACTCAAAATATGTTCAATTTCATTCAATCACATAACAGAAAACAGAGACTATGGGTACCCAACTTATGAGTCTCATCCTCCATTCCGAAACCCCAAAACAAACAAGCGACTATAACATCCAACTTGTGGCAAGTTTCAAAGATTAGAGTTGAATTGAATATCAGAATAAGTACCATGTAACTAAATAAATATAAAAATGTATTGCTTACAAAACAAACAGCCAAACAAACGAAAAGTAAATATAGCATCGAGCCCATGCAGTAAGAATGCGTTCAGTCTTTGCTTGACGCGGTCAACTGGAAACGCAAATAAAACCAACCCTTTGTCTCGTTCACCACCCTTCCCTCGTTTATTCTCTTTGCGTTCCCTCAAATAATATGAGTTATCATAAATAAAATCATTTGTTTTTGTTCAATTTAAATCCATAAATAAAATTGAACAAATAATAAGTAGTCATAAGTCATACTTGCGGGTAGAATAGAAGGTAGTGAACTTAAGGTTGTACAGGATCATACACACAAAGGTAGTTATACTTGTTGGTTCCTTGCCTCTAGAACCCCGCTCGGGCTCCGGCAGAGCTGCTACATTTGGTGGACGAACCCCCTACGGACTTTGTTATGGTTTTGTGGCTTGCAATCCTACTTGTCGCACCCCTCACCCGAACCAAAGCTTAGAATCAGAGTAAGAAAATTAACGAAAGGGGTTTTAGACTCTCAAGATGCAATAAGGATCAACTCAAACTCGTGCGGAGAGGGTCTTTTTGTCTTCAGCTCCTAAGGACCCCGCAATAGTAACTAATGGTAGACTTAACGCTGATTGTTCTCAAATGTCGTAATAATCTCATAGCTTGAACGACCACAACTTTGACTGCAACAAGACAACCAACTGTGGAAGTTGCAACAATTTAAAGATAGATAACAATTGCAGCGTGAAATTGACGAAGACGACGGTCGTCTGATGAATCAGCAGCCTCTCTGCTAGAATCCGACAACAATCAACAATGCAATGAAAATGACAACACTAATATACTGAGGATAGCAACTTTCTTCAACTGAAAATATTGCAGTGCGACTTTCGAAAAAGTATTAGCACCTCTATTGCAGAAATAATCATTTATCTCTGCCCAGAGTCAATCATGCTATCACGCAGGGATAGCAACACCACTACCGAAAAACGCAAAAACAACAATACCCTTGCTAGTAAGGTTACAAAACCACTGTTATGAAATAGCAACAACCTTGAGTTACAGCAATAGTACCCTCTGAAAAGCAGTTGCGGTAACTCCAAAGAAGAACACGGTTCTGTTGGGAAACAAGCATAAGTCATAAGAATTTTGTAGGTGCTCTAAAAGTTAGCAGCCGCTTTTTCCTCAGCAGATGTTGACCTCAATGGCAGGAGTTTGTGCCGCACACAACATTAGCACCACATCAGTACGTTGCAGAGGTACACAACCACTGTATGTAGCAACAATAGACAATAGCTGCAAGTTGTAGCACAACAACAACAACTAGTTGCAGTCTGTAGTAGTAACTTCGACTTGAATTAGCAGGACCGAAAGAAAGTAGTTGCACATCTCCAAGTAAGTCAACAGGCCATGAAAAACCCATAGCAGGACAGAACCCAACTTGAACATTAATGACCTTCCAACACTTGAGGTTATCGACAACAACTCCAATCTAAAGTATATGCTGGTAGGGAAAAAATAAAGAACACAAAGTTTATTTGAAACAAATAGTTCGGTTGAATCAATTCAAGGTATTCGCGACCTCCTTAGACTTCAATTGTCACCTTTAGTTCTAAAATCCAATGGCCCTTCCCAACCAGCAAGAACAACGACCAACCTACAGTCACCGGCATGCTCACACCCCAACCCCTCGCATCAAGCCGCAACGAGTAAGGCAGTCAGGGAAGTCACAGTAAGCTGTATTACCAATCTTCCCTCACTAACATATTACTAATTAGGAAACTGCCCGTCCCCACACTCATTCCCTGCAGCCGATCTGAAACACAACCAGTTTCAAGCACGCGAAGAAGTGGTCCGAGGAAAGAGGCACCGAAGAGATAGAGAGGCCGTGATGAAAAATTAACCGCAGCGGGACACTATGAAAATGGGTACTACGAAGTAGATTGTCCAGTCATCAAACACCTCGAGGAGAAGCACCACAAAATTGAATCCAATGAAGGAGAATACCATTGTCGCGAGTCTTGTTTTGCTACGCACTAGATGTGCAAAATGAGAATGAATCGCCGCTAAAATATTGAAACATAAAGTGCATTAAGCGAGGGTGAATCTTTTCTTATAACATGGGAAAATAGGTCACCCACTTGGAAGACCAACTCGACTTGCTGTTCAAACCACATCGTCAGTTTAGCAGACTAAGTACCCTCTCTCCCTCTCTCTCCCCCCCAGCCTCAACTTTGCTTGGCAAGCTTTACTTCAATTTGCCCTGCACGATGGGCTCAATGCTGACCATAGTGACGAATACGATGATTACCAAGTTGGGCAAGTCTGCCAGGACGAAAAAGACGACCTTGATGGGCAACGAGACGAATGTTTTTGCGGAGTCCAACACCATGATGAATTGGGAACGAACCCCATGACCGCAGTGCAACCATCAACGACGTCTAGGTTATGATGGTATTGACAAAGATCACGGTGGAGGCGAGCACGACTTTTACTAACGATATCTCGACAACAAGGCACCAAAAGTTCAAAATAAGAATGAATCTCACACTAGAACATGGGAAGATACACTGTCATGCAAATTAAGAACGCCAATGCAAGGACGACGATGGCGACACCCAAAGTAAGTACCACGACGACCACGATGACATTCACTACGAACGCCATGTCGACCATGCGCACCACAATTACCACATCCATCATGACTGTCACATCCACCGTGATGGAGAACACAATGTTGAGTGTCTCTCCCCTCCTTCCTTGTCAGCTTCGTGCGCGCCCTTTTCCTTTAACTAACTCTATCCTTGCCTTGCTCACTAACCTAATCCGCCTGAAACTCACTGACATAGCTCAAAAGGGATAACTCTTCCTTTATCGAGCGGCCAAGCTCCATCTCCACTTTGACCTGTCCGACCGACCGACTTTCCCTTCTCCCTTATAACGGACATGTCCGTAATTGGGCCCAAGGTTCATTCATACTAATCCCTCCCATGTATCGTTTCAATCTTAACTAATGTCACAAGGACCAAACTACGACCGAGAACAGTGAGACATTATCATCGAACAGGATCCTCGGTAATTTATAACTGTAGTATCTCACTCATATGCTTTCACAGGGGTTCGAACTCAAGTCTGTACTTCAAGAATTCAGGGGTGTACCAACTGAGCTAGGCCAGTTGGTAGGATCACCAGTCCTGGTATCGGTTCCGGTCCAAAAACGAGACTATAATTATGAAATAATAATAATAATAATTCAATAGGAAAAAAAAAGTTGAGGAGGGGAGGGAGGGGAACCCACTTGTAACCCCTTGATCCCGCTAGATGGGCCCGGGTGTGAGATTGGTTGCAAAACCAAGGGGGAAAGTCTCACGGGACACTCAACCCTTTGGTGTCTTTCAATCACGCTCCTGAGCTGCCTCGTTGTCGGCTGGCCTCGATTCTCATATCTGCCTTGTGAAAGTTTAATGTCGTAACCTATAGAGCTAAGCTTAAGTCTAAGCTTAGGATGCACGAAATTCAATATGAAGAATATTTACCTTATGCCTAAACTTGCCAAACTACCCCAAGGCCAAGGCAACATTTTGGCCTACTCGCCGAACCCACAGTTGTTGTACTCACCCCCCTGCCACGTCAAGGGTCGAGTTTCATTTACGGTTGTCGTGCATGCCACCTACTATACCTTACCGTCATTCTAGGTCCCTTACAAGCAGCAACTTTTTCAAACCGCCCGTTTTACAAGCTCAATCGGTGATAACTTTGACCTTTACTTGCATCAAACTTTGCTTACACACGCCTCACCGAGGTTATAGCAAATGTCTCTTGATACATAAGAGACACAACGATCAAGATATCTTATAACGATCAAGATATCTTACAACGACGAAGATATTGTACAATGATCAAGATATCTTACAACGACCAAGATATTTTACAACGATTAAGATATCTTAGGAACCCAGCTCCATGCAGACCCAAGCACCGTCTCATTATAAGTCATTGAAATTTGTTCTCAGTCACGATACGGATAGTCAACCTTGACACCGACCATGATAATATTGGGCTCTATGTGCCCGCACACAGTGCGCCCGACCGTGCTAATCACAACTTTAACCTCTCTCTTGCTCGCATTATTGTGCAATTTCACTTGTCACACTTTCATTTCGTGGAATCACCAGATGTCTGATTAATCAACATGTGTCCCAAGGTGCACACCGCCACACTCTCTGACCTAACATTACGCATGTTTGTCGTTCTGACTACAAAGAGTCAGTTGTGGGATGCGCAAAAATAAAATGTGTCACTCCCTCAATCATCACTACAGATACGGCTCGTCATAGCCGCAAAAACATGGACAAATACTCTTGCAAGTGTATTTGAGCCGACAGCACTGCTACGGGTCTTGCTCCACTCCTCACCAAATATGCAAAATGAGAATGAATCTTCCGCTATATTGCAAAGATGCATCATTTCGGGTTCGTCCACTTGCTGCCAGTCGGATCTTGCAAAGAGAGAATGAATCTTCCTCTAAAACACGAGAAGATTCACACGTTCAACCTCCCTTGCTATACCCGCTGCTTAATTGTAAAATTATTACCATTTTTTTTTTGCTAAAACATGAGTTGATACACACTCTCAAACTAAAATCATCTACAACCTCAAGTTGGCGCCCAATGCCCGTCAAGTATGTTCTCCCCTTTGCCCCATCAATCTTTTCTTGCTCTTTTCTTGCTCTTTCCTTCTCTTACTACTGTCGTCACCAGCGTCTTCCGCCTTGGCTTGTATCTTGCCTTCACTAAATTTCATTGTGACCTTGGTTAGATACGGGCGAACACGAGGGTGGTCTGGGCAAGCCGAGAGCCAACGTGCGCATAAGCATCGGCGCGACAACGCGCACCACCAAGATAACGATGAATGTTTGGACTGAGACCAGCGTCAGAACAAAGATTAGGACGAACATCATGACGAGCGTCCAATTGAAGAGCACTATCCGAAGGATCTCGACGATAAATACCACCTCGATGAGCGACACGGCCACGAGGCTGAAGATGACAACCAAGAAGAACGCGACCACTAGGTCGAAGATGAACACCAAGATGAGCACAACCGTTAAGACGAAGACGAGCACGATGAGCAACACCTAGGTGAGGATTGCAAGCGAGAAGTTAAACTCATATCCTTTTCTTCACTTTTCCTTTCTTTTTTCCCTGCTCTTCCCTTTATTCTTCTTCTTCGTTAATTAACGCAACGCAGCGGCTGATAATATACAACTCGAAAAATGTGAAACAACCGCTGATTCTAAATAATACGAACTAGACCGACCTCCTTAGTGTGCTCGATATGGTGAGGACCGATCACCGATTAGTATGATGTGAACAATTGTTTTTCATATTTGGGCGTGAGATTCATTCCAACAGGAACATTGCTGCAAATCGCCACCAAAGGTAAAAGGAAAGCGAATAAGAAAATAAGAGATAATAATTAAATAAACAATAATAAAACCGAAAATCTTAAGATATTACCATTGAACTAACTAGATTCGGACCTTAATTTGTATTTAAGCAATTCAGGGATGGACCAACTGAGCAATTCAGGGACGGACCAACTGAGCAATTCAGGGACGGACCAACTGAGCTAGGCCCGTTAGTACTAGCCAATCCTGGAGCATGCACTAGACCCGACCCCCCAAAACGATAAAAAATAATAAATAAGTAAATAAGTAAATAAATAAGGGAAACCACTAGTACCCCTTTTCGTCTTGACCTTCAGATCGGTGATTGAAACCGGAACAAAACTAAGGGGGATAGTCCCATGGAACCCTTAACTCCATGATTATTTGGATCACACTTCGTCGCTTCATCGCCACTCATTGGCTTTGGTCCATGCACTTGCTGCTTGAAAGTCCAATTCTTTAATCAATAGAGCAAACTAGAGTTCGGATTTAACGGGTTCAAAACACCATACAAAGAGTAACCAATAGAGAAGACTAAAAATCAACAAAGACTACACCTAGGCCTATCGACTGAACCCACGACCGCCGAGCTTTCGCACCTCCACGGGGTTTTGGGCTTCGTTTACCTTTGTGGAGCACACCATCTACCATCCCTAAGTCGTGGCGTCGTTATTTGTGGCCCCCGCAAGTGACCACTTTCGAAAATTGTACCTTCAACACTTCAACCAGGATCTGTCATATTACTTTGGGAGGAAAAATTCGCGTCGTCCACCTACGTCAAGCTCCGTTTACGGAAGCCTTGTTGAGGTCGTAGAGAATCTTTATCGGATGACAAGAGGCACAACGTCAAAAAATCATTCGAACTCCGTGTTGCGCGATTAAAGCATCAGCCTAAGCTAGTCAATGAGACTCATATCGGATGACGACAACGACAATTAACTTTGATGATGGTCATGACAATGTCGGCCTCTATACATGTGTAAGCAACATGCGCGACTATACTAATAAAAAAATTGATCTCTCTAACTCACATTGCTTTGAGAGATCATCGACTACACTGGTGGTTCACGAAACCGCTAGACATTTGGATAACTAACACTCGCCTCAAAATGCACTCCCCCACACTCTCGGACCCAATCATGCATGTGCTCGCCCTTCCGGCCATTGAGAGTCAGTTACGAGCTTTACAAAAATAAACGTATCACTGTCTTAACTGACATTAGAAAAGCAGCTGATGTGAGTTGTACAAACACTGACAAATACCCTTGTTGTGTCGACAACGGGTGACAAGCTGATAAGGGGTTTCTTTCGGGGTTGAACTTATTGGGGGATTGGTCCTTCATGTTCGCAGCCCGTTAGGGGCGCGTTTCCCCACCCTGAGACATCTGCCCCGCGAGATATTTTCGTCGTCCTTCGTTATTACGGTCGTTGATTCGGGCTCGTTTGGTCGTTGGAAGGTTCGAAAAATGCAGGTAGGTGCAGGCACGACACTTTTGGGAGTGGTGACAGTTTCTTTGAAAAATGCAGGACCGGTAGCTGCCCGTGGGACCGCACGCTGGGTTTTGGTCGAAACAGTGGCAAAGGAGCGGCCGAGTGGATCTTTGGGGGGTGGTGGCAGTTTCTTTGAAAAATGCGGGACCGGTAGCTGCTCGTGGGACTCTTCGATGGGTTTTGGTCGAAACGGTGGCAAAGCAGCAGCAGGGTGGAAAAGTGAAAAATTCTAAATCGGAAAGGGTGCAGCCTTAGCCGCAGTGTCTTGGCATTGCATTTGGAAGTGCATCAAATGTGTTTGAACGTGGAAGTATTCAACGCCCCACACGTTCAATGCCCGATTGGGTGAGTCACATGTGACAAAACAACTTTTATTTAGTTCGCAACTGTAAGGTTGCGGTATTGTGGGCTTCTGCGTCTGTGTCAAGGTGTCGCATTTTCGGAGGCGGGTGATCAGGACGCAAAATGGGTTCTTAGAGGGCACAAATTTTTTGGGGACCGGTCCTTGGCAAAATTACATACTACCTACAACTAGCTCTGGTCGAACTAGGAGTTTTGAAAAAGGAAGGATCGGTCCTCGGGTGGAAGCGGACCCCAGAAACAAGTGGGGGGCGTTGGACTGGTCCTCAGGTGAAAATGGACCCAAAAAAAAAGTGAGGGTATGTAAACTGCAAAAGGGCCATCATGCCCATGCATTCAGGCTTGTCTTCTCAAAACAGGGAGGTCGGGCGTAACGAAACAGACGTTTTGCAAGAGGTCACTTTGACGATTTTTTGTGGTTGGAGGAAACCGCGGAAAAATATGAAATTTTGAGAATCCATAGATGATGTCATGTTCTTTTCAGAAACAATATTACAACATTTTCAAAAACTAATTTACACCGCCAAATAATTATTGCGCCGATTCGGCACATTTTTCGTTTTTGCCACTCAGCCATGTGTGAGGCAACTTAAAAAGTACTCAAAATTCAATGAGTTGTCTCGCTCAGAAGAATGCGTAAAAAAACTTGAAAATTGGAGTACTTAAAGATTTTGTTGTAATCTTTCCAAGAAAAACACTAAATAAATTAAAAAAAAACATTCCAACCGTGACATAGATCGCAGCCGCAATTGGACCCATATTTCAATTTTGCCATTTAGCCTCTCTCTCTCTCTCTCTCTCTCTCTCTCTCTCTCTCTCTCTCTCTCTCTCTCTCTCTCTCTCTCTCNCCTCGCTTCTCTCGATCGTCTAGTATACATATAGATATGGCGATGAGGCAGGCTTCTTAGAGCCTCGCTCCTCTCGATCGCCCATATACATATATTATACACATCTAGATGTGTATAAGAGACAGGTGTGTGTGTGTGTGTGTGTTAGACTTAACGTTTATTGCTCCCAAATGCCGTAATAATCTCATAGCTTGAGCGACCACAACTTTGACTGCAGCACGGCAACCAACTGTGGATGTTGCAGCAATTTAAAGGTAGATAACAATTGCAGCGTGAAATTAACGAAGACGACGGTCGTCTGATGAATCAGCAACCCTTTTTCTAGAATCCGACAACAATCAACAATCCAAGTGGCAACACTAATATACTGAGGATAACAACTTTCTTCTACTGAAAATATTATAGTGCGACTTTCGAAAAAGTATCAGCACCTCTGTTGCAGAAAATAGTCGTTTATCTCTGCCTAGAGTCAATCATACTATCACGCAAGGATAACAACACCACTACCGAAAAAAACAAAAACAGCAATACCCTTGCTAGTAAGGTTACAAAAATACTGTTATGAAATAGCAGCAACCTTGAGTTACAGCAATAGTACCCTCTGAAAAGCAGTTGCGGTAACTCCAAAGAAGAACACCGATTCTGCTGGGAAACAAGCATAAGTCATAAGAATTTTGTAGGTGCTCTAAAAGCTAGCAGCCGCTTCTTCCTAAGCAGATGTAGAGCTCAATGGTCGGAATTTGTGCCGCACACAGCATTAACACCACATCAGTATGTTGCAGAGGTACACAACCACTGTATGTAGCAACAATAGACAATAGTTGCAAGTTGTAGCACAACAACAATAACTAGTTGCAGTCTGTAGCAGTAGGTTCGACTTGAATTAGCAGGACCCAAAGGAAGTAGTAGTTACACATCTCAAAGTAACTCAACAGGCAATGAAAAATGAATAGCAGGACAGAACCCAGCTTCAACAGTAATGACCTTCCAACACTTGAGGTTATCGACAACTCCAACCTAAAGTATCTGCTGCTGGGGAAAAAATAAAGAACACAAAGTTTATTTGAAACAAATAATGCGGTTGAATCAATTCAAGGTATTCGCGACCTCCTTAGACTTCAATTGTCACCTATAGTTCTAAAAGCCAATGGCCTTTAGTAATTCCACCGGCATGCTCACACCCCAACCCCTCGCATCAAGCCGCAACGAGTAAGGCAGTCAGGGAAGTCACGGTAAGCTGCATTACCAATCTTCCCTCACTAAAATATTACTAATTAGGAACCTGCCCGTCCCCACACTCATTCTGTGCAGCCGATCTGAAACACGATCAGTTTCAAGCACGCGAAGTAGTGGCCCGAGGAAAGAGGCACTGAACAGATAGAGAGGTCGTGATGAAAAAATAACCGCAGGGGGACACAATGAAAACGGGTAGTACGAAGTAGATTATTTCGTCATCAAACATCTCGAGGAAAAGCACCACGGAATTGAATCCAATGAAGGAGAATACCATTGCCGAGAGTCTTGTTTTGCTACTCACTGGATGTGCAAAATGAGAATGAATCGCCGCTAAAATATTGAAACATATAGTGCATTAAGCGAGCGTGAATCTTCTGTTATAACATGGAAAAATAGGTCACCTTCTTGGAAGACCAACTCGACTTGTTGTTCAACCCACATCGTCAGTTTAGCAGACCAGGTACACACTTCTCTCTCTCTCTCTCTCTATCTATCTATCTATCTATCTATCTATCTATCTATCTATCTCTCTCTCTCTCTCTCTCTCTCTCTCTCTCTCTCTCTCTCTCTCTCTCTCTCTCTCTCT
>BFEA01000501.1:621212-631759 GCA_003427395.1 Chara braunii | reverse complement strand
TCTCTCTCTCTCTCTCTCTCTCTCTCTCTCTCTCTCTCTCTCTCTCTCTCTCTCTCTCTCTCTCTCTCTCTTTCTCTCTCTCTCTCTCTCTCTCAGCCTCAACTTTGCTTGGCAAGCTTTACTTCAATTTGCTCTGCACGATGGGCTCAATGGTGACCATAGTGATGCATACGATAATTACCAAGTTGGGCAAGTCTGCCAGGACGAGAAAGACGACCTTGATGGGCAGCGAGACGACTGTCTTTGCGGAGCCCAGCACTATGATGAATCGGGAACGAACCCCATGACCGCAGTGCAACCATCAACGAGGTCTAGGTTATGATGGTATTGACAAAGATCACGGTGGAGGCGAGCACGGCGTTTACTAACGAGATCTCGACAACGAGGCACCAAAAGTTCAAAATAAGAATGAATCTCACACTAGAACATAGGAAGATACACTGCCATGCAAATTACGAACGCCAATGCAACGAGAACTGTCGTTATGGACAACAAGGGCGATTGTCGAAAACGAGGAGATGATCATCAAGTCTAGACGATGATGGCGACACCCACAGTGAGTACCACGACGACCACGATGACATTCACTACGAACGCCATGCCGACCATGCGCACCACAATTACCACATCCATCATGACTGTCACATCCACTGTGATGGAAAACACAATGTTGAGCGTCTCTCCCCTCCTTCCTTGCCAGCTTCGTGCTCGCCCTTTTCCTTTAAGTAACTCTCTCCTTGCCTTGCTCACTGACCTAATCCGCCTGAAACTCACTGACAGAGTTCAAAGTGATAACTCTTCCTCTATCGAGCGGCCAAGCTCCATCTCCACTTTGACCTGCCCGACCGACCAACTTTCCCTTCTCCCTTATAACGGACATGTCCGTAATTGGGCCCAAGGTTCATTCATACTAATCCCCCTCATGTATCATTCCAATCTTAACTGATGTCACAAGGACCAAACTACGACCGAGAACAGTGAGACATTATCATCGAACATGTTGGTCCTCGGTAATTTACAATTGTAGTATCTCACTCATATGCTTTCACCGGGGTTCAAACTCAAGTCTGTATTTCAACAGTTCAGGGGTGTACCAACTGAGCTAGGCCAGTTGGTAGGATCACCTGTCCTGGTATCGGTTCCGGTCCAAAAACGAGACTATAATTATGAAATAATAATAATAATAATTCAATAGGAAAAAAAAAAGTTGAGGAGGAGGGGAGAGAGGGGAACCCACTGGTAACCCCTTGATCCCGCTTGTTGGGCCCGGGTGTGAGATTGGTTGCAAAACCAAGGGGGAAAGTCTCACGGGACACTCAACCCTTTGGTGTCTTTCAATCACGCTCCTGAGCTGCCTCGTCATCGGCTGGCCTCGATTCTCATATCTGCCATGTGAAAGTTCAATGTCGTGGCCTACAGAGCTAAGCTTAAGTCGAAGCTTAGGATGCACGAAATTCAATATGAAGAATATTTACCTTATGCCTAAACTTGCCAAACTACCCCTAGGCCAAGGCAACATCTTGGCCTACTGGTCGAACCCACGGTTGCTATACTCACCCCCCTGCCACGTCGAGGGTCGAGTTTCATTTACGGCTGTCGTGTATGCCACCTATTGTACCTTAGTCGCACCGCTGTCATTTTAGGCCCCTTACAAGCAGCAACCTTTTCAAGCCGCCCGTTTTACTAGCTCGGTCGGTGATAACTTTGACCATTACTTGCATCAAACTTTGCTTACGCACTCCTCACCGATGTTATAGCAACTGTCTCCTGATACACAAGGGACACAACGATCAAGATATCTTACAACGACCAAGATATTGTACAACGATCAAGATATCTTACAACAATCAAGATATTTTACAACGATTAAGATATCTTAGGAACCCAGCTCCATGCAGACTCGAGCACCGTCTCATTATAAGTCAGTGAAATTTGTTCTGAGTCATGATACAGATAGTTAACCTTGACACCGACCATGATAATATTGGGCTCTATGTGCCCGCACACATTGCGCCCGACCGTGCTAATCACAACTTTAACCTCTCTCTTGCTCGCACTATTGCGCAATATCACTTGTCACACTTTCATTTTGTGGAATCACCAGATGTCTGATTAATCGACATGTGTCCCAAGGTGTACGCCGCCACACTTTCTGACCTAACATTACGCATGTTTGTCGTTCAGACTACAGAGAGTCGGTTGTAGGATGCGCAAAAATAAAATGTGTCACTCCCTCAATCATCACTACAGATGCGGCTTGTAAGAGCCGCAAAAACATGGACAAATACCCTTGCGAGTGCATTTGCGCCGACAGCACGGCTACGGATCTCGCTCCACTCCTCACCAGATGTGCAAAATGAGAATGAATATTCCGCTATATTGCAAAGATGCATCACGTCGGGTTCGTTCACTTGCTGCCAGTCGGGTCTTGCAAACAGAGAATGAATCTTCCTCTAAAACACGAGAAGATTCATGTGTTCAACCTCCATTGCTATACCCGCTGCTCAATTGTCAAATGATTACCATTTTTTTGCTAAAACATGAGTTGATACACAATCTCAAACTAAAACCATCGACAACCTGAAGTTGGCGCCCAATGCCCGTCAAGTATGTTCTCCCCTTTGCCCCATTAACCTTTTCTTGCTTTTTCCTTTTCTTGCTATTGTCGTCGTCAGCGTCTTCCGCCTTGCCTTGTATCTTGCCTTCACCAAATTTTATTACGACTTTGGTTAGATACGGGCGAACAGGAGGGTAGTTTGGGCAAGCCGAGAGCCAATGTGCGCATAAGCATCTGCGCGACAATGCGCACCACCAAGATAACGATTAATGTTTGGACCGAGACCAGCATCAGAACAAAGATTAAGACGAACATCATAACGAGCGTCCAAGTGAAGAGCACTATCCGAAGGAACTCGACGAGAAAGACCACCTCGATGAGCGACACGACCACGAGGCTGAAGCGGACAACCAAGATGAACGCGACCACTAGGTCGAAGATGAAGACCAAGATGAGCACAACCGTTAGGACGAAGACGAGCACGATGAGCAACACCTAGGTAGGGATCGCAAGCGATAAGTTAAACTCATATCTTTTTCTCCCTTTTTTTTTTTTTTCCCCTGCTCTTCTCTTTATTCTTCTTCTTCTTTAACTAACGCAACACAACGGCTGATAACATACAACTCGAAAAATATGAAACAACCGCAAATTCTAAATAATACAAACTAACCCGACCGCCTTAGTGTGCTCGATATGGTGAGGACCGATCACCGATTAGTATGATGTGAACGATTGTTTTTCATATCTGGGAGTGAGATTCATTCCAACAGGAACATTGTTGCAAATCGTTATCGCGTGCGGCGGTCCCACACCCAGACATAAAGTAGTTTTTTGTGTCGAACCTCACGGTCGTATCACGCAGGAGTTTTAGAACCGCTTCAGCCAAAGACCAACTCCGACCGTGCGCGTGGGTTATACCTCTCGAGAATCCCTACGACAGGTTAAAGGTTACGCGAGGTACAACTCACCTCCACCTGCGGGAGCTGTCACCATCCCTTAGGTGGGCGTATCCCTGTTGAGCTACTGACCCGCGTAAGAAGGCTTTTACATGCAATCGCAGAGGTAGGTCAGCCGAGGGTGTTTTCTCGATCGTCGTAGCATAGGCATACGTGAGGTTGAACGCCTAAGACTGACCCATATACACGTCGGACATCGGGGCGCTTATCTCCCGGACCGACTTATAATTTAGGTCGACTTGACTGACGAACGTTCGCGCATACTGATGACATCTCTCGATACTTAAATTATCAGGGGTTGCTCATAGAACACTTACCCATCCTACATAGTGATTAAGTCCATTCGACATATCTCTCTATGAAAAACCCTTTAATTATAGCATACATACATGCGAAGTGAGATAAGGCTGAGTAATTAGGCGAGGAGATGTCACATACACATAACACATTCACATAAACAGTCCGAATTCATCCAGGAAAACACAGATCTTTGACCTTTCAATCATGAACAGATGAAAATGATCAGAAAAATGAATAAGGCTCATAGCCTTAGCAATAACCCTAATTTGGTTAACATCAGAGAAAGGCATCAGGTTGGGTACTCAAACCAATCGCGCACTGACAAGATGTATGGATCAAGGTCCAGGATAACATAAGTTTCTCAGTGTGTTGCCGTGAATAGCATGTGACTGGTCGTATTACTGACCAACAGACAAAGTCAAATCACATTACACAATCTTAGCAGAGTCAACCATTCATTCACTTTCACACACATATCACTTACGCTTCCAACCCTTTCAACCAGACATCCCCCTTTCGACTTAATCATTCAAGGACCTCTTTTGACCAAACACAGACCCTTTAGACAATGACCCAAAACAGAAATGTCATTTAGCGCAAAGGTCGATCCAAAGTGTGGGTGTAGAGGTGAGTGCAGGTTGAGTCAGATAACCAACCTGTTACGATAAGGCAACAATATGTAGTCTTGTATAGACTCATAATGAGTCTCCTTGATGAGGATGACCAGCAATCACGCACAGGTTAACAATGTTTCAACACCTCTTCACCATCGACATGACCCCATCTGAAGTCCATTATGGTGAACTATATTTTAGTCGGAATAATTGTACATTGATATAATTCTCCATAGGCAGCCTCTCTAACCTCTTATCAGATCAGCTTCTAGGGATAGTCGTATGAAGGAAGAGAAGTATAGTGCTAACATCGCCAATCTTCCCCTTCAGACATACATAGACAAAGTATCATCCATCTTATATGGAGTGGAATCATAAGATTGACATCAATCAATAGGTTAAGGTAGCAGGATATGTCACACGGGGTCACATTCCTTCTACCTCCACCTCAGTAGAATCAGAAAGTGATCTGTTAGTAATGGATCGATCTCTTTTCAGAGTTTTCACCGTTCCCTGTCTATCGTGAAACTTAGCAATAGTATGGTAGACCTCTCGGTATGTATCCATCCTTTTTACTGGCGTCTGTTCGTGATAGGGCAGGCATCGAGGGCCTTGCTTCTCCTGTCTACTGTCTTGCATTAGATCAGGTCGGATGGTGATAAGGCAGGCTTCTTAGAGCCTCGCTCCTCTTATCACCTAGTATATATTGTTAATATGGTGATAAGGCAGGCTTCTTAGAGTCTCGCTTCTCTTATCGCCTAGTATATATATCATTACGGTGGTAAGGCAGGCTTCCCGGAGCCTTGCTCCTCTTACCACCTAGTATATATGTTAATATGGAAAGAAGGCAGGCTTCTTAGAGCCTCGCTTTTCTTATCGCCTAGTATATATAGTATGGTTGTAAGGCATGCTTCATGGAGCCTCACTCCAATTACAACCTAGTATATAAGTTAATTATGGCGACAAGGCAGGCTTCTTAGAGCCTCGCTTCTCTCGTCGCCTAGTATATAAGTTAATATGGCGATGAGGCAGGCTTCTTAGTACCTCGCTTCTCTCGATCGTCTAGTATACATATAGATATGGCGATGAGGCAGGCTTCTTAGAGCCTCGCTTCTCTCGATCGCCTAGTATATATATAGATATGGCGATGAGGCAGGCTTCTTAGAGCCTCGCTTCTCTCGAGCGCCTAGTATACATATAGATATGGCGATGAGGCAGGCTTCTTAGAGCCTCGCTTCTCTCGATCGTCTAGTATACATATAGATATGGCGATGAGGCAGGCTTCTTAGAGCCTCGCTCCTCTCGATCGCCCATATACATATCTATTTATATATATACATATATAGATATGGCGATGAGGCAGGCTTCTTAGAGCCTCGCTTCTCTCGATCGCCTAGTAGTTTATTCTCTTAGAAGAAACCATGTGCCTTAGTATCACCGTGACTGGGTCACAGTGTCCTCGTATGTCATTGTGCACCGTGTATCACCACGCACTGTGTATCGGTGTGCGTCAATGTGCACCGCGTGTCATCGTGTAACTGTGTGTATGAGACTGTGCGACTGCATATCTGCGTCACCATGTATGTGACACTGAGTCTGTGTGTATGTCCATGTGTATCGTTGTCACAACATATGTGACACTAAGTCTGTGTGTCACTGTGTAGCAGTGTCACGGTATGTGTGACACTAAGTCTGTGTGTGTTGTGACCTTGTGTATGTGTGTCACATTGTATGGACACCAAGTCGGTGTGTGTTTCGTTGTGTCTGTCACCGTGATCGCGTATCTGGCACAGTGGCTATACGTCACAGTGTGCCTATCACTGTGTTGCTGTGGATGTCACATTCTGTGTCATTGTGCACTGCCCGTGCATCTGTGTGACTTTGTATCTGTGTGGTTGATAGTATGTGTCACAGTGCCCGTGTGTATTCACATTATCTGTGTGTGTTCACAGTATTTTTGTGTGTTCACAGTATCTATGTATGCGTGACTATGTATGCCAATGTGCCTATGCGTTATACCGTGTGACACTGTGTCTGTCACAGGGTTCGTGTCAGTTGCGTATGTGTCACCGTATGACTGTGCGCGTTTCACTTATGTATGCATCAATGTATATGTCAAAGTCTGTTGTGTGTGTCACGGCGTTTGTTACTGTGTATGTCACCATGACTATGTGTATCACTGTGTGATTGTCACCGTGTGACAACGTGACTGTGCGTCTATCACTGTGTATGTGCCACAGTGCTTGTGTCACTGAGTGACTGTCACTTCACCGTGCACTGTGTGTCTGCGCACTTTGTCTGTGCACTTTGTATGTGACTGCGTCACCGTGCACGTGTGTGGCTGTGCACTGTATGACTGTGTCACTGTTCAGTGTGACCATGTGTTTTCACTGTCACAGTATCACTATCTGTTTCCACTATGTGTCGTTGTCACCCTCTGTTCCTCTGTGACTGCGTGTGTCACTATCTGTGTTTGTTCCACCGTGACTGTGTATGTCACAGTGTTTGTGTGAGTCCCACTGTGTACGTGCCTGTCCCATAGTGCCTGCGTGTGTTTCACTGTGTTTGTGCGCGTGACTTTGTGTGTTACCGTGCACTATGTGTCTGCGCAATTTGTCTGTGCACTGTGTGTGTGACTGAATCACCGTGCACGTGTGTGGCTGTGCACCGTGTGATTGTGTCACTGTAGTTGTGTGTCGCTGTGTATCTGTGTCATCGCGCACTATGTGTCTGTGTCACTACGTGTGTGTCTGCCTCCGTACACGCAGTTGTCTGTGTGTGTAAGTATGGGACATCCGGCGGGATCAAGGGTGATCCGGTGTATGCGAACAGAGGGTTGTTTGGGCGTTGAGTCGCCATAGCCAGTGAAGGAGAACTCTTATCTTGGATTGCCATAACTCAGGGTTTCGAGCGGGTGCATGTCGCCAGTTTGTTGTGCTTCTGTTTACATACATGAAAAGTGTGAATGAGACGAGCCTGATTGCAATAATAGTACTACTACTACTACTACTACTACTACTACTACTACTAATAATAATAATAATAATAATAATAATAATCAAAAGAAGATGTGCAACAGCGAACTTCAACAATCAAACAGCTTCATATACACATGACTAGATAGTCGTGACTTCAATCCAACAGCAGAATTGCATCATGGGTTTCACCAACTATGAACACAACATCAGTTCATAAATGACAATAATGGAATACCATCATCAGCATCAACGAAGAACCAGAGTTGACATCCTATTTAGCGCTCACCGCCCAGTATACAAATGGAAGATCCTTCCTAGCCTAAACCACATCCGAAGTTGACGACAACAACTTTTATGATTACAAGCGGTTCTTTGGCCAGTGCCGCACGCGTCAAGCACCAGGTATGTCTATCGTATCACGCACAACCATTTTCCTCAACACACAGATGTCATTCGCACCCAAGGATTATGCATATAATAATAATAATAATAATAATAATAATAATAATAATAATAATAATAATAATAACTGCAAGAAAGATGAAAAATAGCGAACTTCAACAATCAAACAGCATTATATACACAGACCAGATAGTCATGACTTCGAACCCACAGCAGGATTGCAGCACAGTTCACGAATAGGAGCACACCAAAAGCTCATAATGGACAATGTTGGAATCGTCCTATCACCACCAACGAAGAACCAATGTTGGTGTGTTGTCTGGCGCTCTGCGCCCAGCCCACAGACGACAGCTCTATCTAGCCTATCTACAGTGTCGTTGATGACGTCAGCAGCTTCCCAAGTACGAATAGATCTCGGCCAATGCCGTTCGTCTCAAGCATCGGGTATGTCTCTCGTGTCCCTCACAACCTCGATCCCCCACTCACAGATGTTACAAGCACCCACGAACCACCATGCGCCCCTTCTTCTTCTTGCTCACTCTTCCTCCATGCGGTCACCTTCCTCCTTCTGTGCACCTCCTCCCGTCGCATACCGTAATGACACAGACCAGAACAAGAACCGACTTCTTCACATAGTACAGGATAGCGCAGTGGAAGGCTAATATACCAATGATCAACCCTATCAATGTTGCAACACAGGCTAGACATACACCATCGTCATGACAAGGTGTGAAGGGGGCCTGGCGCTATACACAGGAAGGAGGCGCCAAGTCCACACATACACAGACGAAGAGGAGGGGATCAGACGAAGAAGAGGATCAAACGAAGACAAGGGGAAAGATGGAAATGTCGTCAACACCAAGTCTTCGATACAGGTCCCAAATAGTCCCTCGTCCAATGTCTCAATCCAATGTTGAGTTTGAATCCAAATGTCGTCAAGTCCCAGAGTCACCAATCTCTCTCTCTCTCTCTCTCTCTCTCTCTCTCTCTCTCTCTCTCTCTCTCTCTCTCTCTCTCTCTCTCTCTCTCTCTCTCAAACTCCAGTCCTGATGTCCATGCGACTATGGGTGGTGATGAAAAAGGGCGAAGAGGAGTAGGAGGAGGGAGCCGAAAGGGCGGACACCGGGCAAGAGGAAAACAGCAGGCAGGTATGCAGAGATGGAAGGCAGGCAAAATAAACGAAAGTACAGAAAGCAGAAATGCATGGCTGATATCCACAATAAAACAACACGCCCTCAGCAGAGATGGTGGCAATCAATCCGATGATCGGTTCGTCAAGTCAAAGATACAACAGAGACAAAATAACTTTTCAAAGATAAAAGCGTGACCCACTCGGGACAACTTTAGACAACAGCAACTAACTTGTCAGCAGAACCAGCCGGATATCAGATACTAATCTGTCTGCCTGAGAAACGTACCAACTTTGTAAGGCACCTACGCCAACTCCAGAGAACCATGAGCAAACACACACACACACACATGCCTAGTAGCAAATATTTCGATCTTTCAGCGGAAGTTTCGATCGACGTTACTCATCTTTTCGATGGGAGTTGCACGAGGATAGCCGCGGCCTTGGGGACTTACCTGCTGCCCGGTAAGTTGCTCGACGACCGATTGAAGTACCTCTCCCTCTCTCTCTCTCTCTCTCTCTCTCTCACACACACACACACACACACACACACACACACACACACACACACTCACCCATGCATGTGTAGTAGTGAATCCTTCCACATTTTAGTGGTAGATTCATTCGATTTCATTTTTATTTATTTATTTATTTATTTATTTATTTATTTATTCTCTTTTATTTTAAATTGACACGAGATCCAAAATGACGAGCGTGCATCTTGGAACATTTCCTGGCAGGCAAAAGGCAAAGAAGAAACGAAGTAGTACGTATCTGAGTCACATAATGGACAGCTTGGCAGAGTCCTACTTATATACAGACGAAGAGGAGGGGGAATATAGGAATGTCGTCAACACCAAGTCTTCGGTATAGGACCCTCGTCCAATGTCTCAATCCCAATGTCGAGTCTGAACCCAATGTCATCAAGTCCCAAAGTCACGAATCTCTCTCTCTCCCTCTCGTTGACATGGTCGCCTTCTATCCTTCCACTTCCCCTCATTTCTTTCTCTCCTCCTCCTTCTCCTTCTTCTCATTCTTCTTCTTTCTCTAAATGATAAGGTTCACATAACTTCTCACAACTCCCCCAATGGCAAATCGTCGACATCACCGCCATCCAGCCACTTTTCCGGACCGATCAATCTACAGGAATGACGGAGGTGTGTACAAAGAGTCGGGACGTCATCAGCGCAAGCTGATGACTCACGGACTAGGCATCCCTCATTCAAGATCAACACTTACAACGATCTATTCCCAACACGGTGAACCTTAGGAAGATTGCTCGGTCCTTTCGACCCAGGCAATCGATCCGTTGGATTCATCAGTGTAGCGCGCGCTGGCCCAGGTACGTAATTCGTTCTCTCTCACACACACACACACACTGGCACACACACACACACACACACACACACACACACACACACACACACACACACACACACACACACACACACACCCGCACACACACACACACACACATTTCATCGATGGGAGGAGCAAAAACGGAATGAATCTTTCGCTGAAACGTGAAATATACACTGCCACTTTTTGATTGCTCATTCTATCGATCCAAGCAGCGTGCGGCGAGGCACGGGTCGGTGACTTGGCTGTTGA
>BFEA01000501.1:556580-580303 GCA_003427395.1 Chara braunii | reverse complement strand
CCGATGCCTGAAAGGGATGGCATGGCACGTAGAGCCTTGTGGTTACTGCCCGCGGTGGTCATCGTTTCAGGTGGTTTTCCACTTTGGGAAAATAGACACTCCACACGCCTTCGCAGGTTTTATCTGTTTGTACGCTTTTTGTCGCTTTGTCTCTCAGCAGCTCTTCCAAAATGCTTCCAGCTCTCCCACAGTCCTATGGCAATAAGGCTCCCGCGCTCAGTCGTGCTGGACTTGCTGTTGGAATGCCTTATCACGGCCACGCGTCCTCATGTTTTGTCTTCCCATTGTCGTGGAGTACATATTTTATCCCTTCGTTTGCACACTTCCCGTGCGTGCGGGTTTCTGTACCGACTCTTTCTTTCTTCTCGCTTCCCGGCGCAGTCCGTTTTGTTTTGTCCATCATCTCTTCCCTACCTTCTGATATCTTGTACTTCCATTTTCGGTCTTTGCGTTGCTCTGTAAAGTTTTTGTTTTCGGCGTGCATTTCACCGCCATGGGTGCTCAGCTGTTGCCTTCCCATTCTTCCCTTGCACCCTTTTCTTGCTTCCTTTTTTTTTTTTTTTTTCCAATTGCACCCTTCCCATACTTCCTGATCTCAGTTCCCTCTCTTTTCTTCTCTCTTCCAGGTGCACTCCCTCTTGTTTCCCCCATCTCTTCTCTAGCTTATTACCTCTGGTACTCTCATTTTTCATTCCCGTCGCTGCTTTGCACAGACAATTTTGTTGTGCTCGAATTGTGCACAACCGTGTTCTTCGGATGAACAGTGGTACTGGACCAAAATGGCTGGCGTCGCCAACCAAAGAAAAAAGAAAAAACCCAGCCCATGTGGCTGAAGGGTCATCCATGAATTGTTGAGAATCAGGCCTAAATTTGAATCCGTACGAAATTTACCTGGGGCCGGTCAGTTCAGAGATGATATCTCAAGGCTGTCTTGATCTTGTAAATGGGATGCGGGACCCAGTTTCCAGCTGCAGCTCCCCACCAATAAGATTGGGGCCATCAGCGAACAGTGGCAGGTCTACTATTTGGGAATGCTTTTGTCACCTCCCCCCAATGCCTTCGTCACCTCAAATGGAAGGCTCTTCGTGGATGGCCCAATGGAAGGCCTTTCAAAAAGATAGCTTGTATACATTCGCTATCAGGGTGCGTTGTGTTTGGGGGAAGCCTATCTTTCTGGTCCAGTATAGTGATAACGAGGGTGCGTTCGGTTCGGGGCGCCCATGTGAAAACGTGGAAAATGGAAAAGGGAAAAAAAAGGAAAAGGAAAACATAAAAGCAATAGTGCAATAATGAAAGTTCATGGCCTGTCTTTTGAACTTCAGGTGCAACAGACACAGGCCGTCACCAGTACCCCAATATTTTTTTTCTTCTTCATGTTACTGTAGCAGGCATGCTCGGCAAAAACACATCTTTTTGGCTCGTCAATTTAGCTTCAGATGGACTGATAGTCTATCCGTCTAGGTGTTAAGTTCGCGAAGCGACCGATCAATCAACCATTGGAAAATGCTGATCAATCAGCCACTGGATCAGTGAAACGTGTAAGCAATCAATCAACAGGGTTACATACAAAAGGTGGTCATAGGTTAGCCCGTGAACCTACCCATCTGCAGTTGTGTAACCTGTTGTTGGTGCTTGACATCTGGCCTTCGCTGAAAAGCCGTGCATTGATTGTGTTGTCTCTCTGCTCCGTCGTTGCTCTTATGATCAAAGTGAAAGATCATGCAGATGACTACAGGAGGGCTGAACGGGCGAGGGGGGGGGAGAGGGAGGGAGGGGGGGAGGGGGGGAGAGAGAGAGAAAAAGAGAGAGAGAGAGAGAGAGAGAGAGAGAGAGAGAGAGAGAGAGAGAGAGAGAGAGAGAGAGAGAGAGAAAGAGAGAGAGAGAGAGAGAATGATCTCTCTTAGATATTTGCATAATCTTTGTAAGGTGCAGATGATGTGGAACAGGGACACAGCACGATTTATGGAGATACTTCACGATTTATGGGTACAGCCCACATTCCGGTCTTGAAGTCCCATCATGTATCTGATAATCCTTATGAAGGGCAATGTTGTGAGGGTCGTTCCTGAGAATGTTTTTTTCTTTTTGTCGTGAATGTTAAGGAATTTTGTACAAGAGACACGAGAAATATTAAACACAGGAATACAGCATGATTTACGTAAGGTGCAGATGATGTAGAACGGGGACAGAGCATGATCTTTGTAAGGTGCAGATGATGTAGAACGGGGACAGAGCATGATCTTTGTAAGGTGCNATGTAGAACGGGGACAGAGCATGATCTTTGTAAGGTGCAGATGATGTAGAACGGGGACAGAGCATGATCTTTGTAAGGTGCAGATGATGTAGAACAGGGACAGAGATGCCAGAGAATGAACCCCGGCATGGTTTAGAACATCGATCCGGGTGTCATGAATGCAAATTCTGATTAAATTTGTCAGTAAGGTGGACCCTAAATTGCCGAACGCAACCTTTTTGCGCCCAAAAGCACGGCCTCCTCGTATATGTGCTCTGCACCTCAGTTATTTGCAGCCTTTCACGGTGTCTGTTAGATGCTAATTGGAGGACATAAGGCCGATCCCCAGACCTGTAAGATTTTCAGTTTTCTAACTGGTTCTGGGAGATTTTGCCCACCCTGACTTTTTTTTTTTGCTACTGCCATCCACAGGATTTAACCGCGCTCAATGCCATATTCAACAGATAGTTGCTTTTAGATTTCAGGAATATTTATGCAGAGTGCAACCCAAGTTCACCAAAAGCAAGGGGAGGCCAGACAAATTATTCAGCAGTCATTATGGTGCAATCGCAAGCAGCTCTGAGCTGCCGTTTTGCGCACACTGAAGTGGCAGCGTGATCGGGGTAGATTGAATAATCTGGATAAAAACATACAAGAAGGTTTGAGAAGAAATATGGTGAGCTGAGCAGGATCCCCTACACACAACAAGATTGTCGGATATATTCATGGACCAACAGGCGCATCTTGAGTGTGGCAAAGGAAGCAAAAACCCATGCACATAAGGAAGGTTCTTCTGGGGGAGTCAACGCTACCCAAAGTAATGTGCAAGGTGAGTTGTCAAGAACCTCAGTACTACAGGATATGGTATAGCAGTGAGTGATACGTGGGAGTTGACAGGCAGGACGGATAATGTGAACAGCAACATATGTGTTATATGACTGTTCGAGACCAGGGATGAGATAGGTGACAATGAGAAAAATAGCAACACTTTGTGGAGACATTTAGAGTCTTGGGATGCACTAGCAATGTAGAATGTGACAGCCAAGTAGCAGTGGCAGCAGATATTCTAATCAGCAGCAGTGACATCTAAGTGGTCTGTAAAGTAGCGACCGTGAGCAGCGACTGGATATGTTTGTTAGCCATCTTTGGCAGCTGATGAATAACATGTAAGCATGCAACTTTTATGACAGGGTACTGAATCTCAGAGGAAAGTAGAATGCTGAACAGCAGGTTGTGTTGCACAAGGGGAGCTTGCCAGGTAATGAGCCAGCGAATTGCTCAATATCGCCCACCAGCTAAGCCAGGCACTTGGCCAGAGGAAGGAAATCTATGAACTGGTAGTCTGTTCCATGCTGTGCTGTATCCATCTCTATGCACACTGCACAGTCTCTTGGTCTTTGATTGACTATCAGAGATGTTACGCTTTACCCTGGGGAATGTGGGAGCATGCATATGCACTTTGCACATGCCACCGCCCCGCAAGTTTGACCAGCACCTTTTCATGACCTTAAAATTCTTGCTCATGCTCATGTTTGTGATCTGTGGACTTCGCAGTCCCTTGGCTCATCACTGGGCATGCAGCAGCTGCCGGTAATGCCTCCACTGGGTCTTATCAGTCGTTACTCTTCATTTCTCTTTAATTCTACAAAGTTTGGGTAATCTGTGCATCTTTGCAGCTCCTTGGCTTCTTGTTCCCGCGTTCGCTGAGCCATGGCTTTTGTAAGCACCTCACCCTGTTCCCCTACCTAAGAAGGGACTGATGATGTTGCAGCTGTAGATTGCATCATGCTCTGCATGTCCTCCTGCTGCTCCCTGCGTAGGCCTGCAATACCTATTGTGTGTCTGGCTGCATTGTCCGAGTCCAACTCACTTGAGGCTGACTTGCCTAAGCCTGTTTTACCGCTATTGCGCTTGGACACTTGGGCCTGACTGGTCCCTGTCTGTCCCTGCACCTGATTGGGCCAACACGGCTGAGCTGATTGGTTGTAAGATATTTCTGTCAACTGTAGATTCATAAACTTGTAGCCAGTATTTCCTTGACTAGTTCCCAATCTCTTCACAAGTACAGCCTGTGTGATTGATTGGACTAGTTAAAACTCTATTTGTGTGTTAATCAGTCTGATTAGTCCCCTAGTTAGTCTAATCCCTGCTTGTATTGGACCAACTGTTCTGAACTCACTGGATCAGTTGTAATCACCTCATCAATCAATAGCTGTTTGCCTCAAGAGTAATCTAACGTAGTAGTAGGACCGCGGATCCAGAATGATCTAACCTCACAACATGACAACGTGGCCACCAGCGAGATGCCTGCTAACCATGTGCCGAACAGAATGTGTACAGTGCATGCATGCGTGAACTACACATTGTCTTGTGCTTCTCATCAGCAGTGCCTTTCCATACACCACTCATCTCCTTCCAGTTCGGCCAGAAGACTCTGCTCTGTTGGCGCTCCTCCTTGTCACCCACCAGGTGGGTATCCCCCTGCCCCTCTCCCATGGCTTTCCTGTGCACTGCTCTGCACAGCTATGTCACCGGCCCACTTCATCAGAACCAACATCTATGGTGCTGGAGGACTGCAGATTGCTGCTCTCTTCAGCAGGTCCATGTTTATCGCTCGTGCTGTGCTGTCTAGCGGCGACTTGCGTGCAAATGATGTCCTGAACTGCCCTGCCTTGACTTCCATACAGAGTCTGGGTCTTCCTTCCGTGCTCTGGAGTCAGTGGTACCCTATTGGGCCCATGCAGAATTATCGGGTCCCTGTCCGGGCCTGGGCACCCTGAACATTCTAGACCTGGACCCCATCCTTACCAGCCCTTCACAGTCTGCGGTGACACCCAGGGGCCTCAAATTACCCGGAAGTCTCGATTAACCTCCCCTCGGATGATCTGGCCTGGCTGGTTTTGCAGTCGGAAAGGACAGAGTTGCAGTCAGCGATAGTCTTCGGCCGATTACAGGGTGTAAAGCGGATCAGTGAGCAGTCTTTGGTATTGGATGCGAAACTGCGAAACTTGTGTTGGGGCGTGGGATAAATGCTGAATGTCTCTGGTGAGTGCAATGCATGCTGATGCCACGGGACTTATGGGCACTATTGGAATTGAAAGGTAGGAGCATTGAGATGCTTGCTTGTAAGTGACATTTACTTTCAAAGAAGGTAGGGGTTTAACTTGTCCAATGAAGCCAAATCTTTTATGTAATCAATAACAATGTTTAGGTGCCAATGATATTAGGGTTCCCTTTGTTCTCTTTTCCCCTCTTGTTTCAAGTTCAAAGCACTTCTCGTGTTCGACCTATTTGTGGGTACTGTGTGCAGGTGAATGTTTAGGAATGGGTCCTTTCTGCCGCGTACATCGACGTCATTAATTGAATTTGACTCTCACATTATTTTGATTGGGTGTCCTGCATGCTGTTGGTTGCCAGCAAACTTGATCGAAGCAGCACGAGTACGACTTGGGGAGGACCCGAAGTGGAGGGAGCGCCTTATGGTTGAAATGGAGGCATCTGCAGTGAGGGAAAAAGCTCTGGCCAATAATGATGAAAAACATGGCCCGTTTTCGGAGGAGGAAGATGCTTTGGTTTTGGTTGGACGATTTATCTGTGGGAATAAATGGTCGAATGTTGCAAAAGCTATTGCAGGAAGGCAAGTCATCTCATCTCCTTTGCTCTGATTGGGGATTTGTTCATTGGTACTGGTTTCTCTCTCGTCGTTTCCGTTTTGGAGCTGGTACATTGTTCCCCTTGGTGATGCCTATCTTCTTACATACTTGTCATTGCCACATGCCTGTCAACATGTTTCGGAAGGGAGTCATTCTTACTCATCGTACCCTCCTATGGAGTTTCTGATATCCTTTGCATACACTGTACTAGCTTGAAAGGTTTGCAGAAAGGAGCATGGGCAGAGGAAATGAGGAAGGAAGATGGCATGGTGCAAAGCTGGGTCATCAGTGACGCCAAATTGAAACGGTGCTTATTCTGTGTGTGTATTATTAATTCTGCCACGTTCTTGATGCTGAACTCAACATCACGAATCAAGATGAAGGGAAAAAGGCGAAGAGAGAGAAGAGAATGAACTGGAGAAGAAGAAGAAGAGGAGGAAGAAGAAGAAGAAGAAGAAGAAGAAGAAGAAGAAGAAGAAGAAGAAGCAAGAGAGAACACAAGAGTAACTGGCCTCCCCTCTTCTCTCTCCTCCGTCATCGTCCCTCATGAACCCTTCCCCCTTTTCGTATAATGTGAGGGTTGCACCCCTGCTGACTGCCGACCCCAACCCCGACACTGACACCAACCGTCTGAGATCTGGTCTTTGGGGCTCGCTCAGTTACTTGCACATTGTGCAAAACGAGAATGTGCTTCTACGACATGGAAAGGGCTTCACTCCACTACTCTCCAAATGTGCAAAATGAGACAGAATCCTTGGCTAGGACATGGAAAGATACGACGCCATATTTTTGGTCTGTTGTGCATGTGGAGAGTAGTGGGCGATGCCCAAAGACTTGGGGCCTTGCTTCACTACTCTTGACGCCCAGAAAGTTGTGGCATACCGATACCACACGGGCCCCAGTTAGGGCCCGGTTCTGTAGTAGGCACAGGTTAGGCCTAGGTACGGGTCACGACGGTCCCAGCCAGGTCCAGGTAGGCCTAGGAACCGTCGGTTCAGATTAGTGTCCGGTAGGCCAGTTTAGACCCCACCGGACCCAACGGCTAGTTGGGTTAGGCCAGGTACCTGTCCATCGGTAGGACCGGCCGGCAGCGCAGTTTAGGTGCCACTTCACTTTCAGATTCCGGAATCGGATCTGAACCGTTGGGGCTGATCAACGGTCCAGACCTGAAGGCACCAGTAGTACTGAGGCCGGCCCAGCACTCTATCAGCTGGATACCAGCCTCAGTGGTTAGGTTAGTCTACAGGTTAGCGCAGTGTTTCGGGGTTAGCATGAGCAGAGCAGCGGAGACAGTTAGCGCATCAGCGAGGAGGAATAGCACAGCCGCGATTTAGCGCGGCAGCGGAGTAGCGCCAGCCCTCTGGCCTAGCCCGCGGCCCAGCGCCCAACCCTGCAGCACCATAGCTGCATCGCCAGGTACCAGGGAGAAAGGCTTTGCCTTTCCTCCCTCTTCTTCCTCGTCCGCTCTCTCTCTCTCTCTCTTTCTCTTGCTCTCTCTCCTCTTACCCTCTAAGTCTAAGCCGACTCTTGGGTCGCTCCTACTGGACTACTACGAGTATGAAGGATCGTTACGAGTTCTGATGATATTGGAGATAGCAACATTGAGACTGCAGGTTGAGGACTACTTTTGGGGACTGATTTCATCTACCTCTGGAGATGCATCTTGACATTGTGAGATCGATATCTGAGACACTGTGAGACTCTGTATTTGCGACATTTCGGATTTTCACTACTTCTGATATTTCGAGATACTATTTTTGGAAATATTGAGTTGACGCCATCTTCCCTCTCCTCCTCACTTCGTCTCTCCTCCCCTCCATTCATCTGTGTATGAGAGTAGGCCCTGGCCTTCTTTTCCATGTCCAAGGCCAGGGCTTTCACACCACCGATATATGTTTGTGAGGGAGTGATTGCAGTCTGAGTCAGGTTTGAGTTGGTCCATGTGTATCAAGTCTTCCGCTGTAATTGTACTTACTCTGTATTGTCTGGTCGATTCTGGGAATCTGCGCCATACTTATGACTGTGTTTCACGAGTATGCAACAGTTTGGTATTGGAGCAGACCAGCATTGGATGACTCATCATCAATCGATCGATTGGTCAAGCTGATCAACTAGCCCGTGATCAACCAATCGATCAATTGATTGATTGATTATTTACACCTGTACTCTGTTATCATTATTCGCAAGTTGCAATTTTTTTTTCTTTTTCTTCTGACATAGTTAATTAGGTCAGTTGAAATCTATTTTTAGGTTTGGCGGGTCTCTCCAAAATGCGCACAATTAGGAGATCACGCAATCGCGATCAACCTAGTCTAAAGGTCTAACGACCTATCGGGTTACGGGAAGTAAGCGCCAGCCAGGCACTGCGCCCAATTAAGGCAGATTGGGCCTGAGCACGGCCACATGCAACTGGAACTTCACGGAACTTCCACTTTTTGCAAATTGCATCTTTTTGGCGATTAAAATTTGAATCTTTGCAGCAAATTGTGTATCTTCCTACTACCATTGATGTTGTACTTACCTCGTGACCTCGTAACGATGCTGAATTCTCCCGATTAAATTTCATGAAAGTATTTAATTAAATATTCTGATTAAATGTTTAATCTTATTCAAACTTCAGTCGATTTTATTTTTGCAAATTTAAGTATCATTTAATTAAATATTTAATTTTTGCCAAAATCAAAATGTTATCTAATTAAACCACCAGTACCTTTGTCGGTTCGAAAATACTCGGCGTCCGGCCTTTCAGGAGGCCGAAACATTTTCGCAGCCGCCGATCAGATTTACCAACGGCAGCCGTTGTCGGGCTCGGCCTCCTAAAAGTTCGGGTGCTGGCTAGAACTCGTCGAAAATAGGCTCGGAGGTACTGGTGGTTTAACGCTTATTTTCCTGATTAGAATTTATTTAATTAAATAATTAAATATTAATATTATTTTTTTCAAAATTAAAAAAAAAATCGTGGGGGGGAATTCTTTTTTCCCTTGATTAGCATCAAGTCCGAGGTCGGGGCAGAAAGAAACTGTCTGTGCATTTGCTTGCCGCCCTCCCTTCTTCCACCCCTGCCTTGTCTCCCCTCCTCTTGGTAAAGTGGACTTCAGCCTCCGGCCACGTCAGCATTGTGCAGCAGTGACATGTTAGCTGCAACATGGAGCCAGGACTGCTAGATGCACCGCAGTCTACGACTTGCTGAGCGAGAATCCAAGGGAACTAGGCCCCAGCAGGGACCCAAAACACCTCGGTGTCCCGCGGAGACCACGCACGGCCATGGCCAACGCCGACGCCAATGCGCAAGACAGCCCCAAGAGTCCGGTTACTCCCGTGCCAGTTCAGCAGGCCGATGAAACGCAACTCACGTTTCTCGAACGTCTCCCAACTATACACGGAGACTGCTGCAGCCGAACTTCGCAAATGGGAAGAGGAGGATGCCGCCCGCCGGAAGGCGATTCAACGCCAGCTGTCAGAGGCGGAGGCAGCGCATCAACGGGCTGCAGCAGAAGCTGCAGCAGCCGCACGGTTACAGCAACAGCAGGTCGAGGCAAGCCAAAACCAAGTTCGTTACCAAGCCACAATTGAGCTCGCCAACGACGAATCTACGTACCGCAGATCACTTCGACAGCAGCACTTTCAAGCAACCGAAGAACAAGAGGAGCCGACTGAGGAAGAGAGAAGCAAAGAGGCCATAACCGTACTGATGGAAAACCTGCTGTACACGTGCAGTTGGCAGCAACGTGAACTGATGGCCGCATCTGCTACGAAGGAACTTTTCGGACGCTGGTTCAGAAGATCGTTGACTTGCAGGCTGAAAACAGTACACTGCAGGCCGCCAACAGTCACCAGCAGACCATCAACGACCAACTGCAGACCAATGTCAGCATGGGGTTGGCACGCTTATCTACAGTTGAGTCGACGGGCAGTGCAGTTTCAGACTGCAGCCCAGATTTGGCCGCGCAGGGCAAGCAACTAGAAGAACGGATCAACCACGTAGTCGCATCCCTTGGCGACATCAGCAAGTTCGTCGGGACGTCTACGGTCCGCAATCAGCTGCAGACGCTCAGCGACCGCATTCAACAATCAACGGCCGTCGTCGTCAAGGAATGGAAAATGCTGAACTTCAAGATCGAGAAGTTCGATGTGGGCAGTGCAGTTTCAGACTGCAGCCCAGTTTTGGCCGCGCAAGGCGATCAACTCGAAGAACGGATCAACCACGTAGTCGCATCCCTTGGCGACATCAGCAAGTTGGCCGGGACGTCTACGGTCAGCAATCAGCTGCAGACGCTCAGCGACCGCATTCAACAACGAACGGCCGCCGTCGTCAAGGAATGGGAAATGTCGAACTTCAAGATCGAGATGTTCGATGACTACCACAAGACCGATCCGCTGCAATGGTGGATGGCATTCAACACGGAGGCGGAAGTACAACACAGCTTGACGCGCTCTACCTCCAGCTCATCGGAGAGGCACAAGCATTTATGACTCACATGGCCGTCATGCTGGAGTGCACCATCGCCACCCTCCACACCAAGATAGATATCTTGGGAGGACTTCGAGAAGAAGTGGAAGACCCGGTTCATTGTCAACAATGACAAACGTCACGCATTGAACAAAATCTTCCGCATGTTTCAAGGCCAGCAACCATCACGGGACGGAGTGGCAAAGACTCGCCGCCACCCCGGAGTTGAACCCGCCGTTCGACTCAATCCGGGCCAAGTTCTTTGGTTGATCTTGCGACGCCTTGACAGCTGCCCTTGGCAGCGAATTTGAGTATGAGACCTTTGATGAGATGACCCCAAAGGCAAGGGAACTCATACGAGGTAACTGGCGAGCGGACAATGAGGCCGCCAACAAACCGGTTACATGGAGAAAGGCAAAGGTCAGCGGACGCCACAAGTAGCAGCGATCCAGCAAGGATCTAGTGAGGACCACGCAGCTGCTTCAACATCAAGTGACGAAGATGTGGCGGCAGCGATACCACCGCAACGCTCAAGACCCCGTGGGGGAAAACACAAGGCGAAAACAGCGTCGGCGGATGGAGCGAGACAGTCGTCATGGACCAAGTTCGGAAGCACCGAAAACATGTTCAAGTTACGACAGAAATGGGGATGCTGTTTATGGTGCAACAACACCAAACACATCACTAGCACGCGCCTTGACAAGGACAAAGAAGATGTCAAGCGTCCAGACTCCGGGAAATTGATCACTGCGGGAAGTGAAGCGACATCACTTCCCAGTCCGTCGGACTCGGCTGCCTTGCTAGCAGTCTCTCTCACGTCCAGGGATACCGCGGTAGTCGCAAGTTGTCAGATTGACTTCGAGAACTATGCTGTCCAACTGGTCCCACCGTTGAACCAGCCGCGCCACGTGCAAGATTCAAATGCATGCGCAGTGTTACCGCCGTCGGACAACGAACTGGTTGCTTCACTAGCCCTTCTATCGGAGGATCCGTCAACTTGGGCGAGTCTTGAGGAACTCAACCCGTTGACGGTTGAGGACTTCCAATGGTTGCCTCTTCCCTCTAGCGGTTCTTTGCCAACACGACATTGCAACGCGCTGATGGCACATTTGCGTGAATACTTGCACACTGCAGTACCACCTCCGTCGACGGAGTTGACCTTCGTAGCTACCTCATGAAGATCGACCGCGAGCACGCAATGCAACGGTACGTCGACATCGACGCGCCGCTCCTCTACATCCGCATTCAGATTGGAAAGGCAACCTTCAGTGCCTTGATTGATTGTGGAGCGACTTGCAACTACAACCAAGACTTTATGGCCCGGGCCGGGCTTGGCCCGTGCGTTCGAAGGAAAAGTCAGCCTACGCACGTCACGTTGGCGATGGTCAAGCGCAAAAGTCAGTAGACCGCTGCGTTGACTCCGTGCTCGTGTACTTTGCCCCGCTAGCATGCGAGGTCGTGTCATATGACATCTTGGACACTAAGTTCGATATGATCTTAGGCATGTTGTGGCTGCAAAGCGAAGACCATCTGGTAAACTTCCTTTTGACACACTGTTCACATTCGTGATCGGCGTGGCGAACTAGTCCTGTGCACGGTGCCGCTTCCTCATCCTTCGATTGGTTGTCACGTGGTCTCCGGGCGAGCATTCGCCAATCCATCAGCAGGCATGACATCGAGGAGATGGGCATGTGTTTTCTTCACGCCCTCCCACCCGGTGATCAGCCCAAGACGGACACATTGGACCCACACATCATTGAGCTTTTGGACAGCTATGAGGATGTCTTCCAAGCTCCCGCTGGAGTAGTACCGGATCGGCCCACATGCCACGGGATCACTCTCGAGGACGGCGCTGTACCTTCGCGCGAATGCATTTACCGCATGAGCGAAGAGGAGCTTCAAGTGCTTCGGGCGCATCTAGCTGGATGCGCCCTAGCTGTTCGCCATACGGTGTTCCCCTTCTCTTCGTCCGGAAGAAGAACAAGGACCTTCGTTTGTGTATCGACTTATCAGAAACTTAACGCGCAAACGATCAAGAACGCTAACCCTCTCCCGTGGATCGATGATCTCCTTGAGCAACTTGGCGGCGCCAAGTACTTCTCAAAGCTTGACCTCAAATCCGGCTATCACCAGATCGAGATCCAGCCAAGAGATCGATACAAGACCACGTTCAAGATGCGGTATGGGCACTTTGAGTGGATCGTCATGCCTTTCGGTCTCACCAATGCCCCGACAACTTTCGAAGCGGCTATGACGACGAAATTCAAGGACCTACTCGACCGCATCGTACTCATTTACTTCGATGATATCTTGGTTTATAGCCGGTCGCTGGACGAGCACCTCGAGCACCTTCGCGCCTTTTTGGAGCAGCTCCGTATCGCCAAGTACAAGGCAAACCGCGACAAGGGCGAGTTTGCCCAGCAAGAGCTGGAGTACTTGGGCCATTACGTTACACCGCAAGGCATTCGTCCGCTCGCGGACAAAGTACAAGCCATTCAAGATTGGTCGGACCTTTCGTGCACTACCGACGTCCGCTCCTTTCTCGGCTTAGCATCATACGACATGCGCTTCGTCAAGAGCTTCCAACGGATCATTGCACCATTGTCGCCACTTCAGTCCCCCTTGGTGCCCTTTGAGTTCAACGACGAAGCCCGGCACGTGTTCCATACGCTGAAGACGACCTTGCTTCAAGCTCCCGTCTTGAGCATCTATGACCCGACCTTGCCAACCAAAGTAACTACGGATGCTTCCAGCTACGACATTGGCACGGTTCTAGAACAACATGACGGCGCAGACTGGCACCCGGTTGAGTACTTCAGCCACAAGGTGCCGCCTATCAATTCCCTTGATGATGCAAGGAAGAAGGAACTGCTAGCTTTCGACACGCTACTTAAGCGTTGGCGTTACTTTCTCCTCGGGCGTCGGCGATTCACGTGGGCAACAAACAATAATCCGTTGACTTATTACAAGACGCAAGACACAGTGAGCAGCACGATCGGTCGCTGGATGTATTTCATTGACCAGTTTGACTTCAAATTCAAGCATATTTTCGATCCCTCAAACAAGGCAGCGAGTGCTCTCTCGCGAAGACCCGATGTTTGCGCCTTGGTGCACTCCACATCCGGCCTCAACGAGGACCTGCAGCAAAATTTTGTAAACGACTACAAGACGGATCCGGGATTCTCCACACCTACGCGAACTTATCATCGGATCACCCGCCAACAAGCAATTATCGCATTGTCGACGGATACTTGCTTCTCCATACACGAGGCAAGGATTTGTTGCGTGTTCCCCAAGACCGCATCTTGCGCACTCGCCTCCTTGGTGAATACCACGATTCACGGCTCGCGGGACACTTTGGCGTCGCATGCACACTCGCACGACTCCGCCAACGATTTCACTAGCCGGACATCATCAGCTACGTCAACCGGTACATTCAGTCATGTGCAGTTTGCCATCGGAACAAAGGGCGCCATCAGCTCCCATACGGCGAACTGAAACCATTGCTGATCCCTCGGGAACCAGGTCTCTCCATTGCTATGGATGTGACCGGTCCTTTCCCTCGCGATCGCCTTGGCCATGATGGTATTCTCATGGTCGTCGACCGTTTGAGCAAGTACGCTCGATTTCTTCCATGCAAGTATCATGCGACGGCTCCGGAGCTCGCACGACTTTTGCATACCGGCTGGTTTTGCAGCCACGACATTCCGGAAGACATCATCAGCGACCGCGACACTCGTTTCATGTCAGCCTTTTGGACGACACTCATGGTGGAATCCGGCACCAGCATGAAACCGAGTTCCGCACGACATTCTCAAACGGATGGGTAAACGGAACGTGCGCACCAGACTGTGCAGATGATGCTCCGCACACTCATCCGCCCGAATCAAAAGGACTGGGTTGACCGTCTTCCCGACATCGAGTTCGCCTACAACAGTTCGATGCACCCGGCGCGATCAGCGTGACTCCTTTTGAGTTGCATCACGGTGTACGGAAAGGCCATATCTTCGCAGACATTTTGCTTCCACGGGCTGCCGATATTGATGCCGCTTGCTCCCCTGCTTCTACAAGGAAGCATAGGGATCTGCTGACCAAAGCCCGTGCAAATATGCAAAAGGCTTGGGTCCGTATGCAACAGCAAGCCAACCGGTGTTGCATCCCATGTCCAATCCGCGCTGGCGACCTTGTTTGGGTCACCTTCGAGGAATTCACGTTCGAGTAGCATGTCTCGCGCAAGCTCCTCCCTAAGTGGTTTGGGCCATGGAAGGTCACTTCAGCAGCTGGTGACGACCCCGCTGGTCTCTCTTTCATAATCGAGATTCTCCTGCATCTGACGGTCCACCTTGTATTTCACGCTTCGAAGCTGGCGGTCTACATTCCAGCCTCACGAACAGAATTCCCAGGCAGACGGTCCCACGACCCTCCTTCGATGGATGGTCACCAGGAGGTTGACGGTGTCCTCGCTCATCGCAAGCACGGCAACAAGCCAATGCAGTACATAGTTACATTCAAGCAATGCGATCCCGACGACACACGCTGGATTTCACGAGCTGACCTGAAGGCAACAGCAGCCCTCATCTTCGCGCATTACGAAAAACAGTGACTTGCTAAGGAAGCTGCCCAACCTGCCCGCCCTGTACAGACATCGGACAGACAGCTTCGCCCTGGCAGTTAGCTCGGTCTTCAAGGGGGGGAGTGTGGGGCGTACTGATACCACACGGGCCCCAGTTAGGGCCCGGTTCTGTAGTTGGCAAGGCATAGGCCTAGATACCGGGTGATGACAGTCCCAGTCAGGGCCAGGTGGGCCTAGGAACCGTCGGTTCAGATTAGAGTCCGGTAGGCCAGTTTAGACCCCACCAGACCCAACGGCTAGTTGGGTTAGGCCAGGTACTGGTCCATACGTAGGACCGGCCGGCGGCGCAGTTTAGGTGCCACTTCACTTTCAGATTCCGGAATCGGATCTGAACCGTTGGGGCTGATCAACGGTCCAGACCCGAAGGCACCATAGTACTGAGGCCGGCCCAGCACTATATCAACTGGATACCGGCCTCAGTGGTTAGGTTAGTCTACAGGTTGGCGCAGTGTTTCGGGGTTAGCATGAGCAGAGCAGCGGAGGGAATTAGCGCAGCAGCGAGGAGGAATAGCACAGCTGCGTTTTAGCACGGCAGCGGAGTAGCGCCAGCCCCCTGGTCCAGCCCGCGGCCCAGCGCCCAGCCCTGCAGCACCATAGCTGCATCGCAAGGTACCAGGGAGAAAGGCTTTGCCTTTCCTCCCTCTTCTTCCTCATCCGCTCTCTCTCTCTCTCTCTCCTACCCTCTAAGTCTAAGCCGACTCTTGGGTTACTCCTACTGGACTACTACGAGTATGAAGGATGGTTACGAGCTCTGATGATATTGGAGATAGCAACATTGAGACTGCAGGTTGAGGACTACTTTTGGGGATCTGATTTCATCTACCTCTGGAGATGCATCTTGACATTGTGAGATCGATATCTGAGACGCTGTGAGACTCTGTATTCGTGACATTTCGGATTTTCACTACTAATATTTTGAGATACTGTTTTTGGAAACATTGAGTTGACGTCATCTTCCCTCTCCTCCTCCCTACCATTCATCTGTGTATGAGAGTAGGCCCTGGCCTTTTCTTCCATGTCCAAGGCCAGGGCTTTCACACCACCGATGTTTCTTTGTGAGGGAATGATTGCAGTCTGAGTCAGGTTTGAGTTCGTCCATGTGTATCAAGTCTTCTGCTGTCATTGTACATACTCTGTATTATCTGGTCGGTTCTGGGAATCTGCGCCATACTTATGACTGTGTTTCACGAGTATGCAACAAAATGCATAAAGTATGGGCATGTACCTTTCCATGTTCTAGCGGTAGATTCATTCTCATCGAACTGTGTTTTTTTTTTTCCCCTTTTTTTCCTCCGTTCTTGGTTCCCGCTGCGTCTGGGGCAGGCATGCGTTTGTGTAACATAATAATACTGTAATAAACCACTCGAAATATGCTATTGTCGTCTTCCAGGGGTCGTCATTCAGGTCTTAGGGCCAAATGAGGGGCCAATGGCCACCTCAGGTCACAGCGACGGACTGAACCGAGGCCCAGTGCTATACGCACCCAACCGAGGCCAGAAAACGGGGCTTCAGACGCCCTGCGCCCAACAGTTGACTAAGAAAGTCAACAGTCAACTGTAGCTCGGAAATTGAGGCTCACGAGTCCAAGTCGACATGGACCCAGTCCAGGCCATCGATCAGATACACACATTTGGCTGTTTGCAGGTATCTGTGCAGAATCTGGTCGAAGTGGAAGTCCGCAACTGTTGCATACTGTAACGTGCAGACCAGAACAAGAACCGACCTCTCTACAAGATAACACAGGTGAAGACTTAGATACCAGTGATCCGAACAATCAATATTGCAATGCAGCCCTGAACATACGTCATCATCATCGTTACATGGTGTGAATGGGGTCTGGCGCTTCACACAGGAAGACTGCGCCAGCCCCTACCATACACAGACGAAGAAGAAGGGGTTAGACGAAGAGGAGGGGAAAGATGGGAATGTCGTCAACACCAAGTCTTCGGCACAGGCCCAAATAGTCCCTCGTCAAAATGTCTGAATCCCAAATGTCAAGTCTGGATCCAATGTCGTCAAGTCTSAAGTCACAACTCTGTCTCTCGCTGTCGTAGTCTGAGAAATCAGGTGGTGAGAGGGTGAGAAGAGATGGTGGACTTAGAAGAGGAAGAAGAAGAACTCTCTCTCTCTCTGTGTCCAGTACTAACCTGTGAAGTTGGTGCCTTGATGCAGGTACCTCGCAGATGGAGCTGGAGCGATGGCGCCATAGGTAAGTACCACTGGCCTCCGCCAGTGTCTCTCCCAACTCTACTATCTACCACCTACCAGCGCCCAGCGCTGCAGACTACTGCTATGGCTATGGGCGCCCAGCGCCGAAGACTACAGCTAACGCTGAAGACTACTGCCTAGCGCTGAAGACTACTGCAGCGCTCCTCCTGAGTGCTGCGGCCGAATCCTGAAGACTACTTGTGCCTACTGACAACTGCTTACCCGTGAAGTGCATGGGAACTTCCTATGTACTACCGGGTGCCTCCTGACTGGAGGCGAGGCAGTCCAGGAGGCTGCTCTTGCCAATGCCTACGGGAGGCAGGGGCTGCAGCTGCAGCTCCTGCTCGAGCTGGTGTGGGGAACAGGCTATTTCTGGCCTCTTCCGAAACCCTGTTTTCGTGCCTGAGTCTTAGGTAGGTCAAACACAATGAGGGCGTGAAAATGGCCCTCCATTTCAGGCTAAAAAGCCTGTGGGCCTGAAAGGCCTAGAAATAGGCTGAAACGGTATAGGGCTTGCAGACCCTCGTATTTCAGCTTTCAGGCTGAACGACGGGGGCCTGTAAGCCCTAAGTTTTAGGCTTTTAGGCTGAAAGTGCGGGACGGGCCCTGCAGGGCCCGTGTGGCTACGCAGTATGCCACACCCCCCTCTCCTTGAAAGACCGAGCTTACCTGCGAGTGCGAAGCTGTCTGTCTGAGGGAGGGACCACAGTCCGGGTGGGAGGGGAAGGTCGTGGGGGTCCCTTGGCTAACCTTTGACGCTCGTAGTGACTGTATATCAGCGGTGCGGATGCTTTCAAATCTGCTCCTGAAATCCACCGAGTGTCGTCGGGATCGCATGCTCTGAATGTAACTTTGTACTGTTGCGGCTTGCTGTCGTACTTGCGATCCGAGATGACGCGGTCAACCTCCTGATGACCATCCATAGATGGAGGGTCCTGCGATCGTCTGCTCGGGAAGTCGTCGCTCGTAGCTGGTGTATATGTTGGCAGCTTTGATGCGTGAAAGATTGGATGGACCGTCAGATGCTCGGGAATGTTGATCACAAATGAAGGGCCATTGGGCTCATCGCCCGCGGCTGATGTCACAGACCATGGTCCAAACCACTTGAAAGCTGTTTGCATGAAACATCCTGTTCCAGTGCAAAGTCTTCCGCGAAGACCCAAACCAGATCACCGGCGCGGATGGGACATGGTACGCGAGGCCTGTTGGCTTGCTGCTGCATGCGGACTTGAGCCTTTTGCATGTTCGCGCGGGCTTGAGTGAGCAATTCCCTGTACTTCCGGACGGAACCGGGAGAGCAAGCAGCGTCAATGTCGACTGGCCGAGGGAGGAGAAGGTCGGCGAAGATCCGGCCTTTTTCGTCCACCGTGGTTCAACTCGAATGGAGGCACGCCGATCGCCGGATGCACCGAAGTGTTGTAGGYGAACTCGATGTCGGGGAGGCGGTCAACCCAATCTTTTTGGTCCGGACGGATGAGCGTGCAAAGCATCATTTGAGCGGTTTGATGTGCCCGCTCTGTTTGCCCGTCCGTCTGTGGATGCCGAGCCGAACTTGGTTTCATCTTCGTGCCGGACTCGTGCATAAGAGGAGTCCAAAATGCCGACATGAAGCGAGTGTCGTGGTTGCTGACTATGTCTTCTGGCACACCGTGGCCACAAATCCAACCAGTGTGCAGGAGGCGTGCCAGATCGGGAGCCGTGGAGTAGTACTTGCAAGTAAGAAAATGCGCGTACTTACTCAATTGGTCCACAAACGTGAGGATGCCGTCGTGCCCGAGCCGGTTGCGAGGGAACGGACCGGTGACATCCATGGCAATGGAGAGACCGGGTTCCCGTGGGATAGGCATCGGGCGTAACTCGCCATAGGGATTGCGGTTGCGGGGTTTGCTGCGTCGGCAAACTTCGCAAGAGTCGCAATACCGAGTGACATTGGTAATGAGGTCAGGCCATCGGAATCGTTGTCGAAGCCGTGCAATAGTGCGGTTGACTCCGAAATGGCCGGCGAGTCGCGAGTCGTGGTACTCCCCGAGAAGGCGAGTCCGAAGACGACGATCGTGTGGGACACACATCCGTGCCTCTCGAGTGGAGGAGCAAGTATCCATCGGCAATGCGATAGTGGCTGGCTGGCGGGTGATCCGAAGATAGCTGTGCGTACAGCGTGGCGAAGTCCGGATCAGACTCATATGCCCGGATGAAGTGTCGCTGAAGCTCCTCGTCGAATGCGAAGGCATGCTGTGTCATAGCGCAAAGATCAGGTCTTCGCGAGAGTGCATCTGCTGCGGGATTTCGGAGGCCGGGAAGATGTTTCGGTGTGAAGTCAAATTGGTCGATGAAGTACACATCCATCATCCGATCGTGCTGCTCACCGTATCCTGCGTCTTGTAGTAGGTCAATGGATTGTTGTTCGTAACCCATGTGAACCTACGACGCCCAAGGAGGAAGTGCCGCCATCGCTTGAGAGCCATGACGAATGCAAGCAGCTCCTTCTTCCTTGCATCATCGAGCGAGTTGATGGGAGGCACTTTGTGGCTGAAATACTCCACAGGGTGCCAGTGGTCGCCGTCGTGTTGTTCCAAGACTGCCCCAATGCCATTGCCGGAAGTGTCCGTTGTCACTCTCGTAGGTAGGACGGGGTCATAAATGCTAAGGACGGGTGCCATGAGCATGGCCGTCTTGAGTGCTTGGAATGATCGGCGTGCGTCGTCATCGAATAGAATGGCACCTTTGGCGACTGTAACCTCATCATAGGTGCAGCAATCCTGGAGTATCCGGTGATGAATCGCTGATAGTAGCCCGCCAACCCCATGAATGAACGAACGTCCGTGGTGTTGGTGGGCTCGGGCCATACTTGTAGGGCCTCGATCTTGTCCGCAAGCGGACGGATGCCTTGCGGCGTCACATAATGTCCCAAGTACTCCAGCTCCTGTCGCGCGAATTCGCACTTGTCGCGGTTGGTTTTGTACTTGGCTTGTTGTAGCCGCTCCAAAACGGTGCGCAGGTGTTCTACATGCTCCTCCAAACTCGGGCTGTACACCAGGATGTCGTCGAGGTAGATAAGTATGTATCGATCCAGCATGTGATTATCACAAGCTCAACGCGCAGACTATCAGAAACGCCGGCCCTCTCCCACGCACCGACGATCTTCTCGAGCGACTGGGCGGCGCCAAGTTCTTCTCCAAGGTCGGTCTCAAGTCGGGATATCACCAACTCGAGATCCGGCAGGAGGATCGCTACAAGACCGCATTTAGGACACGATATGGGCATTTCGAATGGCTGGTTATGCCATTTGGCCTTACGAATGCCCCGGCCACTTTCCAAGCGGTTATGACAACGCAGTTCCGATTCCGAACGAAGAGAAGAGGAGTACCGTATGGCGATGAGCTAGGCCGAATCCAGCCTTTCTCCAGAAGGTCGTCGAGTTGTGCCCGAAGCGCACTTAACTCTTCCTCGCTCATTCGGTAGATGCAACCGCGTGGAGGTACGGCCCCGTCCTCGAGGATGATCTCGTGGCGGATGGGCCGATCCGGTACTACTCCGTGCGGGCCTTCGAACACGTCGCTGTAGGCGTCGAGAAGCTCGGTGATGCGTGGATCCGAAGAAGAGTCCGTCGATGAAGCGTCATGGGGCGGGAGGGCGTGGAGAAAACACACCCCCGTCTCCTCGATGTCGTCTCTGATGATGCAAGCTCGCATGCTTGCGGCGGATACCACGTGACAGCTGACTGAAGAGTGAGGAGGAGCTACCATGCATGGGACTAGTACTCCGTTCCGATCACGAACGTGAACGGTGCGGAGGTAGAAGTTCACCGGGTGGTCCTCGCTTCGCAGCCATGACACGCCCAAGATCATGTCGAATTTGGTGTCCTGAATGTCCAAGGACACCGCCTCACTTGCGTGAGGGGCAAAGTACACTGGGACGTCATCAATGCACCGGTCGATTGCTTGTACGCGTGACCGTCCGCCAACGTGACTTGCGTGGGCTGGGACTTCCTTCGGACTCGTGGGCCAAGGCCGGCGCGTACCATGAAGTCCTGACTCGTGTAGTTGCGAGATGCTCCGCAATCGATCAAAGCGCTGCAGGTCGCCTCTCCGATCTGAATGTGTATATATAGCAATGGTGCGTCGATGTCGTCGTACCGTTGCATCTTGAACTCGCGGTCGATCTTCGCAATGTAGGTGTGAAGGTCGACAACCTCTACTCCGGCGTCCATCAACGGAGTCGGTACTGCAGTGTGCAAGTAATCCCGCAATTGTGCTTTGAGCACGTTGCTATGCGGTTTCGGCAATCGACCGGACCGCGGCAGGGGCATCCATTGGAAGTCCTCAAAAGTCAACGGGTCGAGCTCTTCAAGTCTTGACCATGACGTTGAATCCCCGGCGGTAGATGACGGCGAAGCTGTCGAATCGGTTGCCGATGGTGATGAAACCGTGCATGCGGTAGATTGTTGCACGTGGAGCGGTTGGTCCAGCGGTGGGACCAAGTGGACAGCATAATCCTCGTAAGTGTACCGAGGACTTGCGACATGCGCATCCTCCCCAGATGTGTAGGAGGCCGCTAGCAAGGCGGCCGAATCTGGCGGAGTTAGAGGTGGAGTCGCCTCACCTCCTGCGCAACTCAGTTTCCCGAGTTAAGACGAGGCCGCACATCCTCCTTGGCCTGATCCTGGCAAAGGGAGGTCTTGTGCTTGGTGCTGTTGCACCAGTAGCAGCAGCCGTAACGGGCGCGGTACTTGTACTCGGCCTCGGTCAAGCCGAACTTCACCCATGGTGGTGCTGGCTGTCCATTTCCGGCCGGCGATGCTGATTTTGCCTTCCCGTTCACTCGGGGTTGTTGTTGCTTCGCGGCTGGACGGCAGCCACCTGATCTCCCTCACGTGACGCTTGGGTGGCTGCCGGGTCTTCCACAGTGTTGTCCGATTGGACTGCAGCGAACTGCTGCTGTCGCGGACCAGTTCTCACSTTCTCCACATAGGTTGGCTGCCACGTKGACTTCTYGTGTGCAGCTGACCTGTTGGTCTTGATGATCTCCCTTGCCTTATCAATGATCTCAGCGAAGGTGGTGTATTGCTCGCGATCACCAAGTGCCTGGCTCAGTGCAGCACATGACCTGTTGTAGAACTCACAGCGTAAATGCGTGAATGGTAAGTCCAGATCGGGCACTGCCGCGATCTTCTGCCATTCCGTGAGCCAGTCACGTGTTGCTGTGTTGCCCTGAGACATGGTGAAGAGACGGTTGATTGCTAGTGCTGGTGCGTTGTCGACGACGAAATGCTTCTTCCACAGCCGTGTCAACTCTTCCCGTGTGATCTTGTCCTTCAGATCCGCGACGTCGATGCCGTGGGTGGCTGCCAGGTGAGTCAACCAGATCTGGCATCCTCCCTTTGAGTTCATGAACAAGGCGCCGATGTACGCGTGTTTGGCGACAGGCAGAATCCGAAGTTGCGTCGTGAACGCTTCCCACCAGAGGACCGGATCCTGATGTGTGTAGTCGTCGAACTTTTCCAGTTGGAAAGTTGGCATTTTGTATTGCTTTGGATTGCCATCTGTGTTCGTCGACTGCAGTTGCTGGACCTCGGTCTTCAATGCCTCCAGCTGACTGCTGATGGTGGTCGGTGCAGCGAAGGTGCTGATATCGCTGAGCATTGCTACTACGTGGTCAACGCGTTCCTCCAGTTGGCGGCTAGAGGGTGTACTGCTGGAGGCACCAGCACCTGGTCCTGGTACAGCCTGTTCCAGGTCCAGTACACGGGCATTGAGTGCCCGTGTCGCATCCTCTTGGCTCTGCACTATCCGGCGGAGGTTCGCCAACTCCTGGTGCTGTTGCTTCAGATCCTGGAACAGCTGTTGCAGTTCCTGGTTCTGTCTCTCCAACTCGGACCGTTGGTAGTTGCAAGCATACAACAACCGTGTCACGAGTTTGGAGAGGAACTCCTTATGCTGCTCTTCCGGTGTTCCGTCGTCGCGGTTTGGTTCAAAGTGCCAGAACTTCAGTCTTTCGATGCTTGTGGTCTCATGCCGCTGCAGCAGATCCTGGGCTTCCTTGCGGCGAGCCTGGTTATCTGCGTCTGCTTCGGCCTGTAGCCGCAGCTTCTCTGCTGCTGCCGCTTCTTCAGCCTGTAGGCGGGCAGCCGCGGCTGCCAGCTGGCGTTGTTCCTCAGCCTCGATCAGAGCGATCTGGGCCTGGAACCGCCGTTTGTACTCGGCCAGAGACTCGTTGGCCAGTTGGCCTGGCACGCCCAGAGCTGGACCCGTCATGCTGACGTGGCACTGTGACTGACGTGGCACTGCTGATCTGGCACTGCTTACGTGTCACTGCTTACGTGTCACTGCTGACGTGTCACTGCTGACGTGTCACTGCTGATGTGGCACTGTCTGATGTGCCACTGTGTCTGACGTGTCACTGTGTATGATGTGGCACTGCGCTGACGTGTCACTGCTGACGTGGCACTGACGTGTCACTGCTGACGTGGCACTGTAGCTGACGTGTCACTGTACCAACTGGGAAATGCATGCAAAGGGGTGGGTGGGAGGGAAAACGTAGGTAGGC
>BFEA01000501.1:522406-534002 GCA_003427395.1 Chara braunii | reverse complement strand
TGGATTAGGGCCGCCTCCCCGTCGCGCTGCATTGCTCCGCCGCCGCGCCGCTCCTCTGCAAGCCGCCTCACTCTGCCCGCTTCTCCTGTGGTCTCTCCCTCTCTCTCTCTCTGTGTGTGTGTGTGTGTGTGTGTGTGGTGTCGCGAGCTTCAACACGCCCGCTGGATGATGCGCAGCGATGGAGGGCTCCGCGGCGATGGGCGCTGGTGCGTGGCTGCTCCTGTCGGGTCGAAGCGAGGGCGGGAAGTCGGACGTGACTTTCGAAATGGAGTCGACCCCTCCCGCTTGCCCCCACCGCGACGAGGCGGCCAAAACAACGGCCTCTTAGGACCGAACAGCGAAAGTCACAAAATCACAAACACTTCAAAAAAAAAAAAAAAAAAAAAAATTGGACTTGGTGGTTCTCTCATGTCCGGAAGCAAAACAAAATTCGAAACGCCCCTCAAAAACCCAGGAACAATTTTCAGGGGTCCGCACCAATGTTAGGAAGGGTCCCTGGCCAACCCCCGTGTTTTTTTTTTTCCCGATTTTCTCAGGATCCGGACCTTCCAGACTGGACGTCTGGACTCCGGTCTGTATCCGGATCGTCTGGATGGGGGTCCTGACGTCCGGATCGTAGCCATGAGAAAAACCCACCCGTTTCATATTGTTTTTTTTTGTTATTTTCTTTCTTTTATGTTTTTGATTTTTTAAAAACAAAGAAAATTGTGAGGAACAAGCCCTCAAGTGGCCCTATTAGACATCACATTGTTCTGGGCCAAGGCCCCAGCAAGCTAAGTGCCCGCCCTAAGTGAAGGCGGGCCGGATGGGGGTCCGGACGTCCGGATCGTAGCCATGAGAAAAACCCACCCGTTTCATATTGTGTTTTTTTGTTATTTTCTTTCTTTTATGTTTTTGATTTTTTTAAAAACAAAGAAAATTGTGAGGAACAAGCCATCAAGTGGCCCTATCAGACATCACATTGTTCTGGGCCAAGGCCCCAGCAAGCTAAGTGCCCGCCCTAAGTGAAGGCGGGCCTGAATATTCGTCACAGGCCAATTTCGACATTCCCATATGTGGGTATTCAGGCTCTTGCAGCGCGTGATTGGTTGAGTGAACGCGCGAGCCTCACTAAGCTGCGCTGTACAGTTGGCCCAGGCCACGAAAGTTGTGCCTGGGCACCTACACACAAAGCAGGGCCGATACATTGAGAAGCAGGCTGTCGGCCTCTGGAAAAGCAGTACAGCCGACGCACCTACCTGGGGCCCCTGCGCAGATGCAGCTAACAGCCCAAGTCCGAAGACTCATGCCGTCTAACTGTAAAGGGCCCAGGCCCTCAACTGTAAGTCTCGGCCTGGGCACAGGGTCTGATGCCCAACCGGAAGCTACTGGAAGCTTCCAGCCAGGCCACACGCAGCATGCAGCAGGCTTCCACTTCCATAAAGGAAGTGAGGCAGCCCAGGCCAGGCATTCTGGCCAGCGCTGGCAATGCGGAAGTGCTGCTGCACTCTCGCTTGATGCTACGCTGCTGCCAAGGGCGCTGACGGGGCGCGAGTGGTGAGGTGGGGCGCTGCAGGGTAGCTGGGCGCAGGTGGCCATAGCCGGGCTGCTAGGCGCCAGGGGGTACAGCGGATGATCTGGTGGTCTTCAGGGAGTGGGGCGCTGTGTGGGATAATCAAGGTCTGATTGAGGGTGACGAGTTACGTACCTGGTACATGAAGAGAGGTCGGCGATGGTGTTGACAGTCATGTACGTTGGTCTTCGTGAGCCGAAGTGATCCTGTTGTGTGAAGCAGCTGTAGAGTAGGATAGTATGGTAGAGTAGGCTGGGCGCTGTGCGCCAGACAGAGAGAGCGACTCTGGATACTGCGTTGGTGTGGCCTATGGGTTTGGACGTTGGCTCAATACTTCATTGTATTGCTCTTTATGGATGGTTTTCTCGGTGCATTTGTAATCTCTACTTGGGATACTACTACTTGCTCAACTGTGTGATTTCGCAACTTGGTTTTATGTATATCGCTCACACTCATATTCCTCGCAAAATATTCAAAACATAAAATAAAAAACATAAGGTTGTAGATCTCGAAAATATCTACAACCCTATATTTTTTGTTTTTTTTTTGCTCATTATTTTTCGCGTAAAAAAATATTCCCACGCCTGCTCAAAACCTGTTGTCGAGCGCATCGGTCCTGCACCGCACAAAACGGGGTGGGACCCTCCCGACTGCGTCACGTGGTCTCTTCCTTATCGCGATATATACATGGAGCTTCCGCAAGCTGCTCCCGTCGAGTGCGCCAACCATACCTCGCGTGAGCCCCTACGACAAGATAGGGCCTACGTGAGGCACGACTTACCTCCACCTTACGGGAGTTGTCACCTCCCTTCGGTGGGTGTATCCCCGCAGAGCTACCAGTCCACAGTACAAAAGTTAATCAGCTGCAATCGCAGAGGTGGACCAGCTGAGGGTGTTTCTCGTTCGCTGTAGCATAAGGGGTACGTGCAGTTTTATGCCTCTATCGGACCCGCACGCGAACCGACGTCTTGGGGGGTTGAAGTCCCAAGCGCGACCCGTCGTCGGTCGACTAGGATGCATCCCACGCACCACTCGTACACCACTCCTATGAGGCGTAAAACACGCACGCATACGCACATATACAAAATAACCCAGAGCAAACAACGTGGCGACACTCCTAGTTCCTTAGTGGTCATCCCATAACTCTCCAATGTGGAAATCGGATAGGCGTCGCACGGGAGACTTAGTATTAAACCGCGCGAACGTAGGGTCTTCTCATATCGACTAGCAATGCATGAATACGCAAGCAGTCGCAATGATGGTGTACTATGTAGCGCCCATAATCATGCGGTCCCTCGTAGTCTCGGGGGTCGCATTCGACACTCGAGTGTTGGCTGACACGTGCCTTGAGGGAGTGATCTCTCGAAGCTGGACAACCGCCAAGTGTGGTTGAGAACCACACCCTCTTCTGCACCCTGCGGAGAGTGGGTGGTACACAGGCTCATACCTGTGGTGGCAATTCTCGCCCTGGATACCAGCTCTATCATCCAGGGCCTGAAGATAAATCAAGGAGTTTGACTTTGACGCCTGCCACAGACTCTGATGTCCAACCATAAAAGTTAACAAGCAGAATCATCCAATAAATAAATAAACATCCCAACACTCATATATCAAATCGGGACTCGAGATAAAATAAAAGAAGGGGAAACATAAACCCATCAGGTATGCAGATCGTGCGACACATGGTTGTCATTCTCACTGCCTCCAAAGTAAGGCTCGTACATAGGCTCCAAGACATTAACCTGTATAAAACACAGACACAGACGAACGCCACATTGCCATACACCAATGTGGTCAACTTTACTGTTCCCTGTAACTCACACCACGCCTCACACACTCAAGCCCCAGTCATAGCTAAACTTTCCATAAGTCTCATAAGTTTTTTATAATGGCCATTAAAAGAAGTCCGATTAAAACCCTCAAAGAAACATATCAAATCTCAGGGCTAAGGCAGGTACAGGTGTAAGCAAAGTTGTGTCGTGAGCCGACATGTCGGCGATCAACCAACCGACCTGTTATTAGTGATAACAGAAGATGATCCTCGTGGGATCAAGCTGAATCTTAGTCCAACCCTGAATTGAATCAATCAACGAGGGACTTGTAGCACAAGACATGCCAATTCCCAGACTAATAAATTGTATGGAGAATAAATCCCCATGTTACACTCGCACTCAAAATCCTTCTTAGTACTACGTCTAAGTCAAACTCTAAGCCAATGCCCAAAGAAAGGTAGATCCTGGCAAAATCTCCCCTATGCAGAGTGGATTGCCAGGAATCGCCATCTGTCGAAATATAATCTATCTCCTTTAAACTAAGAAAATTTCGGCAGTGCTTCCCGTAGGAAAAGTGCATTTTCAGAATTTATACTTGCCCGAATATGAAAACATAAGTAATCTTCAACTTTCCAAAGTCAAATTTTGTCTAACTCCCTGAATTAGCAAAAATTTGGGCAGCACTCCTTTTAGGAAAGGAGATTTTTCACATTTTTACTAAGCCATATATAAAAATTAGACAAGTTGAACTTTGAAAACTCAAATTTTAACTAAGTCCTTGGATTTGTAGAAATTTCGGTAACGCTTCCCGTAGAGAAAGTAGCTTACCAAAATTTATACAAAGCCAAGTATAACAAATGATCCCAGAAAATGCGAGAATTGAGAAAGTAAAAAGAAAAACTTAGCCTGGACAATGCAGGAATTGAAACTCCTATAGATTTAGCACGTGGCGAGCAACTAAAGCAACTACTGATCAGACAGAAACTCAGACAAAGTAGTCCTTCTGATTGATTCGATCAAACACATGCAAAACTGCTTTCCCCCCACCTTCCCTCAGTTCATCCCTCGGTCTGCTTTCAGTCAAAATAAAGAGAAACTTAAGCTTGTCACACATATTCCTTTCATTCAGTCTGATTAGATCCTGGAAAGAAAGCACAAATCATAGGGGATCATAGGGGAACACATGCATAGAACAGTCGAACTAGAGGAATATAGTCAAACAGGGGTATAGTGGGGTCATACAGATGGAAAAAGATATACCTGACTGTTCGCTGCCTCCAGAACCTCGCCTAGGTTCTGGCAGAGCTCCCGCAATCGGTGGGCAGACTCCCCACATAGTCTTGCGGCGATCCTACGGGTTGCAATCCCGCCTGCCGCCTTCCTCTCTAAACAAGGATTAAACTTAGATTAAGAAAGGCAGAAGGTAAGGGGTTTCAGACTCTCGAGATACAAGAAGGGGACAAGCTCAACTTCCAGGAGAGGGCCTCATAGTCTTCAGTCGCCAGAGGGCCTCGCTATGGCGACCAGAATGCACAGCCGCTGGTCAAATTGAAGTCAACCTTCAATTGTCGACTTTTTGATGACCTTCCAAATTGCAGTAAGAGATCCCTTCCACGAGCTTATCCCCTCCACAGCGCTATCGACTCCAAATATGTTGACTGCAGGCGAACTTACAACTTCATAGCTCATCTCCAACTACTACCTACGGTAGGACGGACAACGCACCAGCCAGTAGTTAGACCTGCCCCCTCGCGGATGGCCTGTTTACTTTCTTCGATCAAATATGATGACCGGTGCTTGGAATAATGAACCGCACCAGGGTTGCATCGGCGCCGACCGCCGACCCTGACCGCCAACCTCGACCGCCAACCGTTTTGTCCCGACCGATCAGGGCCGACATCCGCTGCTTTTTTTTTTTTTTCCTGATTGCGCAGCCTTACTGCGCTTGCTGAGTACAACCCAAATTCGCAGAGAAACTTTGTGGGATGGGGGAGGGGTATGGGGGGTTGGGGTTGGAGCATACCTGTGGCGCAAGTGTGCTGGTCACCGATGCGCAAAAAAAAAAAAGAAAAAAAAAGCAAAAAAAAAAAAAAAAGAAAAAAAAAAGCGGCGGGGAGGGGGGGGAAAAGGGGAAAGAGGGGGGGGGGGGGGGGGGGGGGGGGGGGGGGGGGGGGGGCGGGGGGGGGGGGGGGGGGGGGGGGGGGGGGGGGGGGGGGGGGGGGGCCACACCAAAAAAAAAAAAAAAAAAATGTTTTGGGTTAAAAAACAAAAAAAAAGAAAAAGGAGAGAGAGAGAGAGAGAGGGGGGGGGGGGGGGGAATGTAAACATACAGCTCCTTATTAATATTTATTTCAAACCCCCTGCGGGCTATTCGAGAGGGCCCTACACACAATCAGCAAGGGCCACGTTGCCATGAACGAGGAGGTAGTAGTCATTTCCATGTTGAAGGTATGGCACGCCAAGTACATATGCTGTTGATTCACTTTAAGGTCCGTGTTTCAGCAGTTATGGGACCACTGAGCACGCGAGTTTCTGGGCAATAGCAGGCCAATTCACCACGTGCTTTTCAGGGCTTCCCTCCACTGAAAATGTGCAAAACTAGAATGAATCTTCTGCTAGAACATGGAAACGTACGCCGCCATATGTTTTGTCTTTTGTGCAAGTGGTGACGAGTGAAGCAAGGCCCTTAGGGCCACTTGTCGTAGGGAAAGTAAACAAAAGAAAGAGGGGAATGAATCTTTTGCTAGAACATGGAACACATACGCCGCCATATGTTTTGTCTTTTGTGCTGGTGACGAGTGGAGCAAGGCCCTTAGGGCCACTGCTCGTACGAAAAAGAAACAAAAGAAAGAGAGAGCTACGGTAGTAAGTAGTTGTAACTTGTAACCCATAACTGCTCGAAAGCAGACCTGACTTTGGATCCAGAACATAAATTGCTGGCCTGCTCTTCTTTCATACGAAATTTGCTGAACATCTCTTGAGATGTTGGGACCCTTGCATATRTAYTGCTGGGGTCCTCCGCGAAAAAGACTATTCAAGAAGGAATACGTGGGCCCTATTTTTTTTTCTGTGGGGAGGTGAACCATTGGCTACCTTAGCCAGCCTTTTCTAAATTGTTTTGTGTACCCTATTTAGTGGGGCGCGTCGCATCACGTGCGCGTGCATGCTTACACGTTCGTTATGCGCCGCACGTGCGGAGCTCGCGCGCACGTGATACGCCGCAGTTATGGGTTGGAGTATAGGCGGAGTATAGGGGTGATATAGGGGATATTGGGGGGGTTAATAAGGATGTTGGGGGCGGTTCGGGGTGGGGTTATTAGGGGTTCTGGATCCCAAAAAAAAAGAAAAAAAAAGTGCGGGGTGCCGATGATCCCCGACTGCTAGGTGCCGACCAGCCGATCGGTCGGCGGGTCGGCAGCCGACCAGTCAAGGGCCGCCGACCATCGGGGTGTGCAACCCTGAACCGCACGATAAAAACTGGCGGCCAGCACAACTGCCGGTTCGCCTCTAGAATACAAACTGAGACCGAACACACGGTCGTGGCCGCTCTGGACCGAAACAGCAGCGCTATCCACAAGCTGCGAAGCCTGGCAAGCTAAGCAATCAGTGAACCTGGTAGGCATAGTTGGCAGCAAGGTATAGCAGCCTGTTGTCACGGTTGCCCTTATCCCTCGATTACTCGACAACAGCGGAAGTAGAACCCCGTAATCATCCAACACGGACCATAATAAACGGCAACGCCACTACTTAGCGGCAAGCGAAGAGCAGTAGCAGCCTCCTTTGAAGCACCGACCACCGTTCAACTTACCGCACACTGGTTATCTCGACAACACCTCGCCTGCGTAGCTTTAAGCGGCTGCGTCCGAATAGAGCCAATCGCTAATGCTCAACAACAACACGTAACACAACAACGGTTGCACTACAGCAAGGCGCAGGAGGAATAAAACAGAGTGCACCGCTGTGTGCTAGCAGCAAGCCTCAGTAGTGCTCAATGAAATCACATGAACAACAGTAACCTCGTATCGGCGGTAACCAAAAGGCAGTTGTGGATTCTCCTCATGCGGGTCCTCGCAAGAAATAGGAACGTGCATTGACTACTGTCTTTCTTTAACTTTCGACGACGAATCCGGCTCCTTTACAGCACAATTGCACTTCTGCCCTTCTCCTCACTGTTTCTGCTAGGAAGCAGGCAGCCCGATGCCTTTTGCACATCGCCCTGTTCCCTCTCTACCTCGATCTTCACCCTATTTTTGCTATGCACGTCCTTTCCCTTCTCTCAGCCTCTCCTGCTTCTTCGCTCATTGCTATACTGCACCTGCAATATACCCCATCCAGAGTGACGTACTCTAGGTAACGGTGGATCGGAACACCCCGAGCTCCGTGTCAGTGAAATCCGTAGGGGTGACCACCAAGAAAACAAGGCCCCACGAGGATCATCAGGGAAAGTCACCCTAGCGATAGATTCTAGGACTTTCAAACAGGACTCGATCAGAGACGCCGATGGCACTCTGCCATTCATCCAGTCGTGCAAAATGAGAACGAATCTTCCGCTAGAATGCGGAAAGATACATTTGGAATGAGGGTTCTCGATGCGAAGCTGGACTAAGGGCTATCAAATACAAGTCTTACCGTGCACGTGTGGGAGAGAGGGAGAGGGACTCTACTTCCATCACTAAAAACGAGCAAAAATCAGCATGAATCTTCTGCTGAAATGCGGACTGATACATCCTCCCTTTCGATAGGATGAGCAATGCACCCTCCAACAGGTAAGTTGCCAACGCCGCGACTGGCGTCACGCTATTTCCATCAATAGGATGGACAAAATCGGGTGAACCTTCCGCCACAATGCGGGGAGATTCACTGTGCTCCTGTATAGAGGCCGCGTGGCATCAGCCACCCCACCTGGTAAGCCTCTCTCTCTCTCTCTCTCTCTCTCTCTCTCTCTCTCTCTCTCTCTCTCTCTCTCTCTCTCTCTCTCTCTCTCTCTCTCCCTCCCTTGCTAACTCCACCGCGAGATCAGGAACACCTTGGCCGAATCGGAGGTCCAATCAAAGTGACGGAGAGCTCGATCGTGAAGACAATCCTTGGAGAGAAAAATCGGGAGGGAGAACAGTATCTTCGAACAAACGGCACAAGCAAGACCCGACCACTAAGACGTGCTAGCGGCGTTGCTCGATCCTAGCACTCTTCTGGTGTGCAATACAATACCGAATCCCACGCTAAAACAGGGAAAAATACGTCCAAAAAAGAAAAATAAAAAAGATATCAACTAGAAAATGAGAATGAAACTCCCGCTAGAATACCCTTAGCAGTCGCGCAGTTCCTGCACCTTGTCGCACCAAGTCTGTTACTCCATCGCGAAATCCGACACTGCCATCGGATTGGCAATGGCCCAAAACCTCGGATTAGTATCTTACATCATTGAAATCGGTCAAGAAATGACCGAGTTGTGACAATTTTACTCCCCACCTTCTTCCCTCTCCGCCATAGCTCCGCGCAGCCCATTTTTCTACTAACTGTCAATCTACTGATTCTCCCGCCATTCTGATCCCACCATTCAGTTCGCCCAGGCCAAGAACATCAGAAACAAATCTTCATTCGCCCGTTTCCATCAAGGAACGGGCGTGAAGTATCTTCTCCTTTGTCGCCATGCCCGTTTCCTTCCCGGCCGCTGCTCTCTTTCCCCTCGGCATGCACCCTGTGCAGAATCCCGCCCAGGTTTGCCCCTTTCTTGCTGAACCTGTTCTCTTGTCTGGCACTCGGCTCCTCATTTCTGCGCTCACCTCGTCTCTCATGCATACACCCGGTAGTGGCTGTTCCCACCACACCGCAGTAACGCTCCCCTGTCGCCCCAACTATCGTGAGGGGAACTTCGGAGGGCACCAGCAACTGGACGGCCAGTCTTCCGCCCCTATACCCAAGTCCGACGAACGGCCTACACAGCCACATTGCTGCAAGCCTCCACCAGAGCTTCCTCCTGTCCTGCACTGTGACCAGCGAGAGGGCACAGGGCCTGCTGCAGGTCTTGGTGGTAGTAGCCAATATTCAAAATAACGACTTTGAGGACCAAAGTGGAGAGGGATTCCATGTGAACCTCCTGCTGCAACAGTTTGGGCCGCTCAGCCAGCCTCGCGGCAGCCCTTCCCCCCCGTGGAGTCCCGTTTTTGCCCGCTGTGCCAAGAACACAGCTTGTCACCACCTCAGGCCCTCAACAGCCAGTTCCCACACAGACAGCCTGTCGCGGGGCCGAGGGCTTGGCCCTGCTGCAAAACCTAGGCATGGGCCTAGTGCAGGCCCCGTGTTAGTAGCAAATATTCAAATGAGAACTTTAAAGATCGAAGTGGAGATGGGCATCATGGGGACGGCCGCGGCAGCCAAATACCGCTGCGGGCCTCCGCCTGGTACCCCTTGTGCCCAGGCACAGTTCCCCGTCCATCGGGCCTCAACGGGCACGTTCACACTCAAACCCCTTGCAGCAGACGGCTGGTGGCGGGCCGTACATCCTCAAATGGCTCCCACCACCCAGGTTTTCTCCCGTGTCGTGGCCCAAAGCACCCACCGGTCCTAGTGCACATTAACTCGTTCGGTCCATGGTTCGAAAACTGGTGACGAGTGCTCAAGGTCCTCGACTATTGCGACGACCACCCGTTTCCGGGACTCTAGTAACTGAACCAGGCCCGTTGGTCTCGACGTCGACCTCAAATTTTATCACGGAGCTAAGGACCTTAGAAAACAATAAAAGTAAATAAATAAATAAATAATAAAACTGAGAATGAACGTCGTGCATCCCACTAGTCCGCGACGCCGCGCACACCCAGGCTTCGCTTGGTTGCGCCTGGCCGTCAATACCCCACGCGCACCGCTCACCCCGGCAAGGGCCTAAACATCCTCCCGTATGCACGCCGTCGAGCGGACGAGGCTGCACTAGTGCGACTTGCAGAAACCACGCCAAATACCCTTGTAAGGGTATTTGGTACGACACCGCTCAAGTGCTTTTGAGCGAGGTATTGAGCGGAGCTCAAAAATTTGAGCTCCGACCCCGCGCTCAACCAACACGCGGTAACGCAGTAGTATAGTATTAATTCAACTGCGGCCTTTGAAAGTACGGATGGAACGTCTTTGGAATCGGTCTGGTACCATTGTTGTTCTCGCGGCACTCAGCCATGAAGTTACTGAGAACATGTGAGCCGGTTCGGGAATTGTTACGCGAATCATTTGACCTTCAACAGGACCGACGAAGAAACGGTGATTCCAATTTTCTCACGTGTTAGATTTGTGCATTACAAACCTATCCATGTCTGGGTTGCGTACATACGTCCAAAAACCAGGCCAGCATCTGGTCTGCCGAAAATTTGGATATTCGGAGTACGCAGTCCTTTTCATGGGGGTATTAACATCAGAAGGGCTTCATCATTGGCAGTTATTTGCACAGGATCAATCAGAACACTTCCATCAGTTCTGAGATACCTCTGGGGTTGCTTACTCTCAACCCAGAATTGAGGTTTAATGTGTTTAAAGGCTTTCCTGAGCAATTCTCACAGGCTATCAAATGTTTTGCCGCTAGACGTGGTGATATTTAGGAGTATGCTGTGAACTTTTCACTGTAGTAGGATTTGCCTGTCTTTGCTACTTAGTGTGATTTGTCTTGCTTTCCGCTTTTGAGAAAATGAAGGACTCTCTATTGTGTGGATTGGTGTGTTTTGGCCACTGATATTGGAACTCGCCTTATGGTTGTTCAGATCGATCCGAACAAGGCTAAGCTGTTTCACACGGGTTGAACCGTGGACCTCTATAGCTACTAGCTTCGTCAGGGCTTTTAGAGCAGTGAAATGGTTTCTGGCCCATAGTGCAAGGAAAATGAGCGATAGCGAAATGACAGAAATCCAGAATGCAAAATGACATTTAAAGCCAGAAAGTCCAACTCTGTTCAGAAAGCAGAAATGCACCGATATTCCACCTGCGGAGAACCAAAGCACCGAACCCGAATGTCAATCAGAGCATACTCTCGCTACCACCAACATATGTTTCCAGAGCCCTTCCTCCTACTTGGCGCTCAGCGCCCAGACTACGATCACACAGCTACTAGCAGCCTATGAATTGACAATGCATCCTGTTGACGTCAGCAGCAACAACCGAAGTACATGAAGATGTCGACCTTGTAGATCATCGCCAAGATCAGGTATGTGCCCTTAGATCATCATCCTCATCTCTCTCTCTCTCTCTCTCTCTCTCTCTCTCTCTCTCTCTCTCTCTCTCTCTCTCTCTCTCTCTC
>BFEA01000501.1:494021-511591 GCA_003427395.1 Chara braunii | reverse complement strand
TGTGATTTGAGAGGAGACTGTTGATGTGGAGAATGCGGGGGAGAACATCAGATAAGGTTGTGGTGGGCTCATGGACGAGGGCAGCGGTGATTTCGTGGTTGGATGCCTGCTTGAGGCGGGAGATAAACGTGTCATCGGGGATCAGGTGGACAGGGGATATGTTGTCGTAGTGAGCGGACGTATGGGACGTAACGGTGGGTGGAGCCCTTTTGGCGAAGGCGACAAAATTGGTCGTGGACGAAGGCGGCGGTGATTTCACAGTTGAAGCCCCGCTTGAGGCGGGAGATAAAAGTGTTGTCGACGATTAGGTGGACGGGGATATGCTATCGTAGTGAGCGGACATATTGGATGTAATGGTGGGTGGGGCCGTTTTGGCGAAGGCGACAAAATTGGTCGATGTAATCATCGACGGTCTTTTGTGGGCGGAAGGTGGCTGTGATCAGCGTAGCCCACTCGAGGAAGAAGTACGAGGGCTGGCCGCTGAGTTGGCGGTTGGCGACTTCGGTGAGCCACCAGCGGGCGGCGTTGGCAAGGAGTCGTGTACCGGCTATGGGTAGCCAATGGACGACGGGGACGGTGTGGAGATAGAAAGCTTGTTGGAGTGGACTGAGAAAGGTAGATACATCCTCATTGGGGTTATTGGAAAACGTTGGAATGTGGTGGGCTCGGAATGTGCGAGGTATTTCGCCATAACTAGGGACGTGGGTAGCGAGTGCGTTGAAGTCGAGGGTGGGTGAGGTGTCAACGAGGCGGGTGAAGTCCTGTTGGCGGTTTGTTGGGAGGAGGGCGTTCGGGGGATGGTGGGGAAGCGCGGGGTGTGGCATGGCGGCTACCTCAGAGTAGGTGGGCATCCGGAGGGAGGTGACGATGGATACGGTAGAGATGGGTTGTGAGAGGGGAGTTGTGGATACAGATTGTGTGCCAAGGGAATGGGGCGGCAATTGGGCAATGAGAGGGGTGGATGAGGTAGGAGGTGAATGGGCCACGCCGGTGATGGCCATTGGGATGGGGGTGGTGGAGGCTGGGGGGCGAATGGACCGGCTATGGAAGTGGAGGTAGAAGCGGTAGAAGTGGGAGTGGAAGTGGGAGGAAAAGGACGTGGGCCCAGACTAGAACCCAACGTGGAAGTGGGAATTGTGGTAGTGACCACTTGGATGGAAGGGGTCGATGTTTGTTCCGTGTTGTCTATCCCACTGGAGAGGCCAGAGATGGAGGTGGCGAAGGAGGATTGGAGGGCATGGATGGCGTCTTGCATGGATTGCATCATGATGAGTGGGGAGGTGTTGGTAGGGGGTGAGTTCAGGTATGGGTTGGTCTGCTGTGAGGTAGCGAAGGAGGCTGTCCACAGATGTGGTGTCAATGGCGCTCATGTTGGTGCTTGAGCAACCGTCCACCATTGTTGAGGGAGAGGTTGGGGGCGAGGAAGTAGAAGTAGAGGTGGAGGCAGAGGCTGCAGTGGCGTTCTCAGTGGCCCGGGCGGCGGCGCGTGGAGAGGTCTTGGTGCGGCAGGTCCTGGAAAAGAAGATGTGTGAATTTTGCCAATTTTTTTGGTATTAAATTGATTTTTATTGCATTTTTAAAGGAATTCGAAAAATTATGGGCGAATTAATTGAAATCAGATTTCGAAATGCTCGAAATAGATTGATTCAAAAAAATAATTTTTTATTTAATTTGAATGAAGTTGTGGTTATTTTAATAAATTGAAACTAATTTAAATGAATTAAAAAATATGTAATATGGTTTTAAATGAATTTAAAACGAATTTAATTATTTTAAATGGATTTAAATTGATTTAATTAATTTAATTGGATTTAAAACGAAATTAATTAATTGAAACGAATTTAATTAATTTTAAACGAATTAATTTATATGGATTTAAAACTAGGCTACCAGCTGGGCTGCTCGGGGCACCCTATTTTCCCATGTGGCCCGGCCGTGCAAGGACCAAGGAAGGTCCCAGCCAAAAAAGAAAAGAAAAAAATCAAAAAAATCTTTAAAAAAACTATGGTATGCAGAAAAATAATTTGGACAACTTTTTTTTTTTTTTTTGATTAAAAATGATAGGCCCTTCTCTTTTTTTATTTTGTATACATATCGGGAAACGGGCCCGGCGTCCCTCACATATATGCGGGCGGCTCCCGATTTTGAGCAAGGCATCACAGGCCAAGCCCATATCAGGAGTCGCTGAGTCCCAAAGGAGAAAGGAAAGAAAACAAGTAAGAAGTCTGCAACAAATTGTAACATCTGCTTCTAACTCAGTTCTTGCTGAAAACCATCTCTAATCCCTTTATGTATTCACCAGAGGAAATCGAGAAGAAGTCCAGAGAGAAACAATCTGCCGAGCCATTAGAAACTAGGTCAAAAACTCTTATCCACTTTGTGCTAAAAGAAGCCTAGGGAAGGTGGAAGGACAATCGACAGAGCAATTGTTAAAAACTATATCTACCTAACTTTCATGTGATAAAAAAGGTTGAAAATTGAAGCTGAGGACATACACCCTGAGGCAGCTGCACTTTGAGCAGGTCAGGAAATCTATCCCAGTGTTGAAGGAAAGTCTTCAGTGCGTTTGATGTATATCCCTTTTTTTGAACTTTGAGAGACCACTCTGTTGAGATGGTCTGTTTGATAGCAAATATGACCTCCGCTTTTGTTTTTACCGGAGTCAGTCTCTCTCCTCTATGGATCGTTGAGTTCCTAACTGTCCAAAGTGTCCATAACACAGACCCTCGGAAGGTCTCTTCGGGGAATGTCAATGGCCCATTGAGTTGATGACGTCGTGTGGCAGCCCCAATAAGAATGAATTCACCAGTCCATCTGTCTGTCGGGTCCGGAACCGGGACTGATCCCGATCTCCACCGTTCCCAAAAAGGTCGAGTGAGTTCACAGTGCAGCAACATATGCTGAAGGTCCTCAATCCTCGTTCCAGGACACAAACTGCACAAAGGTGTGGCTTTGGCCGTGCGTCTAGCGCACCGAGAACACAGGGTCACATCAAAATTCTTTACCAAATTTAAAATAAAAATTTAAATTAAAAAATATTTTTTATTTTATTTTTTATTTTTCTATATCTTTTTGGTTCGACTGGGCAAGTTGACCCGGGCCACTCCGGTAGCCTAGATTTAAAACGGATTTAATTAATTTAAACGAATTTATTTAATTTTAAATGAACTTAAAATGAATGTAATTAACTTAAACGAATTGAACTAATTTTAAATCTAGGCTACCAGTTGTCCGATTGCCGGTTGTCCTGGGCAAACGTCCTTTGTGGAGTTGTCCGGGATCCCGGATATCTCATTTTCTCAAATTTGGGAAGCAAAAAAAAATAAAAAAAATTGCTCTGTGTTGCGCATCGCTTGGGGACCCCCCAAAACAAATTTGAGGTCATTCGGAGCAAAAAACCAAAAAAAAACGAAAACGGTGCTGAGGGTGGGGGGAATCATCCCGGGAATGTGTGAAAGGCCCACTGCTGCGGCTGCTGCATACGCTCACACACTGTACACACAGACGCACACACACGCTATCCATAACCACACGACACACACAATATTTACACACGCACACACACACTATGTAGTATCTACCCATGCGTGTGTGACACACACAGACACACACACAGCCGGACGTCCTGTGCGGAGTTGTCCGGGATCCCGGACAACTCATTTTCTCGAATTTGGGAAGCACAAAAAAAAATAAAAAATTGCTCTGTGCCGCGCATGACCAGGGGACCCCCCAAAACAAATTTGAGGTCATTCGGAGCAAAAAAACAAAAAAAGACGAAAATGGTGCTGGGGGTGGGGGGAATCATCCCGGGAATGTGTGAAAGGCCCACTGCTGCGGCTGCTGCATATGCCCACACACTGTACACACAGATGCACACACACGCTATCCATAACCACACGACACACACAATATTTACACACACACACACAATATGTAGTATCTACCCATGTGTGTGTGACACACAGACACACACACACACACACACGCACACACACCCACTGAAACAGTTTTCACCTTTGCAGTAGCAGATGCAGATCCTAGGGCTGAGGAGGGGTGCTGGAAGTTGGAGAAAATGCGTTATAAAAAAAAAAGGGCGGGAGGAACGTTGGAAGTCCGACTTCCACTTTTCCTTCCACCCTCTTTTTTTTTAGTCAATCAATCAATCAATCAATCAATCAATCAATTGATCAATCAATTAATCGTTCAAATCGAATCCAATCAAAAGATTGGATTGGATCTTGAAAATCCAATTGATCTATTGGAGAAAATGCGTGATAAAAAAAAAGGGCGGGAGGAACGTTGGAATTCCGACTTCCACTTTTCCTTCCACCCTCTTTTTTTTTTATCAATCAATCAATCAATTAATCGTTCAAATCGAATCCAATCTTTTGAAAATCGAATCGATGTAGTGGATTTTCAAGCTCCAATCCAATCTATTGATTGGATTGGGATTGAACGATTGATTGATTGATTGATTGATTGATTGAAAGACGGCGGAGGAAGAGTAGTACAGAGAAGAGGGGGAGGGGGGGGGAGCTGGAGGACGAGGAGTACAGAGAAGAGGAGGAGGAGGACGACGATGACGACGAAGAGTAAGAAGACGAGGAGGAGGAGGAGGAAGATGAGGAGGAGGAGGTGACGATGACGACGACCAATCATTCAATCAATCAATCAATCAATCAATCAATCAATCAATCAATTAATCGTTCAAATCGAATCCAATCTTTTGAAAATCGAATCGATCTATTGGATTTTCAAGCTCCAATCCAATCTATTGATTGGATTGGGATTGAACGATCGATTGATTGATTGATTGATTGATTGAAAGAAGGCGGAGGAAGAGTAGTACAGAGAAGAGGGGGAGAGGGGGGGAGCTGGAGGACGAGGAGTACAGAGAAGAGGAGGAGGAGGACGACGATGATGACGAAGAGTAAGAAGATGAGGAGGAGGAGGAGGAGGAAGATGAGGAGGAGGAGGTGACGACGACGACGACCAAGAATAAGAAGAGGAGGAGGAGGAGGAGGAGGAGGAGGACAAAGGCAGCGATGAACGACGGCGACAAGGAGGTGAAGGACTAAGAGGAGGAAGAAGATGAGGAGAAGGAGGAGGAGGAGGAAGAGGAGGAAGAGGAGGAGGAGGACTAGGAGGACTAGGAGGTGAAGGAGGAGGAGGAGGAGATGGAGAAGGAAAATATGAGGAGGAGGAGGTGGAGGACTGAGGAGGAAGAAGATGAGGAGGAGGAGGAGGGGGGAGCCGAAGGACGAAGAGCACATAGAAGAGGAGGTGGAGGAGGACGACGACGACGAGCAAGAAAAAGAAGAGGAGGAGGAGGATGAAGAAGAAGAGAAGGACAAGGACGAGGAGGAGGAGGAGGACAGCGATGGAGATGAAGAGGAGGAGGAGGACGAGGAGGAGGAGGAGGACAACGGCAGCGATGGACGACGCCAACGAGGAGAAGGTGAAGGACTAGGAGGAGAACGAAGATGAGGAGATGGAGGAGAAGGGGAGGAGGAGAAGGGTGAGGAGGAGAAGGACTAAAAGGACTTGGAGGAGATGGAGGAGGAGAAGATGATGATGATGATGAGGAGGAGGAGGAGGAGTAGGGGAAGGAGGAGGATGTGAAGAAGAAGAAGAGGAGGAGGATGACGACAAAGTAAAAGAGAAGGGTTAAGAGGAGGAGGGGCGCTGCAAGTTGGAGAAAATGCGTGATAAAAAAAGAAAGGGCGGGAGGAACGCTGGAAGTCCGACTTCCACTGTTACTCCCACCCTCTTTTTTTTTCAATCAATCAATTGTTCAAATCGAATCCAATCAAAAGGTTGGATTGGATCTTGAAAATCCAATCGATCGATTGGATTTTCAAGATCCAATCCAATCGATTGATTGGATTGGGATTGAACGATTGATTGATTGATTGATTGATTGATTGATTGATTGATTGATTGATTGAATGATTGATTGAAAGAAGGCGGAGGAAGAGCAGTACAGAGAAGAGGGGGGGGGGGGGTAGCTGGAGGACGAGGAGTATAGAGAAGAGGAGGAGGAGGAGGACGGTGATGAAGAGTAAGAAGAGGAGGAGGAGGAGGAGGACGACGACGAGGATGAAGAGTAAGAAGAGGAGGAGGAGGAGGAGGACGACGACGAGGATGAAGAGTAAGAAGACGAGGAGGAGGAGGAGGAGGAGGAGGAAGATAAGGAGGAGGAGGTGAGGACGATGACGACCAAGAATAAGAAGACGAGGAGGAGGAGGAGGAGGAGGAGGAGGAGGAGGACAAAGGGAGCGATGGACGACGGCGACGAGGAGGAGGTGAAGGACTAAGAGGAGGAAGAAGATGAGGAGGAGGAGGAGGAAGGAGGAGGAGGAGAAGGAGGAGAAGGACTAGGAGGACTAGGAGGAGGAGGAGTAGATGGAGAAGGAGAAGATGGGGAGGAGGAGGTGGAGGACTAGGAGGAGGAAGAAGATGAGGAGAAGGAGGAGGAGGGGGAGCCTGAGGATGAGGAGCACAGAGAAGAGGAGGAGGAGGAGAACAACGACGACCAAGAATAAGAAGAGGAGGAGGAGGAGGAGGAGGACGGCGCCGATGGACGACGTCGACAAGGAGGAGGTGGAGGACTAGGAGGAGGAAGAAAAGGAGGAGGAGGGGGAGGAGGAGGAAGTGGACAGAAAGGAGGAGGAGGATGAGAACGAGATGGAGGGACAGGAGGAAGAGGAGGATGAGGAAGAGGAGGGAAAGGAGGAGGAGGAGGTGAGAGATGAGAGAGAGGTCGAGGAGGAGGAGGGTACACACCTGCACGGGGGTTGGAGGACACGTCGGGTCGTGGCGCAATGGCGACGCGGCAACGTTCGACTCCCACGACGTGCCCAAATCGCGCGCAGGCGGAAGACACAGCAGAATTCGAATTCTTATTTGGCCCGATCTAAGCCGTAGATGTCGTAGATCTGATGGCCCAGAGTGGACCATGTTCGTTTTCGAATTTGGAGGCCCTACTGTCCTCATGAAAATGGCGCGTCCTTCCCGGGGGTATATCATACCTGAAATCACACCCCCGCAGGCCCAAAAGCCTTCAACCCCCCAACACGGAATTTTCCACCAGCCCGGACTCAGGACCCAGGTCGGAGAACCGTGGTCCCAACCAAAAAAAAAAAAAAAAAACTAGGCTACCAGCTGGGCTGCCCGGGTCGCCCTGTATTCTCGGGCGGCCCGGCTGTGCAAGGACTAGGGAAGGTCCCAACCAAAAAAAAAAAAACAAAACTATGTTATGCAGAAAAATAAACTGAACACTTCTTTTCTGTTTTTTTTTTTTTTCGTTTCTTTTTTAATACTCGTCTTTATAAAAGCCGGGAACCGGGCCCCGCGTCCCTCACAAAATCAGGTGAGGCCCTCAGCGGGCAAGGCATCACTGGCCAAGCATATCAAGGGCACCACTAGATTTCACCCCATAGCCAATTCCACAACCAACTCCACAGCCCCTACCACTGAAAAATCAAGGAAAATTATCAGCAAAATCTAAGTTCGTCACCAAGAAACTCTAATCACAACAGTCATGACAACCCTAATTCAGTAAACCAAATTCCACCGACCATGAAGAAATCATGCACAAAAAGAAAACTATCGAAGAAAGCGAATATAAAGCACAGAAAGGAAACCAGCGGTCAGCGCTTGGTGATCATGTCAACTATTCATCCGGAGTTATTACCAACCTCTGCCAAACCGCGCTGCGACCCGCGCGGAAGGGGTCTGTGCCCACAGGCCCCAAACTGATGACAGAGACCCCGCAATATAACCACCCACACCTCGCGATTCAGAGCGGATAGCACCTCCCCTCACTCTTCATTATGAAAACACCAACTCCCACCACAATGCTGTTTTCACCAACCAGGGGATTACCCCACCTCCCACGCGGTAGGGGCCAAAAAGCCCTGTAAAACCCACCCACCTCCTCGCGACTCAGGGTAAGCCTCTCCCTCAATCTGCATACACCCGCTACGGATGCTTCCCCGCCCTCCATGACGAAGCATCAGTGGAGCAATGCTCACCATTATACCTCAAGAATTCAGATGACAGCAGACACCAGCCTATTGAGATGAAATGAATACCTGACCCAAATTCAACGTCGCAGCGGTAATATCGTACCTCCCGTGTGTCAGGGGTCAAAGACCCTGCAAACCCACCCACCTCCTCGCGATTTAGGGAAAACCACTTCCACTAATTTGCACCTTCTCACAAGGAAACCCCACCGCCCACCATAATGGCGTTTCTACAGAGCGACACTCTGTCTTTCAGTCCATCGCATGCAAAATGCTACACAAAAGTCGCAACAAATTACGACAACTGTTACCCAAACGGTGAAAAAGGAAAACACCAAAATTCACACAAATCGCGTGAACCCTAGTCTAATACGAAACATAGACTATCCAACGCTCTTACATGCCGTTCTCTCTCTCTCTCTCTCTCTCTCTCTCTCTCTCACCCTAACACGGGCCATGACAGGTGAGCACACCCAATCCACGAAGTCGATGTGCGCTCCTGCTGGAGATCATAAGCGAAATCCCCACGTACTCCCGTTGTGCAGCGAACATTAGAATTATGGCAATCTCCCGTAACTCCTGTCTCCCACACCTTCGCGGGCTGACCCTGACAACAGGGTCAGGGCAGGAGACCCCCTTAAAAACCTCCATATCAAAGATCGAGGGGCATAACCCCCGATCGCTCTCGTTAGGTATGAGGCAGCGTCCGGACCCCACCCGTCGATGGCCCCCACATATCACGCTCTCCTTCCTCCACCGAACCAGGAGTCCTAACATAAGTCAAGCGAGACCAGCTATGACCAGGAGCATGTCACAGCTCCCTCGACACGCCCCCCTAACACCCCAGTGTTCTTCCTGCTCCGCCATGGTCACGCCAATGCTAAGTTTTGGTAGACGAGGCAGGCAAATTTCGTCGGCCCCGTTAGCGAGCTTCCGACGCCCGAACGCCACCACTGAGGCGACACATTAGCGCTGCGCAGCGCTAACACGTCACCTCAAGGTCACATCGAAATTCTTTATGAAACTTTAAATAAAATTTTAAATTAAAAATTAATTTTATTTAATTTTTTTGTTTTTTTCTTTTTTGTTCGGCCCGGCAAGTGGACTCGGGCCACTCTGGTAGCCTAGATTTAAAACGAATTTTGTTATGATCCCAACCAATTTTGAAGTACACATTCATCAGACAGTACAATGCCATCTAATTGCAGACAGAAATGAATGAAGTTGACAGGAGAGAGAGTAAGAAGAAGAAGAAGAAGAAGAAGAAGAAGAAAGAAAGAAGAAGAAGATGTACACGAGCATAGACAAATTGTAAAGCTCTTCTTCTTCGCCAAACACTTTCCTCCTCCTCTACTCCTCTCTTATTCACACAAGAAATAATAGTACAATGTTGAATGGGTGAACCCGGGTCAATGTCTGAATCCCTCTTCTATTGCAGGTATCACTTGAGGTCCACCATAGCCATGGCCGCCTCCCTCACTCTTCACTCTCATAGGGGGAGGCTATGGAGGACTACAAGGTCTTGCCCTGATGCCCAAAGGACAACCCAAAGGAACTCAGGTCGCCATGCTTGACTCTGCCTCGACGCTTCTTGGTGTAGCTCTGCCCAAACGGGGGCCTTGCTGCTGCAGTGCCCACCAAGGTGATGAAGATGGCTGCCATCATAGCCAGGTACCTCTGGCGCTCCCCCTTCCTCCTGGTCTTCTTCCTCCTCAGTGTCCTTGCTCGTTCCCCAGCAGCACTGCTCCAGCTAGCACTCCAACCAGTGTGTCGCCAAACTTGCACACCGACAATGAGGCCGGGCTCTTCGCCCGACGTGGAGATATAGCGGCCTGCTTGCCTCTTGGGCGGTGACTTCCACGCCGCTTGGCCTCCCAAGCAACCGGTACCTCCTCCCTATCGGAGGGAAACATCATTGCAGACTTTGATATTGCCCGTACAGGCCCTAGACTCAGACTGGTTGGACTGGTACCCGCCTAGACCTAGCCTACGACTACTGGGCCTCTAAAAATGCCAACTTTTGTCTTCTTCTGCTCGGTCTCAAGTACCCGACACATCTACCTCTTCAAGGTGTGGTACCGGCCTACCTGTTGAGTGTTTCCTCGCTGCTTCAAGTGTTGCGGGGCCTCTTCCCCCGCCACTTGAGTGTTTTCCCCGCTGCAGTCCTCAATGTCACGGCCACAGGTAAGTACCGGCCCTGACGGCCCAACGAACGAACAGGTGCCCTTGCGGGTCACACACACACTCAAGCCAACAAGCACTCAGACAGGCGTGCAGACCAGCACATGTGCACACATAGACATGCAGAGCGGCAAGCGTGCACACACACAGACATGCAGACCAGCAAGCGTGCACACACACACAAACTTAGAGAACTTGGTAGCAAGCGGGAAACTCAGCAAGGCATTCTGTCCATGAGCAAAACTTAGAAATAAGTTGTGTCTCAGTCCATGTTCGGTCGGGTCATAACACTACCTCCCCCCTTCAGAGCGAGGTCCCTTCGAGCAAGTAACTCAGTCCGAGTCCTCGACAAACGCATCGTAAGCAAACAAAGCAAATAGATTTCGAGAGTATTCTGTTGCAGTGAGCTTTGCAGATATTTTGGGAACAGCATTAGAGGCGATTTGTCGTTCGTAGGCTTTAACAACGAGAGGTGCGCTGCACAGCAGCTCCTTGGAGATCCAGTAGAGATCGTCCAATGGGTGATACATAAAGTGAACCTGGTACTATCTGTTATGTCCCTTACCTACGTGCTGTTTGATTCTATCGATCTCATGATCGCCATCGATTGGACGAGGAATCATGTCTTCACGGTAGTCGAAGGACTTAGCATCACGGTGGATATACAATTTTGATGCATGAAAGACGGGGTATGTGCGCAAATGAGGTGGCACAACAACTGTATATGAGGGGCCAAACCCATCCTTGGCAATCACATCCAGAACTTCCCACGGATCATAATAGAGTGGAAGAAGTTTGTGTGAGACTCCCTCTTCTTCAAAGAATGAATTCTTGACCAAAATATAAGTTCCCACTTCAAGATTCGAAGGTCGGCGCTTCATGTTTGCATGATGGATCATTGCGTGTTGTTGCTTGGTCATTGCTGCGATGGCAACTTTGAGCAAGCGATCGTACTTGGCCCTCAAGCCAGGCCCGCCGGGTGTTAAACCAGCTGGCTGTTCAAGGAATAGGTAGGAGAGCGGATCGTGAATCTGCCAACCGTAATGGAGCCTATTTGGCGTACTTGGCCCTGAAGCCAGGCCTGCCGGGTGTTAAACCAGCTGGCTCTTCAAGGAATAGGTAGGAGAGTGGATTACGAATCTGCCAACCGTAATGCAGCCTATTTGGCGTCATGCCGGTGGACTAATGGACGGAGTTGTTGTACAACCCCTTAACAAAATACAACTCTTCATCCCATATTTCTTGATCCGGAATGATTAAAGCGCAGAGAAGCTGAAACACAGGCGGGTTGATTTCGTCAGCTAAACTGTTGGCTTTGGGATGTCGACCAAATTTCATGCATAGTTTGAGGCCAGGGAGTTATGACGTGAAGTCCTTCCATTCAATACTTACGAAGCGCGGGTCCCGATCACTAACAAGACTTGTCGGGGTTCCGAACTGCAGAATGTACTTCTGTTCGAACTCACGGATCACCAATTCAGTTGGGGCATGAGATGCAAAGGAATCAGATTGAGGAATTTAGAGAAGCGGTCAACAATCACTATCACTTGTGCATAGCCATTCTTACTTACCTTTCCCATGTCAGTGAAGTCGATAGAAACAGACTCCCTGGGTGTAAGTAGCCCCATGGGCTTTTGTCTACATGGTTTGATTCGTTGACAGACTTGACACTCAGCCACAAACTTTTCAGCAAATCCCTTCATACCAGGCCAATCAAACTGTCTAAATAGGTTTCCGTACGTCTTTGCCATGCCGAAGTGTCCAATCCGGCGATGAGCCAAATCCAAGAAGTGTGTGCGGAGAGGCTCATGGTTGGGCATTTACAATGATTGTGATTCCCATAACGTCGGAAAACCAGTCCATATTCGTGAAAATCAGGCTGATTGTTGGGGTCAGCCTGCAGTTGCTCGAGGATGGTACTAAGGTCCGGGTCCTTGGCAGTGTGTTCGACGATCTCCTCCTTCAGTTTCTTCCGGAGGTCGTAGGAATTCACAAGGCAAGTCATGTACTCGGGGTGGCGAGTCAACGGATCAGCAACTCGGTTATAACAACCCTTTTCATGTCTTAGCTTAGAGTCAAAAATGTCAATCTCATGGAACCAGCGAAGTAATGTAGGGGACAAGGTGTTTTGCTCTTTGATCCACTTCAAAGTCTCATGATCTGAGAACACTTTGAAGTGGCGTCCCAAAAGATAGTGCTTCCAGCGATCCAAAGCCATACGCAAAGCATAGAGCTCGCGCATGTTGGGCATGCGTTTGTTGTAGTACTCGAGCAACCGCAAGCCATCGCTGTCATCTTGTTGCAGCACTGCGCCAATCCCATATTGGCTAGCATCCGTAGTGACTACGGATGCCAGTGTGGAATCTGCAATGCGGAGTATAGGGTAACTTATCAAGGCCTCTTTCGAGGCTTCAAATGCGGTCTCACATGTTGCATACTCATGGCTCCAGTTTTTCCGAAAAAAAAACCTTCTAAGCCTTCCACCTAGCTGCGCAGGAAAAGCCCAAACCCAATCCCAGGGAACATTAAAGCTTCAACGGGCGAGCAACAATAGAGAATCGGGGAACAAACTTTCGATAGTAAGATGCGAGACCAAGGAAAGAACGTTGTTTGCAGATGTCCGCGGGTTGAGGCCAGTTGGGAATGACCTCAACCTTGGTCGCCTTGGGCTCGAGGCCTGCATCAGACATCATTGCAAAATAGATGACGCTATCCTTAGATTTTTCTAAGTTGAGATGGAGTTGCATTTTCTTGAGGATGGTGAACACTTCCTCAATGAGAATTCATGCACTAACTGCTATTTGTGTTTTACTCAGGTGCTTCATGTGTTCCTTGATGGATTTGCTGAAGATCATAATATCATCGAGATACACCACCACAAACTGACTAATTTGTTTGTGGAGGACCTTGTCTATAAGGCTTTGAAAGGTAACTTGTGCGTTCGTGAGGCCGAAGGGCATTACGGTAAATTCGTAAAGCCCATCGTGTGTCTTCAATACAGTCTTATGGTGGTTCACAAACTTGAGATCAATCTTGAAAAAGACCTTGCACCCACCAGCAGAATCAAGCAAGTCATCTATGAGTGGCAATGGGTATGCATTCTTTCTGGTGATGTGGTTTAGACCGCGATAATTGATACACATATGAAGCTTGCCTCCTTTCTTAGGGACAACCAAAACAGGTGGACCAAATTCAGATTCGCTAGGTTTGATCCAACCATTGTCGATCATTTCGTCGATTTGTTTTCGGAGTTCCTCCAACTTGCCGGATCCCATTCGGTATACGCAACCCTTGGAGGAACAGCACCTTCGACCAACTCGATTGCATGCCGGACCGATCATGTGGGGACTCCACATGGTTCGGCCAGAACTTTCGGGAATCGGTCAAGTAAGTTTTGAATGGTTGTTGGGACCGGTGGGGGCGAAGGATCAGCAAATGGGTCACCTATATCAGATCTCAAATTACGAATGGAGGCGACCGAATCTGAACTAGAGTCATTTGGACTAGTAGAAGTTAGAGAAGTGGTAAAAGTGCTAGAAGTAGACTCGTTAGATGAAGTAGTATTGGTACTAGTCGCAAAAGTAGATGGCAGATGAGTAGGGCGAACATAGGGAACATACATACGTGACCAGCTCCTTCTTAAGGTCTGCATCAGATATATTTGGGACTGTTTTAAAAATAGCCTCAAGTTCGTCAACGACTGTTTTTCGCTTTGCCTCTTCCGCCTTTTCCTCCTCAACCAACTCTTTGTGATAGAGGGTCTCATACAACCCTTTGTCAAAATCAATTGCTGCATCCATTCTGGCCTTTAACATGTCAGAAAGTTTAGCTTATGCCATGCCGAAACTACTAGCTCCTTCGGTTGCCATGGCTTCTTTTGCTCTTCTCTCTTGTTCGCACATCTCAACGGGCATGTAGTGAATTTCAGCAAAAGAAACAAACTGAAAGTATAGAGAAGAAGATAGAACTCCTAGTCGGAGCGACAAATATTTGGACTAGAGAGCAACCAAAAAAAACAAATCAAAGAATACAATACATTCAGAAGAGTTCTGATTTTGTGTTCAAGTCCGGTCGGACCAAGTACAAGATCCCCTTGAGCCTAATCCAACTGGCACAGTCAAAGTACAACAAACCAGACGACACGTATCTCCATACAACAATGGAGAAGTGGGTGGTGTATAAGGTGCAGGTCAAGCATTGGATCGTGTGTCATCAGTCTGACAAAGCATCTCAGGCAAGACCCCCTCGACAACGAGGGCTCTAATAAAAAAGAAGAATACCGTATCCCAGATAGAAAAGAAAGCGACACTGCGTCAACAAATTTGGGTCCAAGGGGCCCTTCTTGTTTGTGCCCGGTCCCATTGGGTCCCAATGGGTCCCAAGTAGGTCGAGACCAAGTCCCAACCAAGGAGAGTACCCAAGGTTGTACTTTTTGCCTCTACCGTACTGAAAACAATGAATTTCAACTTAAAGAGATGACCTACAGACTACATCCATTCACAAATGAAAAGACAAGCACTGTAGAAAAATATGGCTTTTCAAGCAAGATACTTCGTTTCTACATCCATCAGGTTAGTAAGTAGCTCGCACACCAATGCACACAACCAAGACTTCAAAGGAGTAGGAAAGAGGCCCAGAACTAGCCCAGCAGGATAAACAATACCATGCACACATACATGGGCAAAGCTTAGGTGCACGACACTTACTTGAGTGACCGGAACTCTGAGATGAAGTATAACTCACCCCCCTTCCTCATGTGGTCTTCCTAACCCTATTCGCTGCCTCTACACTAGTGTCCTATCATGTCGGAGGGTCTCACTTCCAACACCTATGTGCAACGCCGGATTCCCCGCCGAGGCTGAAGAACAAAGTAGCAACCTGCAGTCCGTAGATGTAGAATGGCTACCTCCTTCAAGATCGCCTACTTGAGGGAGGCCCTCAAGTCACCAAGTGTCTCCCTTAGGTCAGATTCCAGGTGCGAGTGCCTCTCATGGTCGCCTCTCTCATCTTGTCACCTGAAGTCCTCTTGATCTGTCTCGCCACCACATACTCACTCTCAATCTACCTGGTCGGGTTCGATGCCGACCTAGCATGACCTAACCAGGTTGGGGCAGCTTCCCTAAGGCACATTGCCCCCGCTTCCCACTTCGGACCAACCCTAACCCTAAGTGGTTAGCCCTTACCACTTAGGTTAGGGTTAGGGTGGATAAGTCAACTCTCAACAGCAAGTAGAATCCGCTCTGATACCAATCTTATGATCCTGGCGAATTTCGAAGTACACATTCATCAGGTAGTACAATGTCGTCCAATTGTAGAAAGACATGAATGAACTTGAGAAGAGAGAAAGGGTAAGAAGAAGAAGAAGAAGAAAGAAAGAAGAAGAAGATGATGTACACCAACATATACAAATTGTAAAGCTCTTCTTCTTCGCCAAACACTCTCCTCCTTCACTCCTCTCTTATTCACACAAGAAATAATAGTACAATGTTGAATGGCTGAACCAAAATTAATGTCCGAATCCCTCTTCTAGTGCAGGTATCACTTGACGTCCACCATAGCCATGGCCGCGTCCCTCACTCTTCACTCACATAGGCCAAGGCTATGGCGGACTACTAGGTCTTGCCCTGATACCCAAAGGACAACCCAAAGCAGGTATGGCTGCTTTAGCGCAGGATGCTATGCCTGACTCTGCCTCGAAGTTTCTTGTTGTAGCTCTTCCCCAACGGGGACCTTCCTGCTGCAGCACTTACCAAGGTGCTGAAGATGGCTGCCACCATAGCCGGGTAAGTACCTATGGCGCTCCCGCTTCCTCCTGGTCTTCTTCTTCCTCTGTGTCCTTGCTCCTTACCCAGCAGCGCTGCTCCAGCCAGCACTCCAACCAGTGTGTCGCCAAACTTGCACACCGACAATGAGGCTGGGCTCTTCGTTCGACATGGAGATATAGCGGCCTGCTTGCCTCTTGGGCGGTGACTTCGAGGCCGCTCAGCCTTCCAAGCAACCGGTACCTCCTCCCTATCAGAGGGAAACATCATTGCAGACTTTGATATTGCCCGTACAGGCCCTAGACTCAGATTGGATGGACTGGTACCCGCCTAGACCTAGCCTACATCTATTGGGCCTCTAAAAATGCTAACTTTTGTCTTCTTCAGCTCGACCTCAAGTACCCGACACATCTACCTCTTCAAGGTGTGGTACCGGCCTACCTGTTGAGTGTTTCCTCGCTGCTTCAAGTGTTGCGGGGCCTCTTCCCNCCTCTTCAAGGTGTGGTACCGGCCTACCTGTTGAGTGTTTCCTCGCTGCTTCAAGTGTTGCGGGGCCTCTTCCCCCGCCACTTGAGTGTTTTCCCTGCTGCAGTCCTCAATGTCATGACCACAGGTAAGCGCCGGCCTTGAGGGCTCAACGAACGAACAAGTGCCCTTGTGGGTCACACACACACTCAAGCCAACAAGCACTTAGACAGACATGCAGAGCAGCAAGCGTGCACACACATAGACATGCAGACCAGCAAGCGTGCACACACACATACTTCGAGAACTTAGTAGCAAGCGGGAAACTCAGCAAGACAATCAGGCCGTGGGCAAAACTCAAAAATCAGATGTGTTTCTCAGTCCGTGTTTGGTCGGGTCATCACAATTTAATTAATTTAAACAAATTTAATTATTTTATAGATTTAAAATGAATTTAATTCATTTAAATGACTTTAATTAAATTTTAGATAGATTTAAAATGAAATTAATCAATTTGGAAATATTTAATATAAATTTAACGGACTAAAGCTAATTTGGAATTATTTTGTTATTAAGTAATGGATTTAGATTGGATTTAAAGTTAATTTACGTAATTGTTGAGAAATTTTGAAAAAGGTATTTTTGATTTAAGAAACAATTGGGAAAGAAATGAAAAGGAAATAATAGAATTCGGGTTTATATTCTAGTTGAGATTGGAAATGAAAGATTCAAGATTACAAAAGAGAAAATTTTGCCAATGAACTTCTTTTGGTATGTCAAAAGGAGAATGATTTGGATTGTGGAGGGAAAGGGATGTGTGGAAAAGGAGTAAGTCAACAGTCTAAAAGAAAAGAAATTTCAAAGAGTAATAGGTCCCTAGTCTATCTATAGAGGTAGTGAAGGTGAATTGAAAGTAAGTCAACAGTCTAAAAGAAAAGAAATCTCAAAGAGTAATAGGTCCCTAGTCTATCTATAGAGGTAGTGAAGGTGAATTGAAAAAAAAATTGAAAGATGATGAAAGATTCAAGAGAAGAATATAGAGTAGTTTTTTCAAAAATAAAGTATAGAGGCATCATATGACGGGGGGGAAGCAGAAACGGGGTTGGGGAGTGGGGGCGGGCGGTGGTGGGGAGGG
>BFEA01000501.1:468668-481807 GCA_003427395.1 Chara braunii | reverse complement strand
AAACGACCGGACGTTAGCTTTTGCGCGGCCCCCGAAAGTCGCGGCGCGTTAACGGCTGCAACTTCCAAAAAACAACGGGGAGGTACTGGTGGTTTAAGTATTGGAATCAAGTTCAGTCAAGAGGGCAGAAGTGCAATTTGTCTCAAGGCTGAACTGAAAATCGAAGGTTTGAGTTTGGCCGCCAGAATGCCGGATTGCGCCAAGTGTCGAAATCCTAACCGGGAGGTGCTGGTGGTTTAAGTACCGGAATCAAGTTCAGTCACAAGGGCAGAAGTGCAATTTGCCTCAAGGCTGAACTGAAAATCGAAGGTTTGAGTCTGGGCACCAGAATGCCGGATGTCGCCAAGTGTCGAAATCCGAAAGTGCAGAAGAAGGAATTTGAGAACGGGCGCCAACTGCAGAGGACGCCAACATTCAGGAACCGGAGAACAAAAACCCAAAACTAAAATAGCAGCCTGGCGGGTGGTAACCCGTAGATCAGGGATCGAACCTTGTTTTTCGTACCAGTCAAGGCATACTTCAATCTCTTGAAGTCTGCCTCACACTCTTCGGTCGACTTCCATGGGGTGTCAAGGCATGTAAGGTCAATTAGAGGGGGAACTTTAGTACTGTAGTTCTTTACAAACAGGCGGTAGTAGCTCGTCATCCCCAAGAATGACCACACCTCAGTCACAGATTGAGGTTTGGGCCAGTCACATATGCTGGCCACTTTGGCATCATCCGGCCTCGAGCAATCAACATAAATCTCAGGACCCAGATACAAGAGCTTGGTTCGACCAAAGTCGCATTTCTCCAAGTTAACCTTGTACATGTGTTGTCTTAGGAGCCCGAGCATTGTTTTCACGTGCTCAACGTGCTCCTCTTCAGTCCTAGTAAAGAGAAGGATATCGCCGAGGTACATAACAATAAACTTGTTCAGTCATGAAAAAATCCGGTTCATTGCGTGCTGGAACATCCCAAGAGCATTGTATAGTCCAAAGGGCATCACCACAAACTCGTACATACCGTACCTGGTCTAAAAAGTGGTTTTGTGCTCGTCCTCATGTCTAATAGTAATTTGATGGTATCCGGGCTTCAGATCTATCTTTGTGAAGTACCGACATCCCTTCACTCTATCCAAGAGGTTGTCGATGCATGGTAGGGGCTCTGTATTCTTAATAGTGATGGCATTAAGTCCCCTATAGTCAATGCACATCCTTAGTGTCCCCCCTTTCTTTGGGACAAATAAAAACGGCGCTCCGTAGGGGGACGTACTTGGCCGAATCCAGCCCTTCTTTGTAAGCTCCTTGAGCTGGCGGCGGAGCGCATCCATCTCCGCCCTCTAGGTACTTCGCTATTGGGGAGGACTTCAATCGCGTGGACAATCTCCCTTTCTATCACACCCCCAAGCTCCTCAAAGGGGTCTGAATATTACGCAGTGACTGCTTCTATCTCTGGGGTGATCCTACGACCTCCCCTTTCTCAGAGACAAAGACTATGTACATACCTTCCTCCCGAATCTGCTTATAGTACTTATAGAAAGACGATGCGCACATACAACCATAGTTCTTTACTAGTCTGCTAGCCTTGCACTTATGCAGCCTAACGGTCCTTCCATTTGGCAACTTGTGGATCATCACCTTCATATCCCAATCGAACTCAGGCTTTACAACCTCGAGGTAGTACATTCCTAGCAACATGTTGAATGGCAGCTCGTTGCTAATTAGGAACGAGATCTTGTGTTTAGTTCCCCTCCTCCATTGTCTGCGAAGGTGCCAACCTTTCGACCACTTACATTGACTTCTACCACAAAATGTTCACCCTTCGGACCTTTGTTCATCATCACCTAGGAGTCTCTAGCGTCTTTCTCTAACCACTCGCTTTCCTCAGACACATCCATCGAACAGAGCATCGATTGGCACGGATCTGTTTGGGGGGCGATCAAGGGGTCAATAGCCTTGGCCATCATCTGAAATGGAAAACGTATAGTAACCACTTCATCACGAGTAACAACGGCTAACGCTCCTACTGGCCCGAGGTGTTTCCTTGGGAAGTGCTCGTAGAAGCACCACCAGAGTTGGAAGACCCAACCGTCACAAATGACGACTCTACCTTCCTAGCGACCCGCTTACTCTTGCACTTGCTCATTGTGTGCCCATACAGGCTACAATGGAGACGAGCGCCTCATGCAACACGGTCTCGCCACACCTTGTATTCCAAACCAAGCTTCATCCAAGTGGGTGGCCCTTGGTCATTTTGACCCTTGGGCCGGCCTGCCTTCTGTTTCCCCCCCCCCCCCTTACCCTTTTCTCTAGTGGGCACGGCGAGTCCAGAAGTCTCCCTACTCCCATCTAACTTTGTCTCTTCCCCAAGATCAGAGAAATCGTCAATCTCAGTTGCTTGGCCGTCATAGTCAACGAACATGAGATTGCCTTTCTTCCTCCAATCCCGAGGAAGCTTCTTCTTTCTTCCATCAATCGGTCCCCGCTGGGCACTCCCAAGCCTAGCCTCAATGTCTTAACCATTAGTGCAGAAAGAATTGAAGTTATGCATGTCGATGGAGGCCTCATCAACCAACTTATTTTTGACATCTGTAGGCAGACATCTCAGATAAGTCGTCAAGACACCCGGGACAACGATCAGCCGCTCTACAGAGTCTGATACCTCGCGAACTGTCCGGTATCTCTTTTATCCGGGACTTGCCAGCGAGTCGGTGACCTTCTCAGCCCCTTGGGGGTCATGCCACCTGTGATAGACCAGCCTTACGAGCTCCTCCAATGTTCTGGCTATGCCCAGCCATCAAAGTTCTGAACGTAGCCTTGCTGCTGTACTAACCCATTCAACCATCTAGCTGCAGTTCCTTCTAGAAAGGATGCATCAATAATGACTTCCTCCTCTGTCCAGCTGAGCTTGCGCCTCACATACGTAGGCACAGTCCTCACCCAGGTATCCAGGTCCTCGTCCTTCTTCTTGTCACCAGAGAAGGTTTAAGACTCAACAAGGGTATCTTGGGTGTCCATTGCATGGGCTGTACAATACCCTGTGCCTGTTGCATCGGTTGGGAAACTGGTGGAACAGGCCGCTGCGGCAGCACTTGCTGGTGCTGCGGTACCTGCTGCTGCGGCGGACCCTGTTGCAAAGGCTGCTGCACGTGTGGCTGCCATGTAGCAGCAGCCACTGATTGGGGAAATGAAGAAGGCTGTACGGGAATCTGCCCGCTACTACCTGCTACAAATCCACCTGATGGGGGCATGCCAAACTGAGGGGCAAAGGGTTGCCCTGTCGGCGGCAGCGTCATCACAGGACCTACAGCCATAGTGGGAACTACAGCAAACTGTGGTTGCCTCACCGGAGGTCGAGGTGCCCGCAATGAGGTCAGAGTCTGGTTCTGACCAGCTATCAGTGCAGCCAACATCTCATGCTGTATGGCCCAGGGAGACTTACCTGTGGCGCCATAGCTCCAGCTTCATCTTCGAGGCAACTGCATCAAGGCGCCAACTTCACAGGTTAGTACCGGACAGAGAGAGAGAGAGAGAGAGTTCTTCTTCTTCCTCTTCTAAGTCCACCATCTCTTTTTCACCCTCTCCCTACCTGACTTCTCAGTATCTGCGGACTAAGAGAGAGAGAGAGAGAGAGAGAGAGAGAGAGAGAGAGAGAGAGAGAGAGAGAGAGAGAGAGAGAGTTGTGACTTTGGGACTTGACGACATTGGGATTCAGACATTTGACGAGGGATTATTTGGCGCCTGTACCGAAGACTTGGTGTTGACGGCATTCCCATCTTCCCCTCTTCTTCGTCTAACCCCCCTCTTCTTCGTCTGTGTATGGTTGGGGACTGGTGCATTCTTCCTGTGCGAGCGCCAGGCCCCTTCACACCATGGAATGATGATGATGTATGTTTGGGGCTGCATTGCAACATTGATTTTTCGGATCATTGGTATCTAAGTCTTCCGCTACGCTATCTTGAACTTTGTGAGAGAGGTCGGTTCTTGTTCTGGTCTGCACCGTTACGGTATGCAACACTCTCTCCCCCTCTTCTTATACCCACGTCTTCCCTCAGTACACCCGAAGACCACCCCTGCGCCTCACTGTACAGCCAAGCCGTCAGCCAGCTATGGAGGCTGTGCTATGGCGCTGCCCTCAGCAGCGCCCTGCTTCCACACACGACGGCACGCGCGCAGCACCTTGCTCCAGCGCTAGGAGCCAGCACGCCAGCAGAAGCTCCAGCAGCGCTGCCACCAGCCAGCAAGTGCCTGAATGCCGCTCCAGGCAGCGAGCTCTTTCCTATATGGAAAGAGCCTGCCCGCTTTCGCAGCCTGGCTGGCCTGAGCCTGGGCCCAGAAGCTTCCGGTAGGCCTCAGGATTGGGCCTCATTCGGTTGGGCCTCCCAACTGTCTGTGTACGAGGCTGCGAATCTCGCCCAGGGCCTGCGCTTTTGGAAAAGCCTAGAAGGCCGTGGAATTTCCTTGCTGCTCGGCCTGTGTTTCCTTCAACCAACTGGCACGACGAAACTGCCTGGACCCCAAATACAAAATTAACAGCCGAGGATTTCTCGTGATTTATTAGGCCCGCCTTCACTTAGGGCGGGTGCAGATGCAACAGGGGCCCCTTAGGCCTGCCGAGGACCCAGATCCTCGCACATGGCCCCGGCCTGGCCGGGAACCCCAAACACTGCTCAACCGCACCCAAGCCAGCCAGAACTCGCACAACATCCACCGGTGGCCTGCCCAGACCCACCCACCCACGCCCCACCCGTAACCCACCTGTGCAAAGAGAAATGAAGATACTTATGCCACGTCAATGCCTTGCCCTTTTTGGGTCATCTCTCTCTCTCTCTCTCTCTCTCTCTCTCTCTCTCTCTCTCTCTCTCTCTCTCTCTCTCTCTCTCTCTCTCTCTCTCTCATGTGTGGGGAAGAAGTCACTCCACTGCTCACTTCCCCACCTCGTTGACTTCACGGTAGCCCACTGCGAGCTGAAATTGGGTGTACGCGCAGTGTTCTTCCCTGGTCGCTTCAGTCACTGTCCCCGCCACCCCTCCTAACGTCGTTCCCTGTGTGGTTCCCTTTCCCCCGTCCCAACAAGTTTGAGTGGAAGGTCCGAAATTTAGAACCCTGAACCAAGCTTGCCCTGCATCACAAAGACTGCAATGGCAACCTAGTTCAGAACTCAGGCTCTTGTGAAAATGTTCAAACGACTGTATGCATATTAGTAACTGCAGTCTCATACGTTGTGTTCAGGGCAGCTCAGGCAACTCCGTTGGCCTGCACCTTTTTTTGCGCGTGGGCGCAAATGCGCTGCCACCAGGGCAGGGGTAACGGTAAATGTGGGGTAAACATCTGCGTTTGATATTGAGAAATAAATGTATGACAGGTCACCTGACAAATTTTCCACCCAACTGTGGCCCATGACTGGGCTATCCTACCACGTGGCCAGTACAGCAAGGGCTACCTCTTTGAGAATTGCACCTGGACCAGGTGCGTTGGTTGTAGCCGGGCTGGGCGGTTTGCAGCCAAGGCCCACCTGATTGCAGGCTCTGACAACAAGAGGAAGGAAGCCGCGGCACTCTGCACATTCAGAGGGACTGGACGCCAGCGCTAGCTCTGCTCATAATGTACGCGAGGAAGGAGGGAGGAGCAGCTGCAGGTTAGCTGCTCCGCCAGCGGCAGTCATAGCTGCACTGGGTGGATGTGGCATACTGCGCAGCCACACTGGCCTCCAGGGCCCAACCAGCGTTTTCAGCCTAAAAGCCTGAAAACAAGGGCCTACAGGCCCTGTGTCGTTTTCAGCCTAAAAGCCTGAAAACAAGGGCCTACAGGCCCTGTGTCGTTTTCAGCCTGAAAGCCTGAAAACGAGGGCGTACAGGCCCTATGTCGTTTCAGCCTAAAACAGGGCCCTCCAGGCCCTGAGTCTTTTCAGCCTGAAACGGAGGGCCTGAAACGGTTTTCACCTTTCGGCAGTCACGGATGCGGGCCCTAGAGTTCGATCCCCAGACCTCACTTTGCCTATGTGAGGTATCGAGTCGACCCCTGAGTGTTTGAACCCGTGATCTGTGTTTTGTTAGTTGTTTGTCCTCTGTCGTAGGTCCGTGTAGCGGTAGGGGTTCGATCTGTAGGTCTGTCGATTAGGAGTCACAGCTCTGTAGAGGTCGTGGCTGTAGATGCTCTGAAAGGTCAAGGTCGTAGCTGCTACAGTCCTGAAAGGAAAAGGTCGTAGCTGCTACAGGACCGGAAAGGCCAAGTTCACAGCCTTCCGGAAGGTCCGGAAGTGGCTTTTCAAAGTGTCCCATGTTTAGTCAAGAGGCAAGTGGGCAAGTGGTAGGCCTTTAGTCAGAGGCAAGTGCGCAAGTGGTGAGCCAACTGCCTTACGTTGGCAGTGTGACTGCATCGAGTTGGCAGTGCAAACCCATGCAGTCAGCGGCACCGGTCCCAGTCAGTCAGAGTCCAGTCAAGCAAGTACCGTGTGGGACTGTGTGCACCAAGGGCCTGGGAAAGGGGCAGACCAACGAGTTACAGAAGTATAAATCAAGAGGCAGCGCCTAGCCATTCATTCATTCGCTGCGTAAGCCATGCGGAAGCGCTGCTACAGCGTCTTGTGAGAAGGTGGTCTGCAGGTTGCCCGAAGACGAAGTGGGCTGAAGGGAGATCGCAGCCATAGTCAGTAGTGGTAGTGCGGCCACAGCCGCTGTAGGAGGAAGTTAGACAGTGTATGTGTGTGGTGGTATTCAAGGTGATCCAGAGTGAGCGTGTGTGAACAGTGGGGTTGGACACAGTGACGAAGGTTGGGATGTTCAGGCGCTGATGCGCCATAGCCTGTTGAAAAGACCTTGCATCTGAACTGTGTTCTTGATTTCCATATCTCTAAGCTTTGAGTGGGCGCCCTGCACCAGTGTGAGTCTCCATCTGTTTGCATGTGTGCGAAGTGGGAAGAAAGCACGTCTGATTGCATTGGTATCAGAGCGAGGTTCCCGTTACCCCACGCGCCATCGTCGTTGCCAGCGGGAAGGAGATGCGCGCCCCAGTTAGGCTCCATAGCCAAGTCGCACCATCGAAGAAGATCCGCCATAGCTGCTCTGTGGAGTGAGGTGCTGAGTACCTGCACAGAAGACAACGACGAAGAGAGAGAGAGAGAGAGAGAGAGAAGATTGTTGTGCGGTCCAAAGAAGAAAGCGGCCATAGCCGCAGCGCTCGGACACAGGGTATCACAAAGGAGAGAGAAAGGTGAAGCGAAGGAGAAGGGAGGAGAGACAAAGGAGAGAGAAACCATAGACAAGGAAGGAGGAGGGACAACGAGAGTGGAGGAAGCCATAGCCGGGGTGACGCGAGAAAAAGGAGAAAGAAAGAAGGAAGGAGGAGGAGGATAAGGAGGTTGGCGAGGAAGAAAAGGGGGCGGCAGCCATAGCTAAGTTGAGGGTGACCAACGCGTTGACCAAGGGGTTGACCGAAGTTGACTTGGGAGTTGACTCAGGCGTTGAGCAAGGTGTTGACCGAGGTTGACTAGAGTGTTGACCGGGGGTTTGACCGACGTTGACCAAGCGTTGACCAAGGTGTTGACCAGAGCTGTTGACCACGAATTTGACCAAGCTGGAGTTGGTATATTCTCGCCAAGCCTTCAGCCTATCCCCTCGCCCTATGGATGTGCACTCACCCCATGGTACTTGCTGAGTCTGTCTGTCTCTTCTTTCTGCATTGAGTCTCTTCTGTCCAGGTGATAGGAACTCCATGTATGAAGGATAGAGCCTTGTTGACCAAACCCACACGGGCTGAGTAGGGCTAAAGGCCGTGTCTGACGACTCGACTGCCCCGAAGGACACGAACCCTCCCAAGGACCGGTACTGACCGGCGGGATGCTCGGTGTGGCACGGTAGGCCCAAAATCCGAGCTGTGGGCTGCACAACAAGCTGTCTAAGTCTTGAGAGGACTTGCTGATCGCATCGTCCTGTCTGCAATGTTAAATAATTCCCGAGGAGTTACGGGGGATCTCCTTAAATGTGCAATTAGACTCGCTTTCATTCACACTTCACATGTATGCAAACAGGTTGCGCAGCAAACTGGCGTCAAGCGCCCACTCAGAACTCAGAGATATAGTACCAAGAACGCAGCTCAGATACAAGTTCACTTCAAACAGCTATGGCGGCACATCGCCGGTACAACTCTCTGTTCGTCACTTACTCAGCACTGCTGTTCGCACACAGGATCACCCTGGATATCCCACACGCAACACCCTGTACACTCGCACACACCCGCACACACCTACAGCTATGGCGGCTATGGCCGCTGCTATATCGCTATGGCTAACTTTCTTCTCGCCCACTTCGTCCTCGGGCTCACTGCAGACCACCTCGCACAAGCCGCTATGGCAGCGCTTCCGCATGGCTTCCGCAGGAATGAATGAATGGTTGGGCGTTGCCTCTTGATTTATACTTCTGTAACTCGTTGGTCTGCCCCTTTCCATTGGCCCATGGTGCACACAGTCCCTCATGGAACTTGCTTGACTAGACTGGGACCGACTGGACCGGTACCGCTGACTGCATGGGTTTGCACTGCCAACTCAATGCAGTCGCATTGTCGTCGTAATGCAGCTGCGCTCACCACTTGCCCACTTGCCTCTGACTGAAACGTGAGGCAGCTGCGAAAGGCCACTTCCGGACCTTCCGGAAGTCTGTGGACTTGGCCTTTCAAGTACTGTAGCAGCTACGACCTTGACCTTTCAGGACTGTAGCAGCTACGACCTTGACCTTTCAGGACTGTTGCAGCTACGACCTTGACCTTTCAGGATTCCTACAGCTACGACCTCTACAGGGCTGTGACTCCTACTTGACAGATTTACAGACCGAACCCCTACCACTACACAGACCTACGATGGACAACAAAAATTGTCAAAACACAGGTCACGGGTTCAAACATTCAGGGTCAACACAGAAACTGTACACAGGTAAGGTGATAACTAGGGATCGAGCCCTGGGATCTGCATTCACTACCGCTAACAGGTGAAAACCGTTTCAAATGCCTCCCGATCAGCAGTAAGTCCTGTAGTGGCAGCCTTAGTTTAGGTCCAGGTTAAAGACCCTAGTTGACAGGATCTTGCTAAGATTTTTTGGTCCTTAGATCGAGTCAGTCCTAAGTTGAGTCAATCAAGGGTGTGAGTCTAAGTGGTGAGGAGTGGAACTGATTTTTGGTTGTGCACCTTTCACCATGGTTGAGACGCATAGTGGCAAGAGCACCACCCTTTACACCCAGGCTCAGGAAGAGCAAGCCGCCGCCATACTGCGGGAGAGAAAAGAGAACGAGACTAAGGAGTTAATTAGACAGGCTAAGAAGTTGGTCGTGCAGGAGGAGCAGGCGGCGAAGAAGAAGAAGTTGGAGGAGGAGATGGAAAGATTGAAGGAGGAAGAGAAGATGAAGGAAGTGGAAGAGAAGAAAATTGAGGAAGAAGAAGCAAAAGAAGAACCTCAGCTCAAAAGGAGTGCGGAGAAGAGAGGTGAAACTAGTGGCACGAAGAAGGATGCATCATGGTTGGAGACGAAAGTGTCGAAGTGGGTAGCTAATTTATCTCTGGGAGAAGAGGAAGAGGCCATGTTATATGTCCCCTTAGGGAAGAAGGAAGCCGTAATCGGGGAGTGGGAAGCGGAAAAGGACCCTCTGAGACGTCAAACTATAGAGGAAGAGAAGAAGTTGGAATGGAAATTGTGTCTCACAAGGGAAAAGAAGAAAAGGATGGAGGAGGCAAACAAGGTGGCGAGAGAGTTGGAGGTGATAAAGGCGCAAAGAGAGGAGATAAAGGCGCAAGAAGGCGTACAGGGAAAGTTAGATGTTATTTCAAGAAACATATAACTCCTCGCCAGAGCCTGGGACGAGCAACACCAGTTCTCTAGAGCCCAGGACATTGCCTTGCACACCATCCGCCTGGGATTTAGGGATTTTGCACGTGAGATGATGCTGCACGTAGATGCAGAAGTGCAGGTTTGCACAGGCGCCATTGAGGGCACAAAGCTGGGTGTGCCGCAGGAGGAAGAGCCACGCCCCTGTAGAGAACCCATTAATATAAAGTTTCCCGAGTCCTACGGTGAGAAGAGAAGAAAATTTTGATTAATGGGAGGCCAACGTAAATAAGTATGTTTATTTACAGCACATCATGCCAGAGGAACAAGTCCTCATCGCCTTCCAGGCCCTCAAGGATGAGGCCGCCAGCTTCGCGAGATCGCTCACCCGCGCTGCACAGTGCGAGAACAATATAGTCGCTTCCTCCAAGGTCACCCCTCTCCCTGTTTCGACTCGTTAAGAAGCGATTCGCAGATGTCGCACGAGGCGTTAGGGCCTCTGACAAACTGCAGACCATCCACTCACGCCAGTGGAGGAGTGCCAGAGCACTCAAAGGCGTAATGGACGAGCTTGTAGCCGTCCCAGACCACGGGGTCACTGAGCCCCAATTGGTCAATCTCTTCTATCGTGCCATGCCAGAGCCCCTACGGGTGCACTTCTTTGAAAAGAGCCGACATCCCACCATGACATACGATGCGTTGAGTAGAGAGGTGGTGCTGTTCGAAGCGCAATCCATGCCAGTTTCCACTTTCCGGCACAAGGACTTGGTCAAGGGCAAAAAGTGGAAGGGCCGTACTATCTCTGGCAAGGTTACGGGCAAGGACCATCTGATCCTTACGTTAGACGAAGGTGGTACGGACGAGGTCCCATACAGTCAGATTGAGTGGGGCCTAGAAGAGGACAGTAGTGGAGGTCGGGGGAGGACCTACGCTGCTGTCGCGGCTGGAGGGAGGCCGCAAGGTAGAGGAGGAGGCCAGGGCCAAGGGGGTCGGGCCTCAAGTCCGAGAACAGGGCGCTCAGGGGGTTGGCGGCAGAGGAAACCGCCAAGAGGGAGGTAGGGGTTAAGGTCCCCCGCCAAAGCGCTCACGATCTTACCGGTCACCTCCAAGAGTGAGCGTGTGTGAACAGTGGGGTTGGACATGGTGACGAAGGTTGGGATGTTCAGGCGCTGATGCGCCATAGGCTGTTGAAAGACCTTGCATCTCAACTGTGTTCTTGATTTCCATATCTCTAAGCTTTGCCTGGCGCCCTGCGCTAGTGTGAGTCTCCATCTGTTTGCATGTGTGCGAAGTGGGAAGAAAGTGAGTCTGATTGCAGGCCATTTTCAGGCCCTCATAAGATCGACCTGCCCTGAAACTTAGGCACCAGACCAGGGTTTTAGCACAGGCCATTTTTGGCCTGTTTTCAAGACCACCCTTGTTTGAACTTCAACGTCAGGGTCTGGCACGTTTTGGCATTGGCAAGAGGAGCCTCCTGGACGGGACAACACTATATAAGACTGGCCCGCCCCACAGGCTGCAGACAGTCACGAGGTAGTTCATAGGAACTTCCCAGGCACTTCACGTGCAGAAGGGAGGAGGCAGTCTTCAGGATTCGGCAGCAGCACTCTGGAGGAGCGCTGCAGTAGTAGTAGTAGCGTTAGCAGTAGTCTTCAGCGTTGGGCGCTGTCAGGAGCTAGAGTAGTAGTGGAGAAAGAGAGAAGGTTGGCGGAGGCCAGGGAGACTTACTTGTGGCGTCATAGCTCCAGCTTCGTCTTCGATGTATCTGCAACAAGGTGCCACCTTCACAGGTTAGTACCGGACTGAGAGAGAGAGAGAGTTCTTCTTCTTCCTCTTCTAAGTCCACCATCTCCTCCTCCCCTCTTGCTACCTGACTTCTCAGTATCTGCAGACTACGAGAGCGAGAGAGATTGGTGACTTTGGGACTTGACGACAATTGGGTCCAGACTCGACATTGGGATTCAGACATTTGACGAGGGATTATTTGGGACCTGTACTGAAGACTTGGTGTTGACAACATTCCCATCTTCCCCTCTTCTTCGTCTAAGCCCGCTCTTCTTCGTCCGTGTATATGGTTGGGGACTGGCGCATTCTTCCTGTGTGAGCGCCAGGCCCCTTCACACCATGGAATGATGATGATGTATGTCTGGTCTGCATGGCAACATTGATTGTTCGGATCATTGGTATTTAAGCCTGCCGTTGTGCTATCTTGTACTATGTGAGAGAGGTCGGTTCTTGTTCTGGTCTGCACCTTTACGGTATGCAACAGTGGAAGACAGGTGGCACTGGGGCTGGGTGATCAGTGAAGAAGGACAGTGCTGGGAAGACACCAGACCAAAGAGCACACTTGTTAGGCAAGAGGAGAGAGGATGGAACTCCCAGGATGGTCCTGTCTCGCGCCTAGTATCCTCGGGGCGAAGGCAAAAAATCAGGTACCTCGTAATGAAAACAGCTTAGCACTGAAATCATTCTACTGCTCCCAGGAAGGCCCTGACAAAATTATTAGCTCTGAATGTCCCCGGTTCAAAAACCATGTGAAACAGCTTGGCCCAAAAATTGTTTCCCTGCTCCCAAGATGGTCCTGTTGTGAGCCTAGTATCATCGGGGCTAAGCGGTACTAGGCATTTCTTGGGACTATTGCGAGTGTTTGCCCCTCGCCATAAGGCCCTGCAGCAGGCGCGTGCCCGCCCTAAGTGAAGGCGGGTCCCTTGAATCGCAATGTGCCCTGAACTCGTCAATTTTTGTGAATCTTGGTGGACGCCAGACAGTTGCCACGCGCCAACCGCTTTGCTCGTGAGAATCAAAAATATGCGTGAGCCTTCCAGGCTCTTCCAGCAACGTGGTTGAAACAGGGAGCACCGCACGTTTGTGCCTGGGTGGTTGGGCATGCCTAACCAATTCGGTCCCACACCACTCTCTGAACGAGCCTGGGCGCAGACACTTTGGCTGAGACAGAAGCTACTGGAAACTCGGCCCGACGAGGCAAGAGGGTGTCAATACACCCTCCACTTTCGATATAGGAAAGGAGCGGGCTCCGGTCACGACAGTCGGGCACTATGCAATGCATATGGCAGCGCTGCTTGCGCATGCAATCACGCGCTGTGCGCTGTGCGCTAGCGCTAGGTGCAAGGCAGGCGCACACGGGTGTTGAAGAGAGGCAATGCACTGCTGAGGGCAGCACCATAGGCAGCCCAACCATAGCCGGGCTCGGCTGGACAGTCAGCAGGAGGTAGCGATGGTCTTCATGTATGTGGAAGAAGACGTGAGTAGAGAAGACGAGGAGAGAGAGAGAGAGAGAGAGAGAGAGAGAGAGAGAGAGAGAGAGAGAGAGAGAGAGAGAGAGAGA
>BFEA01000501.1:422091-450251 GCA_003427395.1 Chara braunii | reverse complement strand
CATTCTATTATAGCATTCCCCAGAGCAACTCCAGTTTCCGTCCTTAGCGGGTTCACGTCCACCATCCGTTCCCCTCAACCACTATCATCAAGGGGAGCAACTCTGGGCTATTCCAATCTGACAGTATTCTCCATGCAGGTAACAGACCAAGCTCCACCAGGGCCAATCCCAGCTCTACGTCAACCCAGAGGACTGCTAAGACATCCACTACCGCAGGGCCCCCAACCCTCCAGTAGGGATGGTGTCCAACCAACCCTCCCCCCAGCGGAGTCCTGATCAATCCCACCTAGAGACCGTGCCCCCCCGATGCTGAGCCTTAAGGTAACCAATACTACGTGATCAACTGCCCACAACCGTCTGCATCCCCACAATGCTTTTTTCGTGGACTCATTTTTTCGGTATCAAACCCCGAACCCCGATCCTCATGCTTATGAATGACCAGTGTTAACCTGCCGAGCTAAGTTTCTAATGGTCTGAATGTGTGCTATGCTGAGCTGGAGTAAGGGACAAGTGTGCAAGTATCCAGACAATCCAATGGACCACGTGTGCAACCAAACCAATCATAGTCTAGACCCAACATATAACACCATGGATGATGACTTGGCTGGTGTGCAGGCATGGTCTGCGGGCAGTGTCTGTAAGAGCTTACCTTCGTCAGCCCAAGGGGGTATGCAAGTGGCTCTGCGTTATATAAACGCCCACCGGTGTCTCTGCGCAGAGGTGCGGAGTTTTGAACCCGCAACCTCAGACCAGAAACGTGCACTGAGCCAGCTCTCGATGCGCATTGTGGTCTGAGGTAGCAGTCTCAAAACTCCGCACCTCTGCGCAGAGACACCTGCGGGTGTTTGCATAACGCACGGTCACTTGTGTACCCCCTTGGGCTGATGAAGGTGAGATATTGCAGAAACTGCCTGTGCTCCACCCGATGGATCGCCCATGATGTTGTTTGTTGGGTCTAGACTATGATTGGTTTGCTTGCACACTTGGTCCATGGGGTTGTCTGGATGCTTGCACACTTGTCCCTTACTGGAGCTCACTCACAGGGGTTGTACGAGGTACAAAGTGCCACAATGTTCGCCAGTATTGGATCAAATCACAATGAGAGATGGAGAACGACCTTCTCTTAGCAGCCAGTGCATATCAAACAGCCATTTCATCAAATGTGAGTGCGTTTAAACCTCCACCACCTTAAAGGATGGTGTCGCATTGGAAATACAACGTATACGGCATCCTTGGGAGCCCTGTCCCCTCGGCGGCCGCTGTTGATAGACTTCATAGGTGGTCGTTTTCGTGTTAGCGACCTCCGAAAGTCACTGGGCGTCGTGGGGCTTTACCTGCGGCCGGTATAGGGGAAAGGTAGTGGTTCTTTGATTGCATGAAATTAAAATTGTCATTTTATGGGCATTTAATGGGGTCTCTCTCTCTCTCTCTCTCTCTCTCTCTCTCTCTCTCTCTCTCTCTCTCTCTCTCGCGCGCGCGCGCGCGCGCAGAGAGAGAGAGAGAGAGAGAGAGAGAGAGAGAGAGAGAGAGAGAGAGAGAGAGTAATTTCAAGCAGAGGCTGTTTGAAACTCCTTACGAATGACCCGAAAACAAATTTCAATTTTGTGTAACTAAACATACCTCGAATCAAGGAATTCAATGAAATGCAGGTTATCAACAGTATGTTGCTCTCAGTAGTTCAGTGGCTGTGCGGGTGTATATTTGGGGGTCGTGAGATGCCCAGGCCAGGGTAGGTTGTGAAGCGGGATTCAGTTATTTCAGTGTCTCCCATTCAAAAATGAGATGAGCACCATCACGTAACACTAATTTCAATCCAAGGTGGTATGCAACAGGGAAGCACGTAGCTAAGAATATTCGAACAGCATTATCTCAAGAGGCTTGAGTGGGAATGTCCTGGGGTTTACAGGAGGGATCTCCCCGAGGATGCGTAGGCGGCATACCTGGGTCGAGACTCGATTTAAACCGCCACTCCTCCCGGCGTCAAAAAATTGGCTTTCAAGGACCATCAGAGGCCGGTAGCCCGGAAGAAGCGGAGGTCTGCGGCAATTCAAGCGGAGGTCGGCCAAAAAAAAAAAAAGGCGTAAACTTGGATGATTTTTCACGCTCAGAAGAATAAAGTTCAATAAACCAAAAAATCTGTTTTTTTTTTTTTTTTTTTTTTTTTTTTTTTTTGGGACAAAGCGCCAATCTATTCGTGGGGAGCAGCACGTGCTAAGAACCGGGCCCAAAAATCTGAAAATTTTGAACTGGTAGATTTTATTTTATTTTTTGTTAACAAGACTATGTTCTTCCCTCAATTTCTTTTGGCCTTTCACTACCTTCCTACCACTACTCCTAAGACTATATAGAGGGGACCCCTGCAAGCATAGGGCCTCGCAAATGAGGCAAATCATGTTGGCCCCCGCCCCAACAGCGGTCGTCAGAGATGGGGTAGGGCCGCTGGTGGGGGTCCAGCTAATGCAATGACCGAGCATTTTGCCAGTAGCTGCGAATCCCTTTCTCATCGTCCCCCATCCCTCATCGAGTAGCAGCAGAGGCTATGGTCTACACTCTCCCACACACCACACACAACCCACTCGCGCTCGCACTCACACCCGTGTTGATAATAGACCCCACTAATACCGATCAGGGGTATCCTGAGGACTATCACAGTCCGTTGGCACTAAGTGCGCCGCAGGCGGACATGGGGCTTGAACCCACAAGCTCCTGAATGCCACTTGAGTGCCTAACCAGCTGAACTAGGCCTCTGGATTAGATCTGGTAGATTCGGTCGTGATCTATGGAGGAAAAATATTAAAAAAGTTTTTTTATCTTTTTTAGACGGTCAAATTCTCGCCGCGCCGATTCGGTGCATTTTCCGTTATTGTCCCTCTGCCACCTGCGGGCCAACTGGAAAGTACTCCGTTCTTGCCACACCTGCGGGCCACTCTACCGGTTCTCCACAATATTGTACCGGTAGCCCTCATGAACTTGTGCTACCGGTCGCACAAATGTTTTCGTGTTGGGGGGAGTGGTGGCTTAAAGGGGACCCAGACGGCTCCCTTTCCTTTTTGTGCTTTTGTGAATCTCTCTCATCAGTCGCAAGGAGTCAAGGACAACAAATGTCATTGGATCCTCTTTTTTTCTGGCACTGATTTAGGTGTCGGGTGCTTTCAACATTGAGTGATTGCATTCAGTGAGCAGGATCAAGCCCGACCCCTAGAATGGATTTTTATGCAAATCTGGAGGTGGACTTTCTTCGTGCTTTCGAGATCTGAAAAGAGGAGGCAGCGATGGCAAAGAACCTTTTGGTGCTCGTCTCAATCTCTCTGTTGTGTCCCGAGGAGTCTAGGGTGAAAACTGTCCACTACTTTTCTTTTCTTTTCTTTTCTTTTTTCTTTTTTCGATGAGCCTTCCGCAGGTTGCCCTGTGGAAACCTTGTTACGACTTCTCCTTCCCCTAAATGATAAGGTTCGATGAACTTCTCGCAGCAACCCCCAGCGGCAAACCACTGAGATCACCGCGATCCAGACACTTCACCGGAGCATTCAATCCGTGGGAGAGACAGGCGGTGTGTGCAAAGGGCAGGGACGTAATCAGCGCGAGCTGATGACTCGCGCTTACTATGCATTCCTCGTTCAGAAATGTCCACTTCAAACCATGTGCTAGCCGCCTCGTGGGAACAGAATGCCTGTGAAACATACTGCTGATGCAATGGTAAAAAACGTTTGCACCTCTGCAGTCTCGACCGCTCTGGGAGGCATGCCCCGGATCGTTCAGTTTAACGGCTTTGCCCATTCAAAAAAATTGTATTATATGCTTAGCCGATTCACCTGTGCGGATCAAGATCTTGATTTCCCGCCTTTATTGCTTCGAACTTCGTGCACATCAAACTCAAGATCCAAGCCACACCGGCAAGATCACACAATATGAGCACACGCAGAACTTAACTTGCTGCCAAAGACTCTGACCCTAACCCTGTAGCCCCCTCGGCCGAGCCCCATCCCCCGGACGACATTATCATAACCCTGTGAGCATGCCGCGGATGTTCCCCATGAACACAAGTTACCCCGAGAGACCTCGAGATTGGGGAGGCACAGCTCTCTGGTCTCCCCATTTCAGCTCCACCAGACAGCGAAGCCCGGCTCCTGTCTAAGCGGGGTGGGGGCTGCAGGGGTTAGTATCGCTCTTTAGCCAGGAGGCGCTACCGGATCTGAGGCCAAGCTGGGCCACCCAGTCCCCGGAGGCATTGCCCCCTGGGCTGGTCTGGGTCAACGAGGTTGTGGCCTGTGGACTCCGCAATTCTGTCCCGCCAGATGCACTTTAGGATGCCTCCCTTGACTGAACCTAATTTTGGGCCACCCAACACGTTCTGCAGAAAATTAGCGAGCGGCTCATGACCCTTCTCTGGTTCTTGCTTAACCCCCCGTTGGTGTTTGCGCCAGTTTGCCTGGTATGACACTGCTCTTGTTCCTACCAGTCTTATCCTATTGGGTCTCTATTTTTGCCTGTACTGAACCTACCAAAGAGTCTACTGCGGCCGTACCCGGGCTGAACTGCTGCAGAGCGTGAATCCTTTCATTCCCATTGGCCTAAATTCGAGGTCATGTGAGAAGTTCTTCTTCTAATAGCTGAAGCTGCCTTGTGAGATCAGCAATGCCATGTGGGTGGCACATATTTGTGGGATTGTACAGCGGAGAGATGGAGGAGGGGAGAGATAATCCGGGGACTGTCAAGGATAAGGCCCAGAATTCGGGCTGTGACTTGGTAGTATGGGGGCAACAGGGTACTGAGTTAGCCTCCCGGCATCCATGCTTTGTGGGGAGGATGGATGAGTTTACTTCATTGGAGTTAGGCTGCAGAGCATTGTCTGCCAGGGAAGATGTGAGTGTCCTCGCGAACATTTTTCTCATCTATCTTGCTTTTGCTGCTCCCTGAGAATTTGGAAACCAGATACTTGCTTTTGCTGCTCCCTGAGAATTTGGAAACCAGATACTTGCTTTTGCTGCTCCCTGAGAATTTGGAAACCAGATACTTTGCTCCCCTTCATTGCGGTTGACGCACCTGAGCCGAGGGTCCACAGGAGACTACTATGGCAGCTGTGAAACCAGTCCGAAAGAGAAGATTGATTCTTATGCAGTTCTTTTCATGTTTGCTTTTGGGTCGGAATTGCTTTCGTGTCCAGCATGTCTTGCTGCACTTCGTGCTTTTCCCCAGCCAATTGAATTGAATATACTTTTTTTGCACGGACGTCAAGAAAGTACTCTCCCCTACCGTCGAGCATTTTCTTTTTTTGCCACCTTATTTATATGGAAACTCAAATTGGCAATTTGGGACAGATTAATACTGTTGCGTTCCCTTCAGGGACCCGGCCCGCCCTTTAGGCACGCACATGTTTCCGGAGGTGCGGTTTGAGGTAGCACTGATCTGGCTCACTCCTCTAAGTGTGTGTTAATTACCCTCCACCAATGAATAGATACAAATGCCATGCATTTCCACGAAAAGCAACTGGACTGGGGGCCCCCAATAATGGATGGGGCAGGTATGTATGTGGGTGTGTCTTTTGACGGGAAACGGGGGAATGAAACTCCCGCTGAATCCCATTGAAACTGAAAAAATCCCGTTGAACACGGAAATGGCCCGCTCCTGCACTTTTCAGAAAAACTGAAATGTTGCGCGGGGTCCTGAACACGTGGCCCTAGGCACCTGCGCACTCAACCCCCCCTCAAAAAAGAAAAAAAAAGAACATTCCCCCCAACCCCTGAAGCACCTCTTATACTACCGAATGAGACCAACACCAACTGGCCTGCCACCCACCACCACTGACCACCCCCCCAGCACCAGTCCCCAAGCCTACCTGGAAGCCCTCTAAATCATTCGCCCCCACATCCCCCAACACCCAAGGTCCCCACTTATGTGTGTGCAGGTGTGCTGGGTGTCCGGTGAACGGAGAACGGAGATCGGAGAATGGACAAAATTGAACGCCGTTGAACCCGTTCAGTGGGCCCGGGGACCCCCGTTGGATCGCGTTTAATGCAAAAACGGGGGTGTCCCGTTGAATTTTGAAAAACGGATCCGGCGCGTCGGGCCTCGGGCACGTGCCCCTACGCACCCAAACGCTAAAAACGGAAAAAGAAAATAAAAAATTTGACCCCTATTAACAGGGTGGTGTGGCCAAACATGCCCCTCCCTTTCGAAAATCAAACTGCAAGAAGGAAAAAAGATGGGCCCAACCCATATACCCCAACACAGTGAGCACATGTGTGTGCATGTGGGTGCATGTCCTTTTTTTTCCTTTTTACCAAATGCTCCAATCTATTCGTCCAGTCTCATTTCCACAGGGCCCCTACATATTAGCAAGGCCCCCTGGTGGAGTAGAGATGGATATTGGACTTGTAATCTGTCTGCGTGGGCCAGGAATATATAGTGTGGATTTGAATTGAGGTCTGTGCATCACATTGATCACAGTTATGGGTCACTAATTCTCTGTTTTTTTGTTTTTCTTTTGTTTCTCGGTTTTCTTTTGTTTTCTGTTTTTTTTTTTTTTTTCATTTTTCTTTTGTTTTCTCGTTTTTCTTTTCTTAGGAATACGTGCAGTGGCCCTAAGGGCCTGTACTCACCACATGCACAAACGACAAAACATATGGCGGCGTATTATTCCACGTTCTCACAGAAGATCCATTTTTTTTTATTTTTTTTTTTGAAAGCCCAGGGTGTTGTAGATGCCAAGGACCAGACCCGCGGTGATTGCTGGTAGAAGCAGCCAATGGTTGTCCTGACAGGACAGGATAGGCCACCTACCCTACCCATCCCCACGTTAATACTCCCAGCACACCCCCTGTCCCTACTATCCTACCTCAGTGTGACCAGCACTCAGGACCATCACCCTACCAGTACTGAGGGCAACTTGGATCAGACAGCAGTGACAAGCATCAGGGCTGGGCCAACCTCCCAGCCCTAATTGAAGCGGAAGCGGACGAACCTTGCCGTACAGGACCTCGGACGCCAGGCTCATGCAATCTTCTACAGGCCCAAATCAGGGAGTCTACCCAGCAGGATTACCTAAGCAATACAGGCCAAAAATATGTTGTTTATGGTTTTGATTTTTTCTTACATATACGAAGTTAAAAAAAAACAAAAAAAAATATGTTGTTGTATATCTTTGAAAGATCTACAACCCTATATGTTTTAGTTTTTTTTCTGTTTTTGCTTTAGCGCTTGAAAAATCTTTGTGAACCCCCCCCAAAAAAAACTCATCTCATTTCTTGTTTTTGTTTTTTTCATTGTGCTTATGTTTTTATTTTTTTTTCAATATATTCAAAGCTCAAAAAATAAAAATAAAAATATGGGTTTGTAGACCTTGAAGAGATCTACAACCATGTATATATATATATTTTTTCCGATTATGTTTAGCCTAGGAAAAAAATTCATTGTGGACCCCGTTTTTCCCCGTTTAACGGGCTTTTTTCTTCTTCTTTTTTTTTTTTGGGGGGGGGGAACAAGGCTCCAATCTATTCATGGGGAGCAGCACGTGCTGGGAACCAGGCCCAGCGTCCCATATGGAGATTTACATCGAATTTTGAAAATTTGAGATACCGGGGCCACTACCCAGCTTAGGCTGAGAAAAATTGGAGCTATTTAAGAAATTAGTACGGCAAACTTCAGAATTGGATAAAATTCAGAAAACAACTCGGGAGTTTAAACATGGATTCAACGCGAACTCAACGTCAGCGTGGAACCCACGTTGAATACAAAATCGGACACAGTGTGTGCGTGTATGTGTGTATGTGTGTGCCTGTGTGTGAGAGTGTGTATGTGCATGAATATGTATGTATGTGCATGTGTTTGTGTATGTGTGTGTTTGTATGTGTGTGTGTGTGTCATGGTAACACCGAACCCGGACACCATACCACTGGAGATCCACCATTGATAGACCATGATTCGGAAAGGGGTTTGGAAAGTCCGAAGGGGAGCGCAGCGGTATTGATGCATCCACCTTAGTCCAGTTTTTAAAGCAGATGATGTAATCTCGTCTCATATTATCCTCCTCCTCTCCGCGTTCTGGGAGACTGCCTTCTTCCCAACGGACATAAGCTACTCTACCCCCTTGGTCACTTCCCAACCAATCCCTTTAGAATTGCTCCATAGCCTGTGTTATGTCCTTCTTAGTATGAGTTTGATCCAGTTTAGCTTTCATTGTCTGCCATTGTGTTGTAAGTTCATCCTGAACGTATTGTTTGATTAGCTCGGTCATTTCCTCGTCCTTTAATCTTACTTTTTCAATACATAATATGCACCGTTTTCTCCAAAGAGCCCAAATAACGGCCCTCCTCCCGATTTTGAACATGTTCTCTTCAAAAATGTTGTTCATAGGGGGGAGCCATGTTCTGCACACAGAAGCGCTCTCCAGTCCCATGGCCATTCAGACTTTGTGCCTAGCGACCTCCAAATCCTATCCCACCGGCCCCAAGTGAGGATCGCCCCTGGACATCGTAGGAAAATATGCTCTATAATCTCAGGGATCTTGTGGGTAGGAAAGACTGTTAGACAGGACGTGCACCATGGTGTGGCTAAACACTTTTGTTCCAAATATGTTCGATCAATCAGCCAATCGTTTGTGAGGAGGCAGCGGTGTTCTATTTGTCATTGCACGGAGGCCATCTTTGCTGGTCTGGCCTTTGTGGTGGTGGACCAGCGGATGGGGCGGAGACAGTCCCTTCCTACATTCAGATGGGACATCCATCGCTCCCGCACAGTGCTCTTAAGATCAACCCGAAGCCTGAGGAGCCGGTATGTAGCTTTCACAGACAAATGAAACAGTTTCTTGATTTTTTCGGATCTGGTCTTACCGGACGGGTTCCATTGCAATTCCGGGTGGTCAATGGGGAGTTTGGCAAACGGGATTTCCGAGAGGAAAGTTATCCACTCCTCTTGTTCCCCCACTACCCTAGTTCTGAACGAGTCCGCCTTCTGCCACCTTCTTTTCTCATCGTGCTAGTGCCTTACGAGACGATTCTCCGATCCGAAGAGGGTTACCAAAACCTCCTCCTCTCATATTTCCATCACCCTACCTACATTCCCACTATCCCCCGTCGTTGCGACCCAGTCCCCTTTTCCGGAACCTCGGCCCCCTTCGCAAAATGCGCACCCAGTCCAGGGAAATCGAGAAGATTAATTGGTCCAGAATTCAGATTTTGTTCAATGTGGTGATAGTACTTCAAGCTGGACCTCAATTGTTGTGCAATTTTCCATTTTCTTTCGTCACTAACCGATATGTCCCTAATTATTGTTACACCTCTTCTCACCCAACAGTTCCACGGGGGGATAGAGCTATACAATATACTCTCCCATTCGGGTCAGTGATACATATTGCCGAAAAGCGGGTGTCTCGCCACCTCTTCCCATTTGTTCGGTGACCCTTTGTCAGGCAGCGGGAGTTGGCACCATGCGCGCAGGCCCTTGACCCAGAAGTTGTCCTTGGTCAAGTTCGTTGTGGCCATTCCTCGATTAGACTCCTCGTGGGTCTTAGAATGTCGTGGAATAGTCCAAAACTGTCCTCTAACCAAGACAGGAAATCCATCTCATGGGGGGCCTGGGGGGCCAATCTTGCGATCTGTTCCAAAGCCATGGCACGCCACGGAAGGAGGAGAGTAAATACAAGTCTCTTGATCCATTGTATTGTCAAAAGTTGTGATCCGTATGACAGGATCCAGAATCCCTAACCCTCTTTTTTCCTTGTGTTGAATAACTGCTGACCGCGCCACTCTGTTAATGACGTTAGCGAGCCTACTATCCCCTCTCCATCGCAGCGCGCCCACTGACCTATTTAAAACTCTAACCGCTTCGTTGCTCAAGGCCCATATTGCCGACATGTACCATAGCGAAGCCAAAACCACATTGTTGATAGCCAACGCTCTGCCCATCAGCGATGTGTGTTTGTCATTCCACTAGGTAATTTTTTCAAGTGCAGGTTTTAAAATAGAATCGTCGTTAGATGTCGGTTTGCCTATAGTTGTCATCATGATGCCCAATACTTTGATCGAGGCTCTTTTTGGCACCCATTTGACTCACGACAACTCAGGGGTTTGCACACCTTGGTGATGTATCCACCAACCAAGTAGATATGACAATTGGTTGAGGAAACAAGACCTTATATGTAACTTAACGAACTTTGCAGTTCAATTCAGAACGTCAGAGTCTTCAGACTGATAGCTCTGTCAGTGCTCTCTCTCTCTCTCTCTCTCTCTCTCTCTCTCTCTCTCTCTCTCTCTCTCTCTCTCTAGTGGGCAGCAGCGGCGGCGCCACGTCGAAACGGCCGCTTTGAAATTGTTTGGGCCTGGGCAAAATCCACCACCCCAAAAACCTGCAGTGTCTTGTGTCCGGCCCTCTAAGCCCTGTCCAGTGAGGTGAAACATCACTAAAAAATCACCCCGTGATTTTTTGAGGGGCATCAAGGACCCGATAAACGCCATGGGTCGCCCCCTTTTTTTTTCCCTTTAGCCCCAAGGACCTCCATCCGGACATGAAGACCGGACATCGAACTGTTTGGCACCCGATCCGAATGTCCGGACGGCTACCATGGTGTGTGTGTGTGTGTGTGCGCGCGCGTGATTGTTGGTGTGTGTGTGTGTGTGTGTGTGTGTGTGTGTGCGTGCATGTGTGTGTGTGTTTATGTGTGTTTGTATGTATGTGGGGGAGGGTGTCTGTTTTTTTTTTTTCTTATTTGTTTTTTACAATTTTTTTTTTTTAATACATAAAGTTCAAAAAAGTATAAAAAAATATTTTGTTCATTGGAAAGGTCGAGGCTTCGCACATGAGAGTTCTCGAATAGATTCGTTTCACATAATTGTAAGGGTCCGAATAGAGGGGGAGGAGGTTATCGAAATGGTTAAAAAATATATTCAAGAAGAACTCACGGCGTAGTGGCAAAAAGTGAAAGCTCAATTAGATTCGTTTCACATAATGACGTAATACGAGCCATTAAACAATTTTTGGGGGACTGGTTGGTGAGTGAGTGTGGGGGCTGGATAGCCTACGTTATCTGGGTAGGAGGTCATCTCTCGGAGCATGTCTTATATTATTTTAGGTGGGACTACGGCTATCTGCTTCAAAGATTGGACTAAGGTGGACCCTGTGGTTCCATTGCCCCCTCCTTTAGAGTTTCCTGGTCCCTTTCCGCCCCACCGTCTCTCCATGGTGAATTTACAGTGGTATGGAACAGTCTTAAGCGGAGTCTTATACCGGAATGCGGAAATCGGGTCAATAGACACCAACATGACATTAGCAACAACTCTTTGAGGACTAGCTTGGAAGGAAATGGGGGGTTGGTGAAGGTGGAGCGGTGTGGGTCAGGTGGGGGGTTCTGCTCGCTGAGTGGGGTTAGTTCAGACGGTCTGCAGGCTGCAGAGGCTGAGGACCCCCTTTTTTGGCAGGTCCCCGCTCTGTACAATCAATCCCCCAACTATCTGGGGTAATCAATGATGGCAGAGAGGTGTTTTATCCTCAATATCTCTGACATATCCAAGGAATCGCACGCTGTATATACACAGACGCTGGACCCCATTTCCAGCAGGTGACACTCCCCACCAATAGGCTGGTGCAACCAGAAAGGCTGCTAAGCGGGGCTGCTCATATCATCCCTCTTAACAACTAGACTAAGTTAAAAATAAAAAAAAACAAGAGGCTATAGGATTTTGACATTAATGATATGCAATTAGCAGAAGTTGAGTACTCATCACAAACAGTAGAAGCTTAGACACTCATCACGACTTTGCTTATGAAAGGGTTCATCAAGTTTAAATGAAGATGACATTGTCAAGAGTAGCTACCCCCTTCACACTTGCCCATAATGCGAGACTACGTGAACAGAGTTTTCACACAGTTGTTCTTTGGGTAACTACCTATGCTACATGATTTTGCTATTGCAAGTTCACTCTAAGTTGTTAATTAGGTCTTCCTCTCCTACAAGTTATAAGTTCAGCTTAATCTACGATGTGGTTGATGTTATGGGTACCATCTAGATCATGGGGAATCATTGATTTGCACGAAGGGAAGGACTATCTTAAGTCAACAGATAACAACTTCAAGGTTTTGAAGACTGTGTAAGTGGGAAGGTGCAGAGGCACAACCAATGTATAAGAAGTACGGTCAGTGCTTCCCTTGACATATAATATTTCTCACAGTCCTCTGTACACAGCTAACGATGTCTGATAAATCCCTTATTCAAGCACAAATTCTTTAGGCTTAACTTGCACTACTTCACCAAATGAAAACTTTGAACATTTGTGGTGCTTATTACCGTGCTCTATCATCTTGGATTGTATATGTTCAATGTTTTCAGTAACTTTGTGCAGGTCTTTCTCATACTTTAGTGCAAATTCACGAGTGTTGAGTGACAACCTTTGAATCCTGCTTTAGTTTATCCATAGGTCTTTATGACGTTCATCGTTTTAAGCAATTTATCCATTGTCTTGGTAGTTGATAAATTCACTATGTTGTTATATGCACTGGCTACCTGTTCATCCAAATCGACGTGATCGGGTCTAGTATGCGTACGAACGATTTGCTTCAATAACGTATTGATTCGTTCAGCTTACCTAGTCTAAGGGTACCTACCTAACAATATGGTTGTTCATCCTAACTAGTATCGAGGTACCTACATGATAATATGGTCAGTTGTGGTCCATACCCTTTCATGAGTTGCTACCAATGTTCCTTGCAAATCGAACATCCCAATCAATAATTATGGTGAAGAGATGGACAATGTTATTGAGCCAATGCTTAAAAACTTACCAATTCCTTAATCTATTTTTGCTCATGTTGGCGAAGGAGCAAATTCTGCATCGTTATTTGGAAATTACCATTTTTACTTTTGAACTCGGTGTCCATAAAGTCTATAGATACCGAGTTTCCAAATCTTTAGGGAATAGGTATAGGCTTCAAGAGTCATAATGATCTTCGTGTTGAGTCCTTTTTGTGATCGTCTGATATACTTCAGACTCCTATATGTAAGCGATACAATCACAGTTTATTACAGGCCATGTGTACGAACGTAGCAAGCTACTAAGCTAACATAACTCTTTTCTACCAAAGTTTCCCTCTGAATTATGAATTTATTCTAAAATGATTTCTCATTACATCAACTTTAACCGCTCTACAGATAAGATTTCGGTCATAGGCATCTTTGATCTTCTATTGCAAGTTATTTCTCATATTTAAGTAAGTAGTAATAATAAAAAAAGAAACTCTTCTTGATAAATACAGTCGAGATTATATTATAATTTTCCTTTAGCGGTTTACTCTATAAGTTTCACCCATCTGTAGAATGGACATTCGGGCTTTGTGACTTCAATAAACTTTAAAGTGTTTTTTTTCGTAAATGATGTCATCATGTTTGTAGCGCTTCATAGAGGGCATACAACTCTCGCTCATAGGTAGAATCTGCTAGTTTCTCTTATAATAATCTCTCGGGCGTTGACCGTACTAATTTATAACCCTTGCCATTGTGTTGTGATAGTATAACTCTTGTATCGTACTAACTAGCATCGCCGGTAACCGTGAATGACAAGGATAAATTTGCGACCTTTATTGTTGCATACTCATTTCTTAAAGGATGAAGTGGTGCAACTATAACTGCGAAGTTTCTAACAAACTTTTTATAGTAATTAGTCATTCATATGAACGAGTGTAGTTGAGTGAGACTTTTGAGTGTCGGTTAGTCACCAATATGCGCAATCTGGCTACCATTAAGTTGTGCATGATTTTCATCTGGTGCATGGTCGTCGGTCGAGTTATAACACATTTTACTTCGGCCACTCACACTTTAGGATTTACCTTAAACTTATTTTTTCTCAACTTGCCCAACTTTTGGCTAGATATTCCCCATACTCTTCTAAACTTTTGCTAAAAAATGTGATGTTATAAAAATATACAACTACAAATACGTCAACCAAATGGATAATTCATGGATCGAGAGAAAGTAGTAGGAGGGTTCATCAGGCGGAAAGACATACTAAACTCATAGTGGTTGTACGTAGTTCTAAAAATTGTATTGGGTTTATCTTTAGTAATTTTTTCAATTTGATATTATCTTGACTTCAAGTCTATTTTATAAAAATATTTACATATTATAACTTCTCATGCGGTTCGTCTATAAATGGTCGTGTTTCTGAAACTTTCTGCATTCTTTACTTTTAGTACATTCAAATCTCTACAGTCTATACACAGTTTCAACTCTCCTTCTTATGATCAAATAAGACAAATACACCATAGAGAGATGAGTTCGGCTTAATCCACTCCCTGTACGGGTTAACTCGTAAACCCGTTTTGTTTTTTACCTCTTGTAACTCATGTGGTACCATTTTTTTAATGGGGCCCTTGGGAATCTTACTACTTGACTCTATCTTAATATCGCGCTTAATCGACCTCTCTACTATTCTCTTGGGCTTCTCTTTTACATCTGCAAACTTTGCTGACAAGTTCTGAATTTGTAGTGACATCGACTTTCACTTCCTTTAGGCCCTCCTTCATTTACCTTAACCGTCTTCTTAGGTGCCACATAGGCCATATATACTTTGATCTATCACTTTATTCCTTACTATGTATCTATGCAATACACATGTACTGTAATGCAACTTAGCAGGGAGGATTTGGAACCAGATTGATGATATCGGCAAACTTTTTTTGTCTCATTTTTTTTATCGTACCTGGTAAACAATTTTCAACTTTACCCTTCTTCACACATTTTTCGCCGCCATTCTTTAATCTATGTTTAAGACCATATCAAAGTCTAGGTTTTCTTCCGCTAGAAGGGTAAATGAATGTAATACCTCCTCAACTTTCTTCCCGCCTTCCAACCGGAAGTATGTGTTCAATTTTTAAGGTACTGCCCGATGCATAGTATACTATTGTCAACCATTCTCAAGGCTGTTAATTTTTCGAAATCAGGAACTTTCTAACTGCTCTAGAGGAGAGAGAACTCTCGGTCTACCCACTGTGTATTATTGCATTTTTTTTTTTTCAAACATCGATATCGGGACGTAGAGGGGGTGCTGATAAGAGTCACTCCCTCTACGTTTCCATACTAGATGACTCTGTTTCATTGGTGGGGAGCTACACGTGCCGGAAATCGGGTCCAACGTCCCTTGACATTAAGATGTATGCAGAACACGTAGTTATGTCATATGTTAGCGGGTTTTGTGACCTTATGGTTCGTGTTCCTTTTTTACAGGTAGGTACTCGCCAAGACCCTGCTTTGCAATTAACAGATAGCGATACCGAGAGTGTCGATATTAACCCTGTCCCTAACCACCCTGAAAGACTTGATTCTGCGATTGCAACAGGGCAAAAGTTCGTACATGGACATTGTGGATGTCATTCTGGGGGGGAGGGGGTGCACTGATGTCCTCATGACAAAGTCTCTCCTCTTGTCCCCTCCCTTGGTCTTGCCATGTCATGTCACTCTTAGCTTGCTTTGTCTCATCGTCTGTTGTATTCGGGAGCAGCAACCTCTGCGCTGACCTTCTCAGCAATCCTTCCTCCTTGGGGCTTCTCCACTTTGGGGATTCATCTTGCAGAGTATCCCTGTGGCGTCACCGTCTCATGAGCACCCGTATTCCACCTCACCTGATCTCTTTCTGTCGTCGTTTGGAGGGAATATGGGAGGGGTGGATGAGGGGGCCGACGGGAGGTGAATGGAGTGTGGGTAACAACAAAGGGGGAGGGAGAGTGTGTGCACATGGTATAAGCAAGGGGGGGGCACCTAGAGAGGGTGAGGGCGGCTAGGGGTCTGGCGGGTGGTGTTTTATGAGGACAAAATTGGTTTGCAAGTAGGGGACTTGAAAGTAGTGGTAAGGCCTTCTTTGCCATGCCATCTTTGTTGCCCTCCACTGTTTCCAATAAATGTTGAGGCCGGCGTCGAATTCAGAGAATTTTTGGTATGGATCCTGCCATAATTGGAGGAAGGTGTCGTGGATGACTTGTTTGACTGTAGGTTTTTTCTCCTCCCTATAATCTCTTATGAAGGACACCCATGCATCCCGTGTGCAAGACCTATCTCCTCTTCAATCGCCTATTAGGCTTGCAGCAGTCAGACTTGATGATCCCTCCTTTCAGAGGAACATCTCATTCGCCAGGTCAGCATGAGAAGTTGCAGCCTCATGTTAGAGAAGAGGTAGTGGCAAATGGAGGCCAACGAGCTATGAAATGGTGGTTTTTGTCGAGCAATAAAAGGCCGAGGTCCCACAGAATGTGCAGCCCCGTGAGGAAGTGGAAGGTCGCGTCCCACCACTGCCACAATTGGGTCACCATTGGGCAAGCTAACAGGCAATGTTATAGTGTCGCCCTGGCCGGCGGTGTCGACCTACCACAATAAGCACAGATGGGAGACAGCAGACCCTTCTGCTCCAGGTCTGTACGTGAGACGAACCAATTTGGGGTGGGCAAACACTGGTGGAGTATCTGCCATTGTAGGTCCCTAAGGTTCGTAGGCATGATTTTCGAATACTTAGCTCAAAACAGATTTTCTACCATCTGTGAGTCCAGGGGGAAACCCCGTGTCCATCTATGAGATAGCGTGGGATCAATTGGCAGACTTTGGTACGAGGCTCTGTATCCCCCTTTGACAGTGTAGTTCCAGATATGCATAGGTTTGGTTCCAGGCCAGTGTTACGCCCCTGGGTCAAAAGGCAATCTGGCAACCGGGATCGTAGGCTCATAAGCAAAGAAGCCTTCCTGTTCGTCCCCAACCACTCTCACATGCATCAGTCCCACCCAATTTTCCTGACCGTCCAAGTTTTCATTCTAGGACAGTTTGGCAAATCTGGCACCTGGCAACTGGGACTCGTACGCTTCAAGCTTGCAGCTCCTTTCCTTATTTTGGCAGACCTTATATGTTAAGCGGTATGGGGAGGTCCACATATTTAATTTCCTAGTCCCCATGCTGCCACCGGACCAACTTTGAGGGTAAGTCTCCAGACTAGGGGGAGGACCTCCCCTAGCTCACTTACCTTTTCTCCCACCTTTTTAACATGTTTTAGCCTGCGCTGCAGCACCTCCGCTGTGGCCCAATCTCCTGCCAACGGGTCCCAAAGTTCTCCAACCGTGTACACTCCCTTTTTTGTCCGGTTAAGCCAGGGTGAGTTTGATGTAAGGCCAAACGAGATGCCTTTGTCATCCAGAACATAGGGGTTGTCAAACAGCGGTCTGCCTCCATATGTCTTGCCATCTATTGGGAGGTCGATTTTGGTGCGGGCCACACCTCCTCCACAACTTCAGCAGACTTGGCCACATGGGGTCCACGTGGAGGTCCATTTTGGCTGCTTGTTGGGGACTGTTGACCCGGTTATGCTGCGAGGGGGAAGGTATTGACCAATGTTTGTTGGTTAGCCATTTGAGCTAGTGCAGGTCGATGCCCATTATTGACGCCGGGGCCAAGGCGGCTATCTGCAAACAGGCCAACTGACCCCACGGAATGTCATTACGTATAAGCAGCCTTACCAAGACTTTAAAAATCAGTGCATCACTCTCGCTTTCCGGGTCCCGTATCCCCCCCCCCCTTTATTTATTGGTTGCTTGAGGACATCCCAACTCACACGCTGCACACATCCCTGTCCTTTGGCAGTGTTTTTTCACAGGTATGTCGAGAGTGGTTTCCTCAGTCTTGCGTACTGTTGCGACTTCAAGGGCCAGACTGCCAGTTTACACCATATTGCTGCTAAGATGATGTTATTGATAGCTAACGCTCTCTTGACAAGTGAGGTTTGTAATCCTGCCCACTTAGCCAATCTGTTTATCGCCATATTCACTACCGTGTCCCCATGATCAGGCGGGGGACCAATGTCGTTATCGATTGCTAACGCTCTCTCGACAAGTGAGGTCTGTAATCCTGCCCACTTAGCCAATTTGTCTATTGCCATATTCACTACTATGTCCCCATGATCAGGCGGGGGACCAATTGTTGTCAATCTCACCCCGAGAATTTTGATAGCCTCTTCCTTGCGTACCCAGGCTACTGCCGGGTGAAGAGGCGGGAGTTCGCCTTGAGGGTGGAGCCACCAGTCCTCAGTTTTCAAATCCCAATTGACCTTCATATCAGTCGTCAGTGAAAAAAGGTGAATAACCTGGGTGAGTGCACTTATGTTGTCTGCATCTGCTCGGATAAGAACCGTAAGGTCGTCTGCAAACAACGATGTCACTGGAATGAGGTGGTCGGGGATGCCCGGGATGGGCACCTATTCTTACCTTACTAACTTTTACATTTACTATTGCTAATTGTCTTAGTATTTTCTTTTTCGCAGTATTAACCTTGCCAATAGTGATTGTTGCTTGCATCTGCTCGGATAAGAACCGTAAGGTTGTTTGCAAACAACGATGTCACTGGAATGAGGTGGTCGGGGATGTCCGGGATAGACACCTATTCTTACCTTACTAACTTTTACATTTATTATTGCTAATTGTCTTAGTATTTTCTTTTTCATAATACTAACCTTACCAACAGTGATAAGTCTTCCGCCAACCTATGTCAAGGGATTGTCTAAAGAGATCCTACAACAAGCGACTTATGTGCAACCGTATGAGCGGTTTGTTACCTCGACCGTTGTCATGACCTATGAGCATAAAAAGTATCCTCTACATGCGTTTTTTTTCTACCAGCATGCATACTCTAATAGAAACAATCGTTATTTCTACTTGTCATTCTCTTCTAATTGTTATCACCTCGGTTGTGGTTGCGGTGTCAGCTAGTCAAATTGCGAGTAGAAGATAGTGATATGGCTTTGCTTACCATCTTGAAGCACAAATGATTATATCATTGGTGTTACACTTGGATTTTAACAAGTTCATTTATTTCCAAGTTTGACCTTCCTCACGCCCTTAGTGTGGTGAAAATCTCTTTAGACCATGTGATCTCAATCTTAACCCCCCCCCCCCCCCTTGCTATATTGGTCGTTGCTAACAATCATCTGTTTTTTGTGCCCCCCGTTGGACGCGCGGCAACAGTGGTCTTATGACCTCCATGAAGGTACCCATAGTTGTTATCATTTTGTGTCTCATCCACATGATCTACCTGTGATTTTTTTCTCTAAAGGGACAAAGTCATTATCCATAGTTTTCACATTATTGTTGACGTTGTTCCCTTTATGCATGTTATTTTTTTTTAGTTTATAAGTGAGGGGAAACTACATGGTTATTAAGGTGACGCTAAGTGTCAAACCCGCTTAGTATATTTTATGTAAGTAAACCTCAGTTGAACCAGTTCATTCATTCCTCTAGCTAGCACAATAAGGTATAGGGTTTAATGTGAGTTTGAGGACCGACGAATCATTGCAACGCCTTCAGCCGGACGACTTTGGCGTGATCATGCACAACCTATAACCATGTTTCCCAAAATTCAGTAGATGGAAGCCCCTATATTATTGCGTCATTTAATTATTTACATATGGTCTTAATTCCTTCGTTTTCATCCAAAGATCAATCTCTAGATTTGTACTCGAATACTTGCTACATCCCCTTTAACATTGGACACAAATAAATTGCTTGACATTTGGTCTGATATGCTTTATAAGCATAAAATTTCATGGTTTGAGGGAAAAAAATAAACTGGTAGTAAGTCATCGATCATCACTCCACCAAAAAAATGGTCCTTACTGAGCAAACAAAATGTCCTCTTCAAGTTAGCCAAGTATAAATTGCGAAACAGAAAAACAAACTTAATTTTAACGAAAATGCAATTTAACATGTTTTTTTTAACGCACGTATAGTGCATTCTGTGCCTGTTCAATTTAATTATTTTGTTACGCATGACATATAATGCCCACAACTAGAGTATAGAAGGAGAGGGTGCTTTCATAATCATCACTTTCGTGATTTCGTGATGTCTACAATTTACGAGGTAAGTTCAACAACGACTATGGAGGGAGGGAGTGAAGGCTTTGTAATTTTTATAACTTCATGTTGTAAGTTGTAACTGTTGTTCATCATTTTTACCTGGGTTGCACGGCGTACGTGTACGCGGGTTGCGCGTACACGCGTACACGTATTCCTGTACGTTGCACGTACGCGCGTACACGTATTCCTGTACGCGGCACGTACGCTCGTACACGTACTCCGATACATGGGAATACGTAAAAAAAAAAAAAAAAAAAAACAAATCATCAAAAAAATCTAAAAACAAATTATGTTATGAAAAATTATATTTCAAACAACTTTTGCCTGATACTCATTGCCAAATTCTGTACGAAACTCGAGCGAAAAATCAAAGATACAAAACATAAATAAATTGAAATAAAAATTAAAAAAATTAGGAAAAAAACAGAAAAAATAAAAACAAACTTTTGTAACAAATATATGTTATGCAGAACCATGATACAAACAAATTCTGCCTGGGATTTATCCCCGAATTCCCAATCAATCTCGAGTAAGAAATTAAAAACTAAAAAAAAAGTAATATTATCATAATAATTAAAAAACAATTTAAAAACAATTTATTATTATTATTATTATAAAGTTTTCTTTAAGGTTGTGTATTTTTAAATCAAGATTGGTTGGAAATTCGGGTATGACTCCCAGGCAAATGTTGTTTGCATCATTACTCTGCACAACATACTTTTGTTTCAGAGTTTTTGGATTTTTTTATTTTTTTTTACGTACGAGTACGCGCGATTTTGGGTTTGTACGAGTACGCTGGAATACGTACGCGTACGGTGTGCTACCCAGATTTTTACTTCCCTACTCGAGGGCGAGTGGGGATGCTTTTATAATCTTCACCATCTCACAATGTTTAAGATTTTCAAAACAGTGAAAATCATAAAAATTTTGAGGTGGTAAAAATCATTAAATTATTGATCCCTCCCTCCAAGGTTTGTCATTGAACTTGCCACATGTCCAATGAATTAGAAAAACTGTGAAGCGGTGGAAATCAAGAAAACACTGCTCTCTCCTTCCATGTTCCACCTTCAGTCAAGGAGGACACGTGCTTTTATGATTATTTCCACTTCATAATATTTATGATTTTCAGACCACTGAAAATCAACAAGTGGTTAATGTCATATTTTTATGGTTTTCACCCACGTAGCATCAAGTTCGGGCCCGGTGACTGAACCCGAACGCTCGGTACCGAGCCCGAACGTGGCCCAAAATCGACCGAGCTCGAACGTTTTTAAATTTTTTATTTTTTATTTTTTTTCCATATATATAGGGGTTGGGGGGGCCCTACGGCATCGCTCATCACTCCTGAACATGTACACACACATACACACACACATACACACACACACACACACACACACACCACACACACACACCACACACACCACACACACACGAGGATGCGCTCTGCAACCTCCTGATTTGCGCTCGGCCGAACATGTTCGGTTCCTGCTCGGTCGAGCGTCCGAACATGTTCGGCTCCTCGGCCGGGCGCCGAACATATTCGGTGTGCTACATAGGTTTTCACAACAACCTTAATTGTAAACCTTTGAGGGAGGGAGATATGTTTTCAGGAGCTTCACAATTTTCACCACTTCAAGATGTTCAAGGCAAGCTTAACGGCGAAATTTGGAGGAAGATCGGATGGTCTTAAGGGTTTTGCGATCTTCACTATTTCACGGTTTTTATGATTTTTACCGCATTTCTAAAAATGAAACCTTGAGGAAGGGGTGGTGATTCCATGACCTTCACCTTTTCTAATTTCACAATTTTAGAGCAACCTGGAAAACGAAACTTTCAAGGAGAGTGAAGGAAGTATTTTCATAATCTTCACCAATTTCTTATTTTCACGACCTGGGTAAGCTTAACATCAAAACTTGGAGGGAGGGAGGGTGCTTCCATGGGCTTTGTGATCTTTACTCATTCATGATTTTCACAATTTTCGAAACAAGCTGAACATCGAAACTTTGAGAACTGGGGAGGGTATGTTCATGAACTTCATGATTTTCATTATTTCACTAACCTAAAAATTGTGAAGTGGTAAACCACTTCACAATTTCAGGTTTTATGGGTAAGTTCAATAGCAAAACTTGGAGGAAGGGAAGGGGGGTTCAAGTTTGATGATCTTCATCACTTCATGATGTTCGTGATTTTCACTGCCCTATTCCACAGTGGAACTTGGGGGGAAGGAATGAGATATTCCACGATCTTCACTATTTGACTATTTTCACGATTTACAGGATAGTGCAGATCTTGAAAATCAAAAGATGTTGAAGAAGATGAAACCACCTCCCCCCTCCTTCCAAGTCTCACTGTTCAACTTGCTCCAAAAATCGTAAAGTGACAAAGATTATGAAAGCATTCCTACATCCCTCTGCGTTCCCTTGCACGATGGAAGAAAGAGAGTGCTTTCACGATTTTCACCACTGCGTGATTTTTATTATTCTCGTGGCAGTGAAAATAGTTAATTGGTTAAGATCATGTTTTTGTGACTTTAAAGGCAAGATGAAACCGAAATTAAAGAGAGCGAAGTGCTTTCTTGGATTTCAATATCTTTATACTTCATAATTTTCAAGATTTTAGAGCAAGCTCAACGACGAAACTTTGAGAGAGGGAGGGGATTTTTTCGTGATCTTCACCACTTCACTATTCTTGATTTTAACTACCCCGAAAAATTGTGAAGTGGTGAATATCATGAAAACAACCCCCTCTCATTTCCCTCAAGTAGAAGGTGGAGGCAAAGGGGGTGCTCTCATGATCTTTACAATTTCGTAGTGTTAACAATTTTCAGGGCAAACTCAATGGTACAACGTCAAATGGGAACGTAGCAAAGCCGGATACCCGACACACCCATTTTATATGGATTTTTGAATCCGGATGAAAAATCCGGACTAATTCCGGATATAGGGAAATCCGGCTCTGCGCAAAATAAGGTTTTCCCCCTAAAAATAAAATAAAATGCTGTAGATCTGCATAGCATCGCGTTCGAGTTCGATGACCGAACTTGAACGCTTGGTACTGAGCCCGAACGTGAGGTTAAAATCGACCGAACCCGAACATTTTTATTATTATTATTATATTTTGTTTTTTGTATATACGGTTTGAGGACGCTCGGGCGCATTACCCATCACTCTTTGGGAAACTGGGGGTATTTTATTCTTTTTTTTTTTTTTTTTTTTTTTTTTTTGCATTCGGTCGAACATGTTCAGTTCCCGCTCGGTCAAGCGTTTGAACATGTTCGGATACTCAGGGGGGCACCGAACATGTTCAGTTCCCGCTCGGCCGAGCGTTTGAACATGTTCGGATACTCAGGGGGGCACCAAACATGTTCGGTGTGCTACGCAGTTGTAGATATAAACTGTGTTGCACAACATTCGTGTTCTGCGGCGAACGCGAACACGTTCGGGCATGAAAATCTGGCGAACGTGAACGTTTTGTTTTCTTGTTTTCTTTTTTTGGGGGGGGTCGGGGGACATATGCCTGTGTCCGTGAACTCCCCCCTGCTCTAACCTCCGCGCGCGCGTGTGTGTGTGTGTGTGTGTGTGTGTGTGTGTGTGTGTGTGTGTGTGTGTGTGTGTGTGTGTGTNTCATGTGTTCTGTGTGTGTGTGTGTGTGTGTGTGTGTGTGTGTGTGTGTGTGTGTGTGTGTGTGTGTGTGTGTGTGTGTGTGTGTGTGTGTGTTTGTGTGTGTGTGTGTGTGTGAGAGAGAGAGAGAGCTTTCAAGTCCGAAGGTTTGTTGCTAAGGCCTCTGGGACGGAAACGAGGAGAAAGGGGGCGCTTGGGTCGCCTTGGCGTCAATAGTGTGGAGTTGAGGGAGGTGCGGTGTGGAAGTTGATAGCACCATGATATTAATGATCATGTCATCTTCTTCAATCTAAAATAATATCTTCTTATGGTATCCCCTTTTGGACGTCACCATGGAACCCCATGTCCGGACATTATTGCGACAGAGCCCCTTCTCCCAGCTGCTTAAGACCCTCGGATAGTCCTGAGAGTCTCTCCTTCCTACGACAACCTCCCCCCTTCACATAAATGGAGGGGAGAGGCACACCAGGAGGACAACATTTCCGGCTACTTCCCTCTTCAAAATAACCATGAGAGACCATCCCTCACCCAGCCATCTCTCTCGTACGCCCCTCTCTCTTCTTGTACCCTTTCATGGAACAGAGATTGACAAATGGGAAAAGAAAGCAGATATTGCCTACCCCTGGCGGAAAGGGCAGTTGAAGAATGGAAAGAAGTTGCAGACATGACTCATGGGGCAGTTGTCCTTGTCATTCTGTGCGAATTGATTGACCGGATTTCTAACCACTGAGTCATTCTGTGCGAATTTATTGACCGGATTTCTAACCACTGAGTCCTGGCAACAATTGCCATGCTTGTGCACTGCCTGGTTGATCCCATCACTCCTGTCCGCAGACAATGGCTGTGTCACACCTGGCTGGTGCTGTCAGTTTGAAGGCACTGCAGAAGTTAGAATCAAATACCATGAAATCGAAGTCAAGGAGCGTTTCAGCTGGTACACGTAACTCAAACAAGTGTGATGGACAGCACAGACAGTGTCTGCACTCCCCAGAGCTTGCAGAGGGAGACTGCCCTAGGGGCCTAGAGTGGTGAGTCGTCCAACATCAAATGGCAGCAGCGGGAGCTGGCATATGAACAAGTTTTGCCCAAGGTTGTGAAGTAACTTGCACACAATTTCAGCCATTGATCAACAGCTGTAGTGAAGGCATAAACAACAATCAGAAGCACTTTTCCTACTAAGTGCTATGGCAAAGACACCCAATGAGGAAATGCCTCAGCTAGACAGAACTGAACAAGTGTCACCACATGCCAAAGCAACACTTGGAATGGTCATTTGAGTAGGGCAGCCTACTGCAGTGTAGTTCCACATTGGCAGAGGCTGTTGCTGCCCGCTTCACCATTGGTTGATCAATGACCACTTTTGTACTAATGACCAGGAAGGAAAACCAGACTATCATATAAAAGGTTAGGGCATATTCAAAAAATGCACCTGGTCCCGGTGTGAGTATGCCCTTCATAACCAAGGAACGTTGGGAACTTGGGAAGCAGATACAACAGCAGTCAGCATAACACGATATCACATTTTCGACTGTGGCTCCTTCAAGCATACCGTATCAAGAATTGCAGGTGCTGTAGTGAAGGCCATAGGCTACTACTCTCTAGAATGAGCAACTGTGTGCTAACCAATGCAAGATGTGTGTATCATCTGTGCTGATGGCATGCACAGCACCCATCATAGCACCAACCGTTTTTCCAATCATATTTTCAGACAAAGGTGGCTGTCGACAGCAGATGGCGGAGATGATGCCAGTTGACTTCCTCAAGCAAGTTGGAGTTTCTGCTCTCCTTGACACGAGGAAAGGGGGAGGACATCATCAGAGGAGAGTCATTGGCTTACAGGAAGAGATCTGTGATGAGCTGCATTTTCTGTTACTCAGACATAACGAAGGGGAGAGGGCATCATGACAAGAGAGTCATTTATTTACGGGAAAAGATCTGTGTGATACACCCAAAATTATTTGTATTGTCTGAGATACACCCGAGCCATTGCATCTGAATGGTTCCACCAACCAGGTGTGTCTGGGAGCACCGGACTGGTGGCACCATGCATATTTTGACGATGTGGATGTAGATCTGTTCCCTTCGTATAAAGATGACCATGGATTTTGACAGTTTGCAGCCAGCAGGCTGTGCGTGTGTGGGTTCCATTTTCGTCCTTTCATTTCTTTCTATTTTCGGGAAGGTCGTGCAGTACAACTTCGCTAGGACGGGTTCGTTTGGGGTCTCCGACAGCAGAAAATAGGGTCCGGTCGCAGTCCTCCCTAAGACCGGTGGTAGGGCAGGTTATCTTGTCAAGGTGGTTGCAATTTAGTATAGGGCGCGGTCCATTGTTCCCCTTTTGAGGGATATAGTTTTTTCCCGTTGCAAACTGGGGGCCGGCGATTTGGGTCTGGGTCTTTTCCGCTTTTGTTTTTTTCTCTTCTACTGGATCTTCCCAAAAATACAGTATAGAAGCATTCTGCTGTTTGCTGCGCCCAAGTAAGGAAATCTAGAACGGACTGCCCTGCCTCGTTGGCAGGACTTACTAAGAAAAGAAAAGAAAAAGAAAAAAAAACAAGAAAAGAAAAAGAAAAAAAAAAAACAAGAAAAGAAAACAAAAACGTACTTGTAGAACTTACTGACCAAATGTGCAAAATGAGATGAATCTTCTGGTAGAACACAGGTAGATACACTGCTAGTAGTTTAGAGCTTGAAATGCCCTTTTTCCTGGCCCCCTGTGGGTTGGTACAGCCCTCAGTAGCTTGCTATTCTTTTTTCAGTTTTTTTTTTTTCTTCTTTTCCTCCTGTGATAGAAGAATCTGGGCTCCATCCAGCGTCCTAGCTCAATTGGTTAGGCACGCAAGTGGTATTCAGGAGGTTGCGGGTTCAATCCCCACGCTTGTGGCACTGTCGGTGCCAACCAACTGAGATAGTGAGCTGGATCCTCCCAGTCGGTATCAGTAAGATCTTTTTTTTTTTTTTTTTGAAAGTTATATTCTTCTCTCATCTATCTTATTTTTCTTGCTAGTGCTCATCTATCTCATCCTCTCACTAGTGTATGTGTAGTACGGGGGAACACCAACCAACCCGGATCTCTCCCCAGCCCACGGGGTAGGTTGGCACCACACAGTGGTGCGAGAGCAAGGCTGTACCAGTCCCTCATCACGGTGACGAGGGGTGGACAGGCATTGCCGATGGGGGAAATCGGCGGTGCTAGCGGCGAGCAATGGCCAGTCACTGCACCTCCCCCTATCAGTAAGATCTTCAGCCAACATGGGTGCGAGTGCACGTGTGAGTGGGTTGCGTGTGGTGTGTGGGGGAGTGTTGGCTTTGGACACTACCATCCAGAAGGCTGCCCATCGCCCACTTCATAAGACCTTTGCCAAGCTTACTGTCTAGAACATAAAGCATACTACCCGAATGGTTGCGTCCCCGCATTCGACCCGGTATAACAGTTTGTTGACGACAGAGGTATTGTCTCTGAGGGATGGGCGATCGAGAGGGGGCAAAGAGATAGCAGCTGTAGGCTTGTAGCTGTAATGAACCCAAGTTTGGAAGCTCACAGTCAAATCTCACATGAACTCATCGCTAAAATCAGTGATAGGAATGGAATTGAGATAGCAAATGACATGAAGAAAAAGCAAGGGCATGAAAATAGTTCAAAATCTCTATACACCTAAAAGATGCAAAGGTCCCAGCGACACACGCAGTCGCGGGCCCAGTGGAAACTAGCGAAGGGGCGGAGGTAAGGGTCGGGGTGATCGGTACCCGCCAGAGGGCGAGGGATGGAACGCGCTCCCGAAACGGCATGACGCGGACCCGGCGACAGGCAGAGGGACAGAACCGGAGGTGCGGCCCTCGCGCAGGCCAGCGTGCAGGTGAAACGGTACTCGCGTAGGTGCGGCAAACGGCACACGCGGGAGTGAGGCCTGAAATGCGGTCCGTGCGCGTCAATGCCAACGTGAAACAGGGAAAGGGCCGCGCACGTCAATGTTGAGGCAAACGGCACACACGGGGGTGAACCCTGAAATGTGCTCCGCACGCGTCGATGCCAATGGGAAACAGGGGAAGGGCCCCGCGCGTCGATGTTGGCCGACGCGAAACAGGGCCGGTCGCGGAGGTGAGGCAAAGGACACATGCGGAGGTGGGCGGGCGTGTCAATGTTTCCCAGCGGGAAGCGGCGGAAGGGGAGCGTCAGTGAGGTCGGGTCTTCGTTGGCACTGGCATGCGCACGTGCGCATAAGAAGACGTAGGTGGGTGGAGGGAGCATGGGAGATGCGCTGCAGGGAGTGGGAGCGATTGGAAAGAAGCCGTGAGCATAAGAAGAGCGACGTGGGTGGAGGGAGCACATGAGATGGAGTGTAAGGAGGGGGAGCGATAGTAAACAAACGTTCCTGCTGTGTGCGGGAGAGTGCAGAGGCAGAGCCACGTGTGGGAGGCAACAAACAAAGAAATTGGGCGAGCGAGGCCGCGCACGTGCATGCGCATAAGAAGAGGCAGGCACTCCTTCCTGCTCAACCTTTTGCACCGATCCACCATCACTGATCTCCTTCACGCCACCTTCCTCCACTACCCCAATAGCCAACCACCACCATGCTCAAGGGAATATAGGATTGGGAAACAGAGGAGGGATCTTAGGTACGGGGGTAGGACGTGTAGAGTATGAGCTTCAATTAGGGGTAAGGGGACTCTCTC
>BFEA01000501.1:390114-402089 GCA_003427395.1 Chara braunii | reverse complement strand
TTTGTTTGCCTCCCATCCTTTTTTCTTTTTCTTTTTTTCTTTGTGTCTTTTTTCTTTTTCGGTTCTTCTTCCCTTTTTTCGTATTACCCAGCTGAGCGGATGTACAGCGTAGGTTGATTGTTTCGCCGCTCCTTTCTGAGAATAAATGAAGGGCCCCCCCGCGACACCACTCCAGTCCTCTAGGGAGCGGGTTCCCATGACTCACAGCGGGTTCGAGAATAAGGGTGCGTATAGGCCTTAAGAGTAACTCACTCTTAGACTGATGCGTGATAAGGGGTGGGCCGGCGCAACTGCGCTGAAGTTTTTTTCCTTTTTTTCTTCTTTTTTTTTTCCTTTGTCTTTTTTCCTTTGTTCGTTTTTCGTTTTTTTCCTTTTTTTCCCTTTTTTTGTTGCACGATCCTTCATTTGGCGCCCGTCGGATTAATGCATTAGATGGTTGGATAGGATAGCTAGCGTTCATTAGAAGCGCGCTGTATACCTACTATATTAGGACTAAGGATAGGCGATGCTATTCATCAATTTACTGTGTCATGGCCTGCACTGACGGCGGGCGGAACGTGGTTCGACGCGATCTTTGCGGGAGATATGCGTAGCATTCTTTGCGGCATGGATTTCTTCGGCGACTGGGACCAGGAGGAGCAGCGGGGGCGGGAGGAAGTGGTAACACTCCTAGTATAGGACCCTTCTCCTTCCAGACCGCACCTCGGCCTTACGCCATGCAGACGGACGCGACGTGCCCCGTCAAGCCTCATCCGCTCCACCAGTCCTCATTCGCACCGGCGCTCAATGCTTACTTGGGCTTGCTATTGTTTTTTGCGCTGCTTCCCAACGTAGCCATAGCGGCACTGTTGTGCATCGCATGCCTCTCGGAAAGGGTGTTTCTGCATACCTCATCTAGGAACTTCGCGTTGCTCATTGCTTGCACCATCGTCTTCGGAGCTCTATTGCTTGCTGGCTGCTGCTGCCTATTCTTTGCCCTTGGCTCTGCTCGCTGGGTGGGCACAATCGCTGGATAGGAGCGGACAAGGAGCACTATGGAGTCCAAGGCTGCTACAGGAGCATCGTCTCACGTTTTTTTAGCCTTTCTCGCCTTTTTATCTTTTCTCTCTTTCCTCTAATTCATCTATTCCCTCCCCCCTCCCCCTCAATATGACCTCTGTCCCCCCTTCCCCGCCCTCTCTACCCCCCTGAAGGTCCCCCACCCCCCTGACCATCCATCGTCCTCTCGAAATACCCCCATGCACACCCCCTCAACCCCCCTACCTTCCAAAGACCATGGGAGATGTCCCCCCCTCTGATGACGCCCCAGATGGCATGGGGCAGAAAAGCGCTTCAGGGACTTGCCATACCGTTTCTACAATCTGGCGAGATGGTCCGTGCGGACATAGGGGCACCTTGGACCTGGAGGATAGAGCTGGAGTATGGTTTTTTCTTTTTTCCCTGTCACCGCCCCCGCCCTTCCGTTTCTCTCCTTCCCCTTTCCCTCTCTTCTTTCCGGTCTTTTTAGGATGACGACTTGGCGGATCGCAGCTACTTGCTACTTGTAATTGGAATAATAATTGTTTCATTTTGAGATATTTTTTCGCATATGACTCTTTCTGATTGGTCATTCTGTGTCTTAAGAATGCATTGTTTATGGATCATGCATTGTTTCTTGTCTTAGGTGATTTGTCCTCGGCCTATTACATCTGTTAGTATCTCGCTTTTCCAAATGATATCCTCCTCCTTCTTGTTCTTCGCCTTCTTCCTCTCGTTCCCTTCTTCCTCTCGTTCCCTTCTTCCTCTCGTTCCCTTCTTCCTCTCTATACCTTTGTGTATTTTGGATTCGTGACGTTGCGCACACACTTGGTTGTGAAATATCTGATGTTTGCTTAATGAAATGGACCCCCACCCTTGGTGTCGTCTTGCGCTACTTTCGCATATCTGGCTGCCCTCGTCGAAATCTGCTTTTTTCGCCCTTACTGGCATACGGACGAACAGTGTTCTACCCTGCCGCGTTTAGGTTCGCCCCCGCGCCTTGCAACCCGCCCACGGTATGCCGACGGTTGATGTTGGAGCAACATGGATATGACCTGTCGTATTCATGCGTCTCTCATGTGACACACACATACTACACACCAGGGAGGACGAGTTTCCTCGATCGCTGTCAGGGGGTGCCCTCTCTGACCATGCTGTGAGGCTCTTACTGCGGCGTTTTTTACACCGCTACGTGGACATGGGTGACGGTCGTGGCCATAGGGTACGACGGGATTCGTCTGGACGCTGGGGGTGACGGCTTTGGGGTTTTGAAGGAGCAGGGCATGAGAAGGGTATGTGGTAATTAGTGAATGCTGACGAAAATCTCTTGGGTAGTCGGTGCATCTGCCATGTCGTAGTGCTTGTTCCGTCCACGCTCGTCATTTAACTTTTTTTGCCCTATGTGTGTGGCCGTGCGTGTTGCGACTTTTTTTGTGCCGAATATGCATCTTGTCTTTTCTCACCCCCCCGCCCCCCCATCTGACCCCCTCCCACTCCCCTCCCCCCTTTCCTTACCTTCTTCCACCCACAGCCTCCCCCTGGAGGAACTCTTCCACCTTCTCCTTTGGCCCGAATGTTTCCCTTTGCCTCTCCCTTCTGTTTCCTCTTTCTTTTCTCTGATTTCTTGTTCCTTTTTTTCTTTTCTTTTTTCCTCTTCGTCTTCTCTCCTCTCCTCATTTTTTATACTATACTTCCTTTTTTCTTTATCCGATGCCATTGCTTCTTGCTCTTGTGGTTGTTTGCTGGTCGCGTTCCTCTCCTGTCATATCCCTTCCCGTGTTCTTCCCGATCGTTCATTTCGCTAGCCCCCCCCAAAAGAGGCGACCCCCGGGGGATGGTGGAATGAGATCACGTTTAGATACCCATGGCTGACACGGTGTACCTGCCCTGCAAAACCTACACAAACGCTGTTTGCGTGTGTCAACCCCGGCGTCATTGGCGCTATCAAGGAAAAATGGGACACCGTGAAACTATCCTCAGTTTTTTGACATGATAGGTTTTAGTGACCTTGTCGTCCTTGCGGGAGCTTGGGATAAGAGCAGGGAGGAGTTTGATGACGAGCTTAGGGTCCTGTGCGAGAAGCTGGAGTTAAGGAAACAGTAATACATGAAGGAGTGTAGGGAACTCGCGGGGAGGGCGGCGAGGGTCGAACAAATCTTCTTGAGAATCTGGGGGTTGGATGACTCTCACCTAGACGGTAAGGTACCCGAAACCCCTGATCATAATCCTCCCGTCAATCACGATACTCCTGCCACACGTTGCAATGATCTCGCAATCGAAGAGGAGGAAAGGATTGAGATGGAACTGGCGATTGCCGCCATTACGGCCTCCATCCGGGATTCTCCGCTCACAACTGAAAGGGTAGGAGGTAGTGCGTCGGAACGTGATCAGTACACCGCATTTGTACCTCTCGCGTCTGCTTTTTGGGTTGAGCATATGTCCACTGGCCACAAACACGCGATATGGAAAATAGACACTTTCAACCACCTCGCACCGATCTCCATACGAGCATTTCAGTTTCTGGGGAACATCACGGACGAGCAGGTCAGGCAATGCAGGGCACAAATATTAAAAGGGAAATTGAAATACAGTGGCAGGGTTACTCCTCTGGACCCGCAGGATCTTAAGTTCCCCCCTATGCGCGAGTTGGATCCGGACAAGTGTGGGGCGTCTAGTTCAGGCATGTGGCAGAAGGGCATCAGGCAGGAAGGTAAGCCGGAGCTCAGGGCTTTGAGGAAGGTATGGAGTGTAGGACGACCATACTTGAAGTGTAAGTGCAAGAGAGAGAAGAACAAGGACTGTGGGGATACGCCTCTTTGGTTTGATCACGCGATCTGGTACCTATTAGCGCATCCAGACATTCTCTTCCCAACTATGACCTCGATCAAAGTCCGCACGTCGATGCTTATACACTATCTTAGGACTACCTGGAGAGATGGTGTGCTTGCGGCGATCGGCTTCCACTTCCTCAGGGACCTGATGATCGGCTTCGTTAAGGAGCTTCAGGCCGACGCAACCCTGAACGCCGAGAGCATAATGAAGGAGGATCGTCTCTGGAATTACCCCATCCCGGCTGCGCTCGCACGGATTATGTTTCCAACACGGATTCCTGAGAAACCATCGAGATTCCCGCTTGCCTCTCCACGAGCTGCGGCGAGGAAGAGGGGTGTAGGGGCGCAGGTTCCGGGCCAAACCACGCTGAACTTCCAGAGGGTCCGCCCTGTGGAGGGCGCTCCTTCTTCCCCGCCGCCTCCTCCTCCTCCTCCCCCTTCCCCCATGCCTCCTCCTCCTCCTCCACCCCCTCTTCCACAGCAACCTCCGGTAATGATGGTCGCGGGGAATGGACCGGTGGCGAATGGGCCGCATTTGGCTGACGCTGCTCACGATCCTCCTCCAACAGAGGGGCAACGAGCGGTCCCGCTGCGTGCCGCATGGGCACCAGTTCTTGCCTCCCCTATCCCTTCCGTGCAGCACCCCCTGATGATTATCAGAGGACTCACCCCACCACCAGTCATCCACATCTCGCCAGGAAGCTCCGCGCAGTCCACACTCACCCAGTCGGATAAGAGAAGGAGAAAGAACGCAGGTGGTAGGGGTGGGGGTAGGGGTGGTGCTTCCACCGCCAGCAGGCGCTCCACGAGGGCATGATATCTTTAAATCGCAACCCTCCTCTCCACCCCTTCTCGCGTTTCCTCTCTTTGTACATTCCTTCTGCTGGTATTTTTTCCTCTCGATTCTTTCATATTCCCTTCTTTGATGATTCATGTTTTTATATATACATATCTTTCTTTCGTCTTTTGTTTTTCTCCCCAACACACTCCGTATTTTGTACATTCAGCGCAGGATCTAAGCTGCTAGGTTGACGCTCCCAGCCAGATGGTTACCCTTCCGAGCGGCAAAAGAGCATGGAAGAGGCAGAAGTCGGAGTGTGAGTGTTTTCTGCACCTGAGGTATACCAGTCGCGTCATGGAACCGCTCTCGATCCGGAGGTCCTTAGTAGAATTATTGGTGATGATACGGCGACTTGGTTGGAGCGTACCAGAATCGGTTGGACCTACAACTGCAGCACAGCCTCAAAGTTGTGCAGACCGGCAGAGTTTTTCTGTGAATTCGACGTAGCACGCTGGATGGACAGCTATGATCCGGAGCACTGTCCCTGCAGGGCGCAGAGATATGCGGACATGCGCAGCACATGGTCAATCGAGCTACTCCAGAACGAAGGTTGCACGCACGTTATTACCCTGGATTCGTCCATTACGGACAATCCATCGCTTCAGGGGATCATCAATGCTGGCCTCAATCATATCCCATGCATGGCCCTGGACGTGGATGAGGCAACCACCGAGTTGGGGAACTTCTTGGACGATCTTTTTGCATGGGTGTTGGAACTGCGCGAGCTCACTGACTCCACCAAGTCGTTTTTGCGCAAGATCATTCTGAAGAAGGCAGGAGGGAAAATGGAGAAGTATCGCATGGCGCACACGCACGCTGCTCTGGAACCTTTTGAGCATCCGGCGGTTAAGAAGGAGCTGGAGTTCTTGACGCACAGATTCCTCATTTGCCCAACTGATAAGGCCCCTAACACCCTGGCCTTTGTATGCAAGAACTTCATCCGGAAGCTCGCCTTCCAGAGGTTGTCCGGACCGGAGTTCGCCTGCGTCAACGCCTCTCCCGCGGCGATCCTTACGAGCATACATGGTGAGCTCTCCGCATTCCTCGCACTTCTTGTGGTGCCTGCGACGCTTCCGTACCTCATGACAGTGCTAAAGGCGCACAAGGGCACCTTCTGGTGGATCACGAATACCGCCAACACCATCATCTCGCCTGCGGCTGAAGTATGCGCCTGCCTGCTACGATTCCTACTTCCGCTTGTGCAAACTTTTTGTCTGGAAAGGAGCATGGAGGTGCAGCAACAACACGGGGTGAAACCCAACCTATGGTGGTCCATAAACTCGGTAGGCGAATTCTGCGCGAACTTACCTGAGAAAGTCTACTCGGTGTTCACGGCCGATATTACCAGGTGCTTCGAGACCATCCCCACGGACGGCTCCAAAGACAGTCTCTCGGCGGCGGTCAGATTCTATGTGCAGTGTGCAATGCGGATCAGGAGGGAGAGAAATTCTAGCCACGCAATCCGGATCAGGTTTGGAGGGAACGACAATCCTTGGCCTTCGTGGGCGGATGCTGATCAGCCGGAGGAGATGGGTGCGCTGCTGTTCAAGGAGGAGGACATCTGCTGGATTACGGGCTGGTGCATTGCAAACAGCTTGCTGCGCATGGGGGATTACGTGTGGAGGCAGGTGAGGGGCATTCCCATGGGATTGGCTTGCTCTCCCATCTGGTGTGACATATACTTTTTCAAGTATGAGTATCACGCCATGATAAGGCTTGTGGACACAGGGAATGTCCACTTGATCCCATGTTTTGACAACACCTGCAGATACATTGACGATCTGGGGGCGGTTAACAACACGGTCATCGGCGGGTTTCTGCGCAAGAAGGGGGACAGACTGGCGGATGATCCATGCTGGATCTATCCGGAGAAATACACCGAGATAAAGGAGAATACGAAAGTTAGTAAGGATGGAGTCGGGCTGGTTGCTAATTTCCTCAGTATGACAGTTACCGTTACCTGCCCCATCGCCGACGCTTACTCCACCACCAAGCATGACAAGCGTGGTGGACTCGGTTTTTCTCCCTGTAGGTTCATAAAGTACAGATCTAACAAGAGCGTCAAGCAATCACTGCAGATCATCACGGCGCAGGTGGCACAAATTTTCCTACTATGCTCTGAACCGGAGGGCGCCACAAATGAGATCGCAAAGGTCGTGACAGCAATGACGGGGAATGGTTTTTCTGCGGAGTCCTGTTGGAAGGTGGTCAAGAGGACCCTCCGGATGGCGCATATCTACCAACTGGGTAGATTGTCGGTACACGTAATTAGGGAGGCCCTATCCAGTCTATATGGGATTGCTGGCTAACGTGTTGTAATTGTGTCTGTGAATGTGCGTTTGTGTGTGTATGGTGTCCGAGGGATGACCTGGCCAAAGGGGCCGGTTGTCCTCCGGGCATCCGACCCCCGCGGCCCTGGTTATCCCTCGGAGGGTATGGGGTGGGACACACACACACACATACGCATACAGGTGGAGGGACGACATAGGGAGCGGGAATATGGCCGTGAGGGAACACTGCTGGAACTACAGGAATGGAACTCCCCCTCCTTTTTCTGTTTTCTGTTTTCTTTTTTCTTTTTTTCTTCCTTTTTTTTTTTTTTTTTTTTTTTTTTTTTTTTTTTTTTTTTTTTTTTTTTTTTTTTTTTTTTCCTCTTTTTCTTCTTTTTTTCTTTTCCTTCTCCTTCTTTTCCTGTCCCCCTTTTTTTGATAATTTTTTCCCCTCTTTTTTTTCCTTTTTTCCTTTTGTTTGCCTTCTATCCTTTTTTCTTTTTCTTTTTTTCTTTGTGTCTTTTTTCTTTTTCCGGTTCTTCTTCCCTTTTTTTGTATTACCCAGCTGAGCGGATGTACAACGTAGGTTGATTGTTTCGCCGCTCCTTTTTGAGAATAAATGAGGGCCCCCCCCGGCGATAACACGCCAGTCCTCTAGGGAGCGTGTTCCCATGACTCACAGCGGGTTCGAGAATAAGGGTGCGTATAGGCCTTAAGAGTAGCTCACTCTTAGACTAATGCGTGATGGGGGGTGGGCCGGCGCAACTGCGCTGAAGTTTTTTTCCTTTTTTTCTTCTCTTTTTTTTCCTCTGTCTTTTTTCCTTTTTTCCTTTGTTCGTTTTTCATTTTTTTCCTTTTTTTTCCTTTTTTTGTTGCACGATCCTTCATTTGGCGCCCGTCGGATTAATGCATTAGATGGTTGGATAGGATAGCTAGTGTTCATCAGAAGCGCGCTGTATACCTACTATATTAGGACTAAGGATAGGCGATGCTATTCATCAATTTACTGTGTGATGACCTGCACTGACGGCGGGCGGAACGCGGTTCGACGCGACCTTTGCGGGAGATTAGCGTAGCATTCTTTGCAGCATGGATTTCTTCGGCGACTGGGACCAGGAGGAGGAGCAGCGGGGGCAGGAGGAAGTGGTAACACTCCTAGTATAGGACCCTTCTCCTTCTAGACCGCACCCCGGCCTTACGCCATGCAGACGGACGTGACGTGCCCCGTCAAGCCTCATCCGCTCCACCAGTGCTCATTCGCACTGGCGCTCAATGCGTACTTGGGCTTGCTATTGTTTTTTGCGCTGCTCCCCAACGTAGCCATAGCGGCACTGTTGTGCATCGCATGCCTCTCGGAAAGGGTGTTTTTGCATACCTCATCTAGGAACTTCGCGCTGCTCATTGCTTGCACCATCGTCTTTAGAGCTCTATTGCTTGCTGGCTGCTGCTGCCTATTCTTTGCCCTTGGCTCTGCTCGCTCGGTGGGCGCGATCGCTGGATAGGAGCGGATAAGGAGCACTATGGAGTCCAAGGCTGCTACAGGAGCGTCGTCTCACGTTTTTTTAGCCTTTCTCGCCTTTTTATCTTTTCTCTCTTTCCTCTATTTCATCTATTCCCTCCCCCCTCCCCCTCAATATGATCTCTGCCCCCGCTGCCCTGTCCTCTCTCCCCCCCTGAAGGTCCCCCACCCCCCTGACCATCCATCGTCCTCTCGAAATACCCCCTGTCTCTTATACACATCTAGATGTGTATAAGAGACAGGGGTTAGACGAAGAAGAGAGGGGAAGATGGGAATGTCGTCAACACCAAGTCTTCGGTACAGGTCCCAAATAATCCCTCGTCAAATGTCTGAATCCCAATGTCGAGTCTGGATCCAAATGTCGTCAAATCCCAAAGTCACCAATCTCTCTCTCTCATAGTCTGCAGATATTGAGCTGTCTCTTATACACATCTAGATGTGTATAAGAGACAGGAATGCATTGTTTACGGATCATGCATTGTTTCTTGTCTTAGGTGATTTGTCTGCGGCCTATTACATTTGTTATTATCTCCCTTTCCCAAATGATATCCTCCTCCTTCTTGTTCTTCGCCTTCTTCCTCCCGTTCCCTTCTTCCTCTCTATACCTTTGGGTATTTTGGATTCGTGACGTTGCGCACACACTTGGTTGTGAAATATCTGATGTTTGCTTAATGAAATGGACCCCCACCCTTGGTGTCGTCTTGCGCTATTTTCGCATATCTGGCTGCCCTCGTCGAAATCTGCTTTTTTCGCCCTTACTGGCATACGGACGAACAGTGTTCTACCCTGCCGCGTTTAGGTTCGCCGCCGCGCCTGTCTCTTATACACATCTAGATGTGTATAAGAGACAGCCCCCGCGCCTTGCAACCCGCCCACGGTATGCCGACGGTTGATGTCGGAGCAGCATGGATATGACATGTCGTATTCATGCGTCTCTCATGTGACACACACATGCTACACACACACACACACACACACACACACACACACACAAACAAAAAGAAGTGTGACATTGTATATTTCCATGTTGTAGCGGTAGATTCATTCGATTTTGCTTTTTTTTTTTTTTTCTCATTTTTCCACCACGAAAATTTTTCTTAATTTAAAAAAAAAAATACTTACGTGAAACTCGAGATCCCCCTCTACCATCCCTGGGGGTCAACCCCCCCCCCTCCCCCCCACACCGGGCCTTGGCACGTTCCGACGGAGACTGTCCGTACGCCCGTATGACCGTCCGCCCGTCCGTAAAGAGGGGTCGTACGGAGACCCCTGTACGACGTACGGGGGACGACACTGCTCACCCCACTCCGAACTTGTATCGGTCGCCCCACTATGTGTCGCATACCGTAACGGTACAGACCAGAACAAGAACCGACCTCTCTCACAAAGTACAAGATAACACAGCGGAAGGCTTAAATACCAATGATCCGAACAATCAATATTGCCATGCAGACCAAACATACATCATCATCATTCCATGGTGTGAAGGGGCCTGGCGCTCACACAGGAAAATTGAGTCAGTCCCCAACTATACACGGACGAAGAAGAGGAGGGTTAGACGAAGAAGAGGGGAAGATGGGAATATTGTCAACACCAAGTCTTCGGTACAGTCCGTCAAATGTTTGAATCCCAATGCTGAGACTGGATCCAAATGTCGTCAAATCCCAAAGTCACCAATCTCTCTCTCTCATAGTCTGCAGATATTGAGAAGTTAGGTAGCGAGAGGGTGAGGAAGAGATGGTGGACTTAGAAGAGGAAGAAAAATAACTCTCTCTCTCTCTCTCTGTTCGGTACTAACCTGTGAAGGTGGTGCCTTGTTGTAGGTACATCGAAGACGAAGCTCGAGCTATGGCGCCACAGGTGCCACAGGTAAGTCTCCCTGACCTCAGCCAACCATCTCTTTCTCTCTCTCTCTCTCTCTCTCTCTCTCTCTCTCCAATGCTACTCTAGCTCCTACTAGCGCCCAATACTGAAGACTACTGCCAACGCTACTACTACTCCTGCAGTGCTCCTCCAGAGTGTTGCTGTCGAATCCTGAAGACTACCTCCTGCCTCTTGCACCTGAAGTGCCAAGGAAGTTCCTATGAACTGCCTCGTGACTGCCTGAGGCTGTAGGGCGGGCCAGTCTTATATAGTGCTGGCCCGTCTAGGAGGCTGCTCTTGCCAATGCCAAAACGTGCCAGACCCTGGCATTGAAGTTTAACCAAAGGTTGTCTTGAAAACAGGCCCCAAAGTGGCCTGTGCTAAAACCCTGGTCTGGTGCCTAAGTTTCAGGGCAGGTCGATCTTATGAGGGCCTGAAAATGGACCTCCATTTCAGGCTGAAAAGACTTAGGGCCTGGAGGACCCTGTTTTACGCTGAAACGACACAGGGCCTGCAGACCCTTGTTTTCAAGCTTTCAGGCTGAAACGATACAGGGGTTGTAGGCCCTCGTTTTCAGGCTTTTAGGCTGAAATGAAATAGGCCCTACACCTACTGACCCTTAGTCTACCTTGTCGGGCTTTGCTGGGCCCGTGTGGTACAGAGTATGCCACACTCCCCCCTCCTTGAAAGACCGAGCTTACCTGCGAGGGCGAAGCTGTTGGTTGGGAGGGATTGAAGTTCGGGTGGGAGGATGTGCAGCTTCCGTGGCTAGCCATTTTTTCTCATAACCAGCGTAGATATTTGGTGCGGAGGCTTGCAAAGCTACCCGGGAAATCCATCGCGCGTCGTCGCGGTCGCACCACTTGAATGTGACTTTATACTGCATTGGCTTGTTGCCGTGCTTGCGATGAGTGATGATGCGGTCAACTTCCTGATGACCATCCATGGAAGGAGGGTCCAGCGATCGTCGGTCCGGGAAGTCGTCGCTCTTGGCTGGTGTATATATGGCCAGCTTGGAGCCGTGGAAAACCGGGTGCACCGTGAGATGAGGTGGGATTTCGATTACAAATGAGGGCCCATCGGGCTCATCGCCCGCGACTGCTGTGATGGGCCATGGTCCAAACCACTATGGAAGTAGCTTGTGGGATACGTCTTATTTAAACGCAAACTCCTCCGTGGAGATCCAAACAAGGTTGTCGGCGCGGATAGGGCATGGCATGCGACGCCTGTTAGCTTGTTGTTGCATGTGGACTTGAGTTTTTTGCATGTTGGCGTGGGCTTTAGCCAGCAAGTCCCTATACTTCCGAACGAAGGCGGGAGAACAAGCGGCGTCAATGTCGGCAGTCCTTGGAAATGCAAGATCAGTGAAGATACGACCTTTCTTGCCACCGTGGTGCAACTCGAATGGAGTCACACCGATCACCGGGTGCAACGAAGTGTTGTTGGCGAATTCGATGTCGGGGAGGCAGTCCACCAGTCTTTCTGATCCGTACGAATGAGTGTGTGACACTCGCGGTTAACGACCACCTGAAGTTTCAGAATGAAAGATTCTGAAGTGGTCTGAAACCGCTTTAATGGCCTGAAGACACTTCAGGTCATTTCAGAAGTTTCGGGTGGTTTGGAGGACAAGTTTT
>BFEA01000501.1:378324-389824 GCA_003427395.1 Chara braunii | reverse complement strand
TGGGGGTACCTGGAACCTCTTTCAGAAGCTTCAGCCACTTCAGGTCATTTCAGGAATTTCAGGTGGGGACCTGAAACCGCTGAAGTGGCTGAAGCCTCTGAAAGGGGTTTCATGTATCCCCATCCAACCATTTGGATGGAGGTACCTGAAACCCCTTTCAGAAGCTTCAAACACTTCAGGTCATTTCATGAATTTTAGGTGGCGGCCTGAAACCACTGAAGTGGCTGAAGCTTCTAAAAAGGGTTTCAGGTACCCCCATCTAAATGGTTGGATGGGGGTACCTGAAACCCCTTTCAGAAGCTTCAGCCACTTCAGGTCATTTCAGGAATTTCAGGAGGGGACCTGAAACCGCTAAAGTGGCTGAAGCCTCTGAAAGGGGTTTCAGGTACCCCCATCCAACCATTTGGATGGAGGTACCTGAAACCCCTTTCAGAAGCTTCAAACACTTCAGGTCATTTCAAGAATTTTAGGTAGGGACCTGAAACTGCTGAAGTGGCTGAAGCTTCTAAAAAAGGTTTCAGGTACCCCCATGTAAATGGTTGGATGGGGGTACCCGAAACCCCTTTCAGAAGCTTCAGCCACTTCAGGTCATTTCAGGAATTTCAGGTGGGGACATGAAACCGCTGAAGTGGTTGAAGCTTCTGAAAGGGGTTTCAGGTACCCCATCCCACCATTTGCAATGGATCTGTAGGCAATCTGAAAGTGGTGTATCAACCTGAAGAGGCTGAACTGCCTGAAGGCGGTTTCAGACAACCCCATGTATAGATCCACACACAATCTGGAAGTGGTGTAGTAACCCAAAGTGGTTGAACTGCCTGGAAAGGAAACGTGAACATATATGCACCCGTTAACCATCTCTCGTGTGCGAAGCATTACTTGAGCGGTTTGATGTGCCTGCTCCGTCTGCCCGTCCGTTTGTGGATGTTGAGACAAACGTTTCGTCTCGGTGTCGGATTCTTTCATGAAGGAGGTCCAAAATGCCGACATAAAACGAGTGTCGCGGTCGCTGACGATGTCTTCCGGAACGCCGTGGCTGCAAATCCAGCCGGTGTATAAGAGGCGTGCAAGTTCAGGAGCCGTGACATAGTACTTGCATGGAAGAAATCGTACGTACTTGCTCAATCGGTCAACGACCGTGAGAATGCGGTCGTGCCGGAAGCGGTCACGGGGGAACGGGCCGGTGACGATGTGACGTCCATAGCAATGTAGAGGCCGGGTTCCCTCGGAATAGGCAACGGGCATAACTCGCCGTAAGGGTTGCGCGATCGTGCGGTTGACTCCGAAGTGGCCGGCGAGTCTCGAGTCGTGGTACTCGCCAAGGAGGCGAGTCCGTAAGCAACGGTAGTGTGGGACGCATAGTAAGTCCTTGCCTCGTGAGTGAAGAAGCAAGTAGCCATCAACGACGGGATAGTGGTTGGCCGGCGGATGATCCGAGGATAGTTCCTCGTAGAGCGTGGTGTATTCAGGATCAGACTTGTATGCTCGCACAAAATGCTGATGAAGGGCGTCGTTGAAACTGAACACGTGTTGAGTCAATGCACAAAGATCTGATCTTCGTGAGAGAGCATCCGCGGCTCAGTTGGAGAGGCCCGTAATGTGTTTTGGTGTGAAGTCAAACTAATTAATGAAGTACATTCATCGAGCAATCGTGCTGCTCACCGTCTCTTGCGTCTTGTAGTAGGTCAATGGGTTTTTTATCCGTCGCCCAAGTGAACCCACGACGCCCGAGGAGGAAGTGTTGTCAACGTTTGAGTACCGTGACAAACGCAAGCAACTCCTTCTTCCACGCATCATCAACCGAGTTGATGGAAGACGCCTTTTGGCTGAAGTACTCAATCGGATGCTAGTCTACTCCGTCGTGCTGTTCCAAAACTGCACCCATACCGTAGTCAAAAGCGTCCGTAGTCAGTAGGCAAGGTGGGATCGTAGATACTCAAGACAGGAGCGAGGAGCAATGTCGTCTTCAATTTGTGGAACGAACTGTGAACTTCGTCGGTGAACTGGAAGGGCACCTTTGGAGACTACAATCTTGACAAGGGCGTGGCGATCCGTGTGTATCCTCCGATGAAGTGTTGGTAGTACCTGGCCAATTCCATAAAAGATCGAACTTCCGTGGTGTTGGTTGGTTTCGTCCAATCTTGAATGGCCTTGATCCTGTCCGCGAGTGGACGGATGCCTTGCCGCGTCACAAAGTGGCCCAAGTACTCGAGCTCTTGCTGTGCGAATTCGCACTTGGCTAGGTTGGCCTTCTACTTGGCCGTACGTAGCCTGTCCAAAACAACGCGTAGATGCACGATGTACTCGTCCGAATTCCGACTATATACCAAGATGTCATCGAGCTAGATGAGCACGAACCAGTCCAACATGTCACGAAACTCCGTTGTCATTGCTGCTTGGAAGGTGGTTAGGGCATTCGTGAGGCCGAATGGCATTACGACCCACTCGAAGTGCCCGTACCGTGTCTTGAACGTGGTTTTGCATCGATCTCTTGGATGGATCTCAAGCTGGTGATAACCGGCCTTGAGGTCCAACTTGGAGAAACACTTGGCGCCGCCCAAGCGTTCGTGAAGATCGTCGATGCGTGGGAGCGGGCCAACATTCTTAATTGTTTGAGCATTAAGCTTACGATAGTCAATGCATAAGCGCAGCTCCTTGTTCTTCTTGCGAACGAAGAGAACAGGTGCACCGTAGGGTGAGCAGCTAGGGCGAATTCAACCCTTGTCAATGAGGTCATGGAGTTGTGTTCGAAGCACTTCGGGTTTCTCCTTGCTCATGCAGTAAATACATCCGCGAGGAGGTACAGCCCCGTCGTTGAGGATGGTCTCGTGACGAATTGGCCGATTCGGTACGATTCTCACATGGGCTTCAAAGACGTCGTCACAGGAGTCAAAAAGTTGTACAATTCGTGGATCTGGTGGTTGTTCCGTCGCTGGCTCGTCGGGAGGAGGGAGGGCGTGCAAGAAACAAATGCCCATTTTTTCCACGTCGTTCCGTGTGATGGAGTTGCAAATGCTTGCCGCGGAGACCACGGGACAACCAATCGAAGGGTGAGGTGGGGGGACCGTACACGGCAGTCGTACCCCGTTCCGGTCACGAACGTGAACGATGCGGCGGTAGAAGTTCACCGGGTGGTCCTCGCTGCGCAGCCACGACATGCCCAAAATCATCTCGAACTATGTGTCGAATATGTCAAAGGACACGGCCTCACGTGCATGCGGGGCGAAGTACACGGGGACGGAGTCAACGCACCGGTCAATGGACTTGTGCATGGGACCGTCGGCCAACGTGACTTGCGTGGGCTGTGATTTCCTTCTAACGCGCGGCCCAACGCCGGCGCGCTTCATGAAGTCTTGGCTGATGTAGTTGCGAGTAGCTCCACAATCAATCAAGGCGCTGCATGTCGCCTTTGTGATCTGAATGTGGACGTAGATTAACGATGCGTCGATGTTGTCGTACCGTTGCGTGGCGTACTCGCGGTCAATCTTCACAATGTACTCGCGAAGGTCAACAACCGCTACTCCTTCTTCCATCAACGGAGCTGGTACTGCAATGTGCAAGTAGGTGCGTAGTTCCGCCATTAGGCCGTTGCAATGCGGCTTCGGCAACGAACCAGATCGGGGAAGAGGCAAACACTGGAAGTCCTCCGGCATGAATGGGTCGAGCTCCTCAAGTCTAGACCATATCGACGAGTCCCCGAATAGTGTCGACGAGGATGCTGGTTGACTTGGGGATGGTGTTGAAGTCGTGCACGCATATGACTCTTGCACGTGGAGAGGTTGGTCCAACGGCGGGACCAACTGGACAGCATAGTCTTCATAACTTTCGTGAAGACTGACGACATACGCATGTTCCCCGGACGTGGAGGAGGTTGCTAGCAAGGCAACCGTGTTCGACGGAGTAGGAACTTGAAGTGGAGTCGCCTCACTTCCCACGGAGCGCAGTTTATGGAGCTTTGTCGTGGACGGACATTTTTTTGCCTTTGTCAGGGCATTGCAACGTCGTGTGCTTGGTGATGTTGCACCAGTAGCAACAGTTCCACCTCTGACGGAGCTTGTATTGCTCCTCCGTGAGGCCAAACTTCTTCCAACGCTCGTTCGGCTGTCCAGCTTCTGTTGTTGACGCAGATTTCGTCTTTCTTCTTGTTGTTGCATCGTGGTGGAAGGGCGTTGACTCCGTCTCCTTCACTAGACTCGTGAGTCAGTGCCTGATCGTCCTCTTGTCCATCGTATTGGACAGCAGCAACTTGCTACGGTCGGGGGCCTTTGCCCTTTTCCAGAAAATTTGGTTGGCCTCGCCGCTTGCTGGCGGCCCACCGATTTGTTTGGATGACTTTGTGCACCTTATCCACGATCTGGTCAAAGTCCGTGTACAGGGTGCGCTCCCCAAGAGCCATGCTTAACACGTTAACCGACCACTGAAAGAATTCGCTACGAAGATGTACGAACGGTATGTCCAGATTCAGAATCGTCACGAGTTTCTGCCATTCGGTTAGCCATTCTCGTGTTGGGTGGTTGCCTTGGTGCATGTTGAAGATCCGGTTCACGCCTTCGCCTTGAGCGTTGTCGAGCGCATCCGTCCCGCACGGGGACCCTCCCGGCCGCGTCACGCAGGATTTTGCAGGACTTCGTCACGGAGAGCGTTTGCCGCTCCGGCCGAGTGCGCCACCCGTACCTCTCTCGCGCCCCTACGACACGACAGGGTCACGCGAGGCACCGCTGTCCTCCACCTGCGGGAGCTGTCACCATCCCTTAGGTGGACGTATCCCCGCCAAGCTACTGAACCACATGTGAAAGTTTTTCGTATGCAATTGCAGAGGTGGCCCAGCCGAGGGCGTTTCTCGTCCGCTATAGCATAGGGGGTTACGCACGGTCGAACGCCCAAGAAATCGAACCCGCCCGCGAATCGACGTTTTGGGGGGCTGAGGTCCCAAACGCGACTTGGCGCCGGTCGACTAGGACGCATCACGCACACTACGCGTACACCACAACACTCACATCTACCCACACATAACACATGGAAATACACAAAACAGACATCATGAACGACGCCACAATACCACAATACTCCTAGTCCCTTCAGTATCCGACCCATAATTTTGTGTCGCGAGACTCAGATAGGTATCGCATGCTGGATTTTTGTATAAGAGTCGTGCGGGCGCATGGCCTCCTCATATCAACCAGCCATGCGGGCATACGCAAGCATTCGCGCTGATGGGGTACTATGTGGTACGCGTAGCCTCGCGGCCTTTGATAATCTCGAGGATCGCGTTCGATGCTCAAGTGTCGGCTGACAGGCGCTTTGAGGGGTAATCTCTCGACGCCAAACAACCGCCATGTGCAGTTGAAGACCACACCCTCTTCCGCACCCTGTGCAGAGGGGTTGAGTAGACAACTTTAGGACTGTCGTGGTAGCCAAAATCAAGGGGTTTGACTTTGACGGCTACCACGGACTACAACGTCCAACCACGAAGACTTTAAGGAGGAAACAACTACAGATAGTCTGATAGCCGTCCCAACTGGAAGGGGTAGGCCAACGCGAAGGGGTGCGCACGGCTAAGGTCCAAAATCAGGCCCATAGGCCGCCCGGTGTTCGAGATGTTGGAGACTCGTACGCGAGGCCCCACAGGCCGATTAGGGATGGTTCCCTGCCTACGTGTCGCTTCGCGCGGCCGAAGCTCGGACCTACTGGCCATAACGTGCTTTTGCTTTCTCCGCATGACCCCTAACTTTAGAGCGCGGAAATCAGTAAGTGTTGCGCGTATGATCTAGTATAAAGTCGTGCGGACGCAGAACCTACGCATGTCGACCAACAATGCGGATTTGCGCACGCAGTCGTGATGTCGGCGCACTATGTGATGCCCATACACGAGTGGCCTCTTTTGAGTCATGGAGTCGCTATCGATGCTCAGGCGTTGGCTGAAGCGCACGCTAAGGGGGTAAACCTTTAGCAAGCGCAGGACCGGCTTGAGGGCCTTACCATCTTCTGCACCCTGAGGTACCCCAAAGGGTGCGGGGTAAGATGGTCCATAGGGCAGGAAGGAATTCGGAGCGGTGGTGAGTTGTCTGGCGCATCACCAGCGATACGCTAATCCTTCTGCCCGGAACCTTTGCCGTTCCACCAAAATAACCTTAACAAGGATGAAAAACAAATGCTCTTAACACTATCGGAAGAAAATACYTTTAATGTTAGTCTGGGGCCTGGGACGTCCCRGACAAGGATCTTGGTTTCCAGGYTTGGGACAACTGCCCTACCACACGAAGTCAAAGAGAATAGAAGGAYGCAARMGTGCGGTCGCATAGCCCCATAAGGGTTACCCGAGCGTACGCTTACTYTGATTATCACATCATCGGGCTGGAAAAGAACAATCTCACCCAAACAACAGGTTGTGGGGTAGTACACTCTCACGACAATTGTGTGGTTTGCCCATCTGAATTCAAAACATAAKCACTCAMTCATRAWTCAAATGARACTCTTYCATAMATACCTGCAATCATATACACWACATTCAAAGAACATYACACGCGCTAARGGGGTCAACTTTTCAGCCTCCTGCAGCTCACACCCTGCCTTATGCACTCAAGCCCAACCATTTCCCCATCAATCCTTAACAAAGGTACTCAGTCTTTCAGAAATGGCCATTTATAAAGAAACTGGATGAAAACCCAAATAAACACACAAATGTTGGCAAGGGCCAATGCCTTAGGTTGAGAGGCAGGAAAAATAGGAAAGTTGAGTCGTAAACCGACGAATCGGCAACCGACCTGTTATCAGTGATAACAGACAAGTGATCCCTTCGTAGAATCAAGCCGAACAATTCGAGCCTTCAATCGGATGAGAAACCTGCATCACAGTATAGGTCAAAGAGAACCACTACTATGTTCAACCCAAGTACAGGATAGTTCCCCAATTTGTACCCTAGCTCCTCCATCAGTCTCACGTTCAACTTCCCTCACTAACGCCAAGTCACTGAGAAAATTTGGCAGCATCTTCCCTATCCTGGGTGGACTTGTCAAGTCTCTCTTAGCTAATAATAATCCAACTCCCTAAATTCTGTGAAATTTCGGCAGCGCTTCCCGTAGGAAAAGTGCCTTTCCAGAATTTCTACGAGTCCAAAAAATGACTAACTTTTTCAGATTTGTAGAAATTTCGGCAGCCCTTCACGTAGGAACAGGAGGTTGCCAATGTTTATACAAAGCTGAAAATGAAAAAACAAGGCATAACTATACTTAGGACTAACTTCTGACACTTACTTGGAAGGTAGGATCAACGATAATCTGTACGACCTCTTGATGAGGGTGTGCGATGACACTGATCCTAACTCCTAGTAGAGCCAGTCCTATCTTATCCCAAGCTTTCCCTCCCATCATCCATCCTACCTGCCTATAGCTTTAGCACTCAGCGAGCACCTTAAGCAACTAAACTATCAAAGAGGTGCCATAGAGTGAGAGCCCATAAGCATGCATAACCAAACATCTCTCACAATCCCACATTAATTTAATCCCAGTAGTTCGTTAAATTGCTTAGTTCCTTCCCTTTTACATCCCCCTTTCCTATGACATACGGTCAGACAAGGCCCTAACCCTAGGGTATGCGTGACCTGCCTAGGTACACAAGTAAAGTACGCACATTTGGATTGCCCTAACCCTAGGGTATGCCCAACATAACATGAACTTTACACATAAGGCATATGTCCAGACCGCCCTAACCCTAGGGTACGTCTGGCCTCTGCCTAACTGACGACAAATAGCATAGAATCAGGCTGCCCTAACCCTAGGGTGTGCCCAATCTGCTTTAAACAAAGTTACATACGGCATCATTCTAGACCATCCCTACCTAGGGGTAGGTCTAGCTTGCCAGAACATAAGTACAAAGGACAAAAAGTTGGACCGCCATAACCCTAGGGTACAGCCAACCCACAGCACATCAACGACAAAGGCATATCACTAGGCCGCCCTAACCCTAGGGTACGCCTAGCTAGCCACAACAGTTTAAGTTACATAAGGCAATGTGATCAGGCTGCCCTAACCCTAGGGTGTGCCTGATCTACCTGAACAGTTATAAACACCGAAACGCTGGACCGCCCTAACCCTAGGGTACGTCCAACTTACTTTAAACGACGAAGGCTTATCGCTAGACCGCCCTAACCCTAGGGTACGCCTAGTTGGTCATACAACATAAAATAGGGTACAAATACTTTCACAGACTTTATGTTTTTGCTTCTCTTATTAAGCAGTCGATAGGACCTTTCCAAATAATGGAACTTCCGATCCTGCCTCATGTTTAGAAGGGGAAATAAAATCAGATTTATACTAACTCTCTACTCCTTAGTGTTATCCTTAGCATATAACTGAACCGCCCTAACCCTAGGGTACGTTCAGTCTGCCCAGCTACCTTTGTTTTACTCTTCATTTCTTTCTCTCTTCCTTAGTTCTACCTGACTTACTGACAGACTTTCCCCACCCGGGGTGCCCGGTCTGTCAGAAGTATAAGTTCAAATTGTATATATATCAGGTCTTATACTCTGGTTGACCATTTAGTTCATGGCTCATGGCTAAGCTGCCCTAACCCTAGGGTACGCTTAGTCTTATGCCGTTACTCCCTCAGAAGAAAACACGCACCACAACACATTAAAATAAACACCAGGATTCTGAGCCTTCCCCACCCGGGGTGCCCATCCTCCTGTTCAGAAACCCTCAAATAAAACAGCGACTGATCCTATCCCACCCGGGTAGACCAGCTATAAGAGTCACTCATTCAGATCAACAAACCTTAATAAAACATAGCACTGAGCCCACATCCACCCGGAGGGGCTCAGCCTTGGGTTAACCTAGTCAAAACGCATGCATAACGTCTTCCTCCCGCCTTCCCCCAAATCGTTCTGTCTGAATTCACTCAAGGGTTATCTGGTCTCTCATATATACTTGTTCATTAAACCTTTCACAGTGCATGTCCTGTCATACATAACAAAAGAGAAAAGTAATAGCTTCACATAGTTAATTTCAGATAGCCCAGGGATAATACATAGGGGAAAGGATCACACAGGTTATCGAAAGTATACCTGAAGTTCCCTGCCTCCAGAACCCCGCCTGGGTTCTGGCAGAGCTCCCGCAATCGGTGGGGCAACCTCCCACAGAGGCCTTGGCACGAACCTATGGGTTGCAATCCCGCCTGCCGCCTTCCTCTCGGCACCAATAGACTAGACTGAGACTGAGAAGGGTAGAAAGAGAATAAGTCAGACTCTCAGATGGGTGCTCTCAGACTCGCGTGAGAGGGCCTTGAAGCCTTGACTCGCCTGAGGGCCCCGCAATGATGGCCAGACAGTGCAGTAGCATCCTTCAGCCCGCAGCTAAGTGCAGATTACCAATCTCAAACGATACCCCCACCAACCCCCTAAAGTCGCAGCCATAGTCCTCGTTGCAAAGCCCGGTCTCACTCCTCACGGTTACCATATTCCCTTCTCTCACTGTGCCCCCTTTCACCAGCCCAAGTTGTTGCTGTTTCTAGTAAGGCACGGCGTTTCTGCGCAGCAACAGCACCCCAAACAGCGCCCAATACCGCGATAGCACCCCGCCTGAGCCTATCTCAGCAGCAGTCCGGACTGCTGCAGTGGCCGTCGCGTACTCAATAAGACGAACGGCCTGCAATAGTTGCAGTCTGGACCTAGCCCACAGTGGCCAGTAGAATACAGCAGCTTGGATTAGCTGGCCCTCAGCAGCCAGCCCCCAGCAAAAGTCCTCAGTGGGGAGCAGCACCCAGCCCGTGCAGCACCCCGCAGTCAACACAGCGCGTGTAGCCACAAGGCGCAGAGTATGGCAAGGAGCATTGAGCACCGTAATTAGTACAGTTACTCAGCAGCAGACACTGAGTGTTCTGTAAAGCGTCACCCGCTATGCAGCCACAGACTCTCCAAACTCAGCAGCTGCCCAACACCCTGAAACAACGTACAGCGATACCACAGCAAAAGGCGCAGCGAAACTCCCAATTGATTGCTCAGCAAACCTATAGTAATTCCAGTTTAGGCCGCTGTGGTAAGGGACGGCTACTATAGATAGCACAACAACTCATGTGGTTACATTTAAACAGTAACTCTATAGCTCCTACAACAACCCGGTAGCTGTAGTAAAACGCAGCTGGCTGTCGAAGTGGCAAGGTCTACCAGCAGCGGTTTCCTAGAAAGACTACAACACTCCCTTACGAGCCTGCAGCAGCCCGAGTGGGCCTACAGCTTTCAGCAACACCCACCTAAGTATCGGTAACAGGCGTCTTGTCTCCAATCAGCAGCAACTAACTAAGTACTAACTGTTCGAAATCCACGGGTTGGTCCGAAAATAGGCAAAATTTACTTAGTAGCCGCAGCGACAATAATTATGTCAGCGGCCAGAAGGCCCCTTCCTTAGCCAGCCAAGGCCGCCCCGCCAACTCAGAGTGCTCATACACAACTACAGCAGAATAGGAGTGCCGACAATTACACAACCACCTGACGCCCAGGAGAGAATGGGGTAACACTATGACAGCAGCACTAGGCGATGTATGTCAGCAGCGATTCCAGGCAGCATAGTCGCACAGCTGGCCACGGCTATAGCAGCCGAAGGAGAAGTTCACCTTGCTGCAACTACACCTTCCTTGTACTAGCCGGTCGCCAAGTCATCAGTAACACTCGAAGTGGAGGCGGGCAACAGCCGGGAGACAAGGTACCGGCCGCAGTGGTAGCCCCCGAACCAGGCAACCAACAAGGCCAACAAGACACAGCAACACCACTCCGAAAGCACAGCAGAACGGTCCCCAGTCGTTCCTGGGTATCTTCAATGTAACCTGCAGCAGGCCTAGGCACTCTGTGAGTCAGCAACAGTTGGCTGGTGACACGGACCTGCGACACTCATGCGGTAGTTGCCACGGTCTCACTTTCCTTCTACAGCAATCCAACGGTCGACCCCTGGTCACTTATCCCCCTCCCCGTACCACCAATGATACCCAACCACCGCCTGGTAATGGTAGCAGCAGTACCGAGTAGAGGGATCCACAGTATCTTGAAAAGAACGCAGCAAAACCCACCCTGTTTACAGTGGTGGCAGCCCTTGATGCAGCAGCCCGTATCCTCAGCTGTTAGCAATTATTAGCTGCCCCTCATCGTAGTAGTAGTGGTTGATGGTATAGTGGTAGCACCTGCAATGGTACAGCAGGCCCGGTTAGTCTCATAGTGCACAGGAGATCCAGTGCATGACAACTCAGCACCCAACAACATCCGTGGCAACCTGACTGGGAGTTACCCACGGTAATCTGCTGCCCGCGGGGTTTAGCTGTGGCAATATTCACGGCACGCCGAAGTGCCCAACTACAACGCACGAGAGCACAACACCAGTGCTCAGTCACGTAGGGACAACTCCGGGTACGCCGCAACCTCTGCAACTGGGATCCCTGGCCAACAGCAGCCTCAAGCCCTCAACACCGTAGTACTGAACTCGTCTTTTACCCGGCCAGACGACGCCCTTTTTTTTTTTTT
>BFEA01000501.1:347797-371154 GCA_003427395.1 Chara braunii | reverse complement strand
TCACAGACTGCTCTCCCTGCTCAACCTTCTCGTGCAGCTCCGCAATGTTCTTGAGTCTGATTTGGACTCTGATTTCTCTCTCTATTGCTGCTCTCCCTGGGCTTGGTGGCTCGTTGATGCTGTCTCCAAACTCGTCGTAGCCCTTCAGGAATTCCCACAGGTTAGTGGCATCGAAACGGATGGGCTGTCGATCCCTTCCTAGTGGCGATGGGTGCAAGCCCTCCATCTTCCTCTCAAAATCCTGCCAGGTCAACGACTCCCTGACGAAGTTGGCAAGGGGTTGTGCCCACTCGCCTGCTCCTCGCACCTCCCACAGCATCCTGCTACTATCCCATTCAAACTCATGACCGTGCCTCCTGAACCCAACCATGAACAGCTCAACGTTGTCTCCTGTATAAATGGGTGGTCTGTCCTCTCTCCTGGCCCTCATCTGCATTCCCTGTCTGGTAACCCCCAGAGGGGTTTCCACTGGCCCTGCCCCTCCCCTCCCTCTTGGCATGGCTGCCCAAAAACTGGTGTCAAGCCTGCGCAACAAGGAAGAGATAGACAAAAGCACACAGAGGGTAAGCAGGTTCGGCAAACAAAACAGGAGACAGACATTCCCCTCCCATATCTACCTTAACTACCTATACATACATGTATAAATACAGGTATATAAATCTATCTTAATACTATACTTTATCACACCATTTTACTGAGAAACATACACAATTTTCTCATATATATATCTCTATCTAGTAATACCTAACAGAAAGGGATTCTAAATTGTCGGACCCATGCTCACCTCATCTCGAGCGACAAACTTCTTCAACCGCGAGCCTGACACCCAATCTTTCCATGTCGTTCCATTCATTTCTTCAATCTAGTATGCTCCATGCTCGCCACACCTTGTGATCCTATACGACCCTAACCACCGCTTGTCCAATTTCCTCGACCACTGCTTCTCAAGGGACGAGTCGTACAGCAGCACGGCGTCTCCCACCTTAAGAGGTTCCTTCCTTGACTGTATCGGCTTTCCTTTCTTGCTCTACTTCCTCATTTTCTCCTATTTCTTCAACCCTTACATCAGAACGGACCTCCTCCTCTTGCCAGATTCGAAACATGGCCGGAGGAGCGGGCGGCTCGCCGGCCTCGACTCGTCTCAAGACCTCCTTTCTCGACCCACCAGGGATCTCTGGGTCAATGTAGAATCCAAACTTATCATACATGTCACCGTCGTAGTTGGTACTAATCAACCCTTCATCTTCATCGTTCCTTCGGACATGGCAGAACTTGATGGTGTGACCCTTCTGCCCACAATGCCAGCAAATGGCATTCCTCCAGTTTATCCGTCCTCTACCAAAACCTCGCCCGTCGTCCTGACTACTCTGATTCCCTGACGCATGCGAATCCCCATTTCCTCCTCCACCGGAATTGCCACCCCCATTTCCTCTTCCACTTGAATTGCCACCCCCATTTCCTCTCCCATTTCCCCCGCGACCGCCATTTCCTCGCCCTCGGCCCCATCCTTGGTTCTGTCGACGTCCGCCGCCTTGATTTCCCTGCAACCCCTGTGGTGCCCGCTGTTGAGGTTGGCTTGGCTGGGGGCTCGGGTGACTTACTTGTTGAGTCTGGGGTCCTGGACACCCGCAGGAAGCCGCGCTCAGCGGCGCTCCCGCGCATGATCCATGTGGTCCACTCATTGGCCATGGTACGTATGAACAGTGCCCAGGCCAAGGACTTGGAGGTCCATAACCCGGCCAAGGCCCATAGGGTGCTGGCGCGGCCTGGCCATGCGACTCCGGGGGAGGCAGTGTTGTTGCTTGCGGGGTCTGTCCTCTTCCTGAGCCTTGTCCGCCTTGGGCCAGATTTTTGGCCTTCCTCTGTGCCTTTGTTAGCTTTTAAGGCTCAGGCTCCTCTTCCCCCTCTTCTTCCTCCTCTTGCACCACCGCCTTCTTTGTTTTTCCTTGGGTTTGTGGTGCCGCCATAGTTTTTCTTTTTGCCTCCTTTTCTGCATCGATTTGGGCAACAGCATCCTCTACCATTCTCTTAAAATTTCTCCCTTCACTTGTCGAGGCATCCAAAGCCTTCCTCTTCTTCCTAGCGTGTCGCATTTGGAAGATGTCTACTTGGTCCAACTCTCCTTCTATCACGCCCTCCTTTATGGCGGCCCAAGTGAGCTTCTTTCCTGGCGCAACCTTCTTGGTTAGCGATGAGGCCTCCCAATTCTTGAAGTGTTCCAGGAAAGTGGCACACTGTTCTTCTTCCGCCAATCCGGGGACTTTCTTTGCCATCTTCTCAAATGCCGTTGCGAAAGCTCCCACCGTGGAGAACTCGTCTCGTTGTAACATCTTCAAGTCTGTCTTCGTTAATAAACCATCCCCTAGCTTGAACCGCCTCTGCATTTCTGCCTTGGACTTAGCCCAGTCTCCTCCTGCTCCAGCAGCTATCTTCATTACCTCGGGTCCGGTTTCCCACCAGATGTATCGAGGTAGGAACTTGAACTTGTCTTCTTCGGGTACCTCGGCGGTAACTTGTTCCAGTAGCTCCAGCCACTCAGATACTCTGTCCCCTTTAAAATGGAAGATGTCAATTTTCGGCACCTGAAGTCGTGCCAATTCCCTTTTTTCAAGGGCCTTGACAAAGTCTGCCGGCGTAGCGGCCGGGCCCCGCTCGATTTCATCTGCGTCCGGCATATTTTATCCCCTTTGCAAAACAACCTGCTAGGAAGAAAAAAAAGATAGTCCATCAGATAGCTTTCGTCAAGTTCCAGAGGACTACCCCTAAGTCCTACCTAGCCGTTCCACCCCTAGGTCCGGCCAACCACTCTAATATTAGTTATTCGAAACCTCAGATACAACCTTGGCCATACTTCTAATCACTTAGTCTCATTATTATCTCATACACAATTCTCTCACGTAAGACAACCCAAACCATAAACTTTTGTCGTTTTGTCTAGATCATCAGCGTGCACTTAACCTGGGTTCGTTCTCTTAAGGACCCCGGTAGGCAGCCGAGATTCCCCGACAACGGCGCCACCTGTCGAGCGATTCGGTCCCGCACGGGGACCCTCCCGGCCGCGTCACGCAGGATTTTGCAGGACTTCATCGCAGAGAGTGTTTGCCGCTCCGACCGAGTGCGCCAGCCGTACCTCTCGCGAGCCCCTACGACAGGACAGGGTCACGCGAGGCACCGCTTTCCTCCACCTGCGGGAGTTGTCACCATCCCTTAGGTGGGCGTATCCCCGCCGAACTATTGAACCACATGCGAAAGCTTTTCGTATGCAATTGCAGAGGTGGCCCAACCGAGGGCGTTTCTCATTTGCTGTAGCATAGGGGGTTACGCGCGGTCGAACGCCAAAGAAATTGAACCCGTCCGCGAATTGACGTTCTGGGGGGCTGAGGTCCCAAACGCGACTTGGCGCCGGTCGACTAGGACGCATCACGCACACTACTCGTACACCACAACACTCACATCTACCCACACATAACACATGGAAATACACAAAACAGATATCCTGAACGACGCCACAACACCACAATATTCCTAATCCCTTCAGTATCCGACCCATAATTTTGTGCCACGAGACTCAGATAGGTATCGCACGCTAGATTTTTATATAAGAGTTGTGCGGGCGCATGGCCTCCTCATATCAATCTGCCATGCGGGCATACGCAAGCATTCGCACTGATGGGGTACTATGTGGTACTCGTAGCCTCGCGGCCCTTGATAATCTCGAGGATCGCGTTTAACGCTCAAGTGTTGGCTCACAGGCGCTTTGAGGGGTAATCTCTCGACGCCAGACAACCGCCATGTGCGGTTGAAGACCACACCCTCTTCCGCACCCTGTGCAGACGGGTTGAGTAGACAGCTTTAGGGTTGTCGTGGTAGCCAAAATCAAGGGGTTTGACTTTGACGGCTACCACGGACTACAACGTCCAACCACGAAGACTTTAAGGAGGAAACAACTACAGATAGTCTGATAGCCGTCCCAACTGGAAGGGGTAGGCCAACGCGAAGGGGTGCGCACGGCTAAGGTCCAAAATCAGGCCCATAGGCCGCCCGGTGTTCGAGATGTTGGAGACTCGTACGCGAGGCCCCACAGGCCGATTAGGGATGGTTCCCTGCCTACGTGTCGCTTCGCGCGGCCGAAGCTCGGACCTACTGGCCATAACGTGCTTTTGCTTTCTCCGCATGACCCCTAACTTTAGAGCGCGGAAATCAGTAAGTGTTGCGCGTATGATCTAGTATAAAGTCGTGCGGACGCAGAACCTACGCATGTCGACCAACAATGCGGATTTGCGCACGCAGTCGTGATGTCGGCGCACTATGTGATGCCCATACACGAGTGGCCTCTTTTGAGTCATGGAGTCGCTATCGATGCTCAGGCGTTGGCTGAAGCGCACGCTAAGGGGGTAAACCTTTAGCAAGCGCAGGACCGGCTTGAGGGCCTTACCATCTTCTGCACCCTGAGGTACCCCAAAGGGTGCGGGGTAAGATGGTCCATAGGGCAGGAAGGAATTCGGAGCGGTGGTGAGTTGTCTGGCGCATCACCAGCGATACGCTAATCCTTCTGCCCGGAACCTTTGCCGTTCCACCAAAATAACCTTAACAAGGATGAAAAACAAATGCTCTTAACACTATCGGAAGAAAATACYTTTAATGTTAGTCTGGGGCCTGGGACGTCCCRGACAAGGATCTTGGTTTCCAGGYTTGGGACAACTGCCCTACCACACGAAGTCAAAGAGAATAGAAGGAYGCAARMGTGCGGTCGCATAGCCCCATAAGGGTTACCCGAGCGTACGCTTACTYTGATTATCACATCATCGGGCTGGAAAAGAACAATCTCACCCAAACAACAGGTTGTGGGGTAGTACACTCTCACGACAATTGTGTGGTTTGCCCATCTGAATTCAAAACATAATCACTCACTCATGATTCAAATGAGACTCTTCCATAAATACCTGCAATCATATACACWACATTCAAAGAACATYACACGCGCTAARGGGGTCAACTTTTCAGCCTCCTGCAGCTCACACCCTGCCTTATGCACTCAAGCCCAACCATTTCCCCATCAATCCTTAACAAAGGTACTCAGTCTTTCAGAAATGACCATTTATAAAGAAGCTGGGTGAAAACCCAAAGAAACACACAAATCCTGGCACGGGCCAAGGCCTTAGGTTGAGAGGCAGGAGAAATAGGAAAGTTGAGTCGTAAACCGACGAATCGGCAACCGACCTGTTATCAGTGATAACAGACAAGTGATCCCTTCGTAGAATCAGGCCGAACAATTGGAGCCTTCAATCGGATGTGAAAACCTGCATCACAGTATAGGTCAAAGAGAACCACTACTATGTTCAACCCAAGTAGAGGATAGTTCCACAATTTGTACCCTAGCTCCTCTATCAGTCTCACGTTCAACTTCGCTCACTAACGCCAAGTCACTGAGAGGATTTGGCAGCATATCCCCTATCCAGCCCCCCCCTATCCAGGGTGGATCTGTCAAGTCTCTCTTAGCTAATAATAATCTAACTCCCTAAATTCTGTGAAATTTCGGCAGCGCTTCCCGTAGGAAAAGTGTCTTTCCAGAATTTCTACGAGTCCAAAAAATGACTAACTTTTTCAGATTTGTAGAAATTTCGGCAGCGCTTCCCGTAGGAACAGGAGGTTGTCAAGATTTATACAAAGCTGAAACTGAAAAGACAAGGCATAACTATATTTGGGACTAACTTCTGACACTTACTTGGAAGGTAGGATCAGCAATAACCTGTACGACCTCTTGATGAGGCTGTGCGATGACACTGATCCTAACTCCTAGTAGAGCCAGTCCTATCTTATCCCAAACTTTCCCTCCCATCATCCATCCTACCTGCCTATAGCTTTAACACTCGGCGAGCACCTAAAACAACTAAACTATCAAAGAGGTGCCCCAGAGTGAGAGCCCATAAGCATGCATAACCAAACATCTCTCACAATCCCACATTAATTTAGTCCAAGTAGTTCGTTAAATCGCTTAGTTCCTTCCCTTTTACATCCTCCTTTGCTATGACATACGGTCAGACAAGGCCCTAACCCTAGGGTATGCCTGACCTGCCTAGGTACACAAGTAAAGGACGCACATTTGGACTGCCCTAACCCTAGGGTATGCCCAACATAACATGAACTGTACACATAAGGCATATGATCATATCGCCCTAACCCTAGGGTACGTCTGGCTTCTGCCTAACTGACGACAAATAGCATAGAACCAGGTTGCCCTAACCCTAGGGTGTGCCCAATCTGCTTCAAACAAAGTTACATACGACATCATTCTAGACCATCCCTTCCTAGGGGTAGGTCTAGCTTGCCTGAACATAAGTACAAACGACAAAAAGTTGGACCGCCCTAACCCTAGGGTACGTCCAACCCACATCACATCAACGACAAAGGCATATCACTAGGCCGCCCTAACCCTAGGGTACGCCTAGCTAGCCACAACAGTTTCAGTTACATAAGGCAATGTGATCAAGCTGCCCTAACCCTAAAGTGTGCCTGATCTGCCTGAATAGTTATAAACACCGAAACGCTGGACCGCCCTAACCCTAGGGTACGTCCAACTTACTTTAAACGACAAAAGCTTATCGCTAGGCCGCCCTAACCCTAGGGTACGCCTAGTTGGCCATACAACATAAAATAGGGTACAAATACTTTCACAGACTTTATGTTTTTGCTTCTCTTATTAAGCAGTCGATAGGACCTTTCCAATAAATGGAACTTCCGATCCTGCCTCATGTTTAGAAGGGGAAATAAAATCAGATTTATACTAACTCTCTGCTCCTTAGTGTTATCCTTATCATATAACTGAACCGCCCTAACCCTAGGGTACGTTCAGTCTGCCCAGCTACCTTTGTTTTACTCTTCATCTTTTTCTCTCTTCCTTAGTTCTACCTGACTTACTGACAGACTTTCCCCACCCGGGGCGCCCGGTCTGTCAGAAGTATAAGTTCAAATTGTATATATATTAGGTCTTATACTCTGGCTGACCATTTAGTTCATGGCTCATGGCTAAGCCGCCCTAACCCTAGGGTACGCTTAGTCTTATGCCGTTACTCCCTCAGAAGAAAACACGCACCACAACGCATTAAAATAAACACCAGGATTCTGAGCCTTCCCCACCCGGGGTGCCCATCCTCCTGTTCAGAAACCCTCTTGGTGTAAAGCTTAGAGACTTCGACGCCTTCGGTTTGAGCCAGGTGGTTGAGTTACACTTGGCTGGCACCGGTGCTGAAGAGGTAGAGTGCTGAGATCTTCGACTCTGTCGGGACCAAGTGGATGGAGAGCTCGTTGGTGAACCCTTGCCACCAACTTAGGGTCTGCCTTGTGGTACTCATCAAATTTGTCGATGTTGAACTTCGGCATCCTGAATTGTTTCGATGTCAGGTTGCTGCCGGTCGTAGTTGGTTGTTGTTGCCGGTTCCAGTTGGTTGCTGCCGCAGCTGACGCAGTTCCGCTTGCAGGGCGGCTATTGCTGGCTGATGGTCGCCAGTTGTCGGAAACTATTCAAATTTTCGACGAGTGCTACTAGGTGACCCATTCGTTCTTCGAGCTCGCGGAACGATGGATCAATGCTTGATGATGTCGAGTGCCTGTGCGGCACATCATCCTTTTCCAACACGTCAAGGAGGGCATGGAGGCTCTTGAGAGTCTCCTCATACTCAGCAATGGTATATGCCTGCCGAGCCAGCTCCACTCGTTGCCAATTACAAGTGAGGATGACTTGGTGCATCATGTTGGCGAGGGCTGACTTGGTTTGCTCCTCCGCAGTTGGTTCCGTCGTCTCTGCCGGATCAACATTCCATGCTTGGAGTGCGGCGGAGGAGCGGCTTCCTGCTGCATGAGGACAATTAAGGCATCTTTTCGAGCTTTGTTATGGTTGGTAGTTGCTTCAGCATGCTGCCGGCGCCATTGCTCTGCGTCACGTGCAATGGTGTTGAGGCGTGTCGTTTCGGCTGTCGGCTCACGTTGCTGTTCTTCTCGTATTTGTTGCATGTAGGTGCCCAGGCGGGCCAGGAAGGCCATCATGGTCTCTCCTTGCTGTCGGACTGGCGCAGCATCAAGGGCTCCCACAGGTGTCACAATGGAACCCACGTGCTGGACCTGTGGGACCAGGGGGTTCGAGTTGCACGCCTCGCGTGGACTGCCAGATGCGGGATTGTCCACCGTGGGGTTGCCCTAGTCATCCATTGCAGAGGGGTGGGCCAGGGGTGGCTGCTGTTCCGCTGCGGCTGCCTGCCCTTCACGTGCTGCGATGCGTTTGCTGCGTCGGGGCATAAGCTGCACTTACCTGTACGGTGTCGGCTGACGAGGTACCGCTGACGTGGCCCTGCTGCTGTCGTGGCATTGCTAACGTGGCACTACTGTCGTGGCACTGCTGCTGACGTGGCACTTACCAAAACGGGAATGTAGGCATAAAGAAAATGAACAGAAGCGAGATGGCAATATTCAGATTGCACAATCACATGGAAAGCCAAATCGTAACACAGTGATAAGAAAGCAGCATTGCACCAATATAACACCAATGGAGAATCGTAGCACTGAAAGTCAATGTCAATGAGAGCTTGCTCTCGCCACCACCAACATATGTATCCAATCTCTATCTCCCTACTTGGCGCTCAGCGCCCAGCCTACTCCTTGCACATTTACTACTAGCCTACTAATTAACAATGCAACTGTTGACATCAACAGCACCCGAAGTACTTGAAAATGTCGCCCATGCAGAACCATCGCCAATACCAGGTATGTGCCCTCACATCATCATCATCATCATCCTTCTCTCTCTCCCTTGATTCTCTCCCACGTCTTCCTTTGTTGTTCACCCGAAGACCCCCCCTGTGCCTCATTGTACATCCAAGCCCTGCCAGCTATGGAGGCTGGGCTATGGCGCTGCCCTCAGCAACGCCCTGCTCCGTGCACAACCACGCGTGCCTGCACCTCGCCGCTCAGCGCTAGCTGCAGCCCACGAGCTTTAGCTCCAGCAGCGTTGCTGCCAGCATGTGAGTGCCCGAATGCATGGCCAGGCAGCCAGCTCTTTCCTATATGGAAAGAGACTGCCTCATTCGGCAGCCTGGCTGGACTGGTCTGGGCCCAGAAGCTTTCAGTAGGCCCCACGATGTTGCGCCTCTGGTGCAGCTACTGAGCCTCATTCGGTTGGGCCTCCCAATTGTCAGTGTATGAGGCTGCGAATCTCGCCAAGGGCCTGTGCTTTCCGAAAGGCCTAGAAGGCATGGGAATTTCCACGTTGCTCGGCCTGTGTTTTCCTTCAACCAACTGGTGCGACGAAACTACTTGGACCCCAAATACAAAATTGGCAGCCAAGGGCCTCTCGTAAATTGTTTGGCCCGACTTCACTTAGGGCGGGCACATTTGCTGCAAGGGCCCCTTTGGCCTGTCAAGGACCCAAATCCTGACATTCCCTCCTCCTTTTCTTCGATAGTTCTCTAATAAGTTCTTATATAACAGGCTGCTTCCCTTTCAGCTTTCTCTCGTAGCGTGAGATAATTTGGAAAACAGTCTTCATTAATTCCTCTCTTGTGAACCACCGGTCCTCTTGAGGATCAATGTGATGTCTGAACCGCACTCGGTATTGCATCTGCGGCTTTGGCAGTCGTCCTTTTCCTGGAGGTTTGGGCACAGGCATCAGCTTGTGCTCGACGATATCGTCAATGTCCACGTGTCCATCCATGGTTGGGGGCAACATTGATCTCCTAGCGGGAAACTGGGCATCACATGCCTTTTTACCTCATGCCTCCCCCGAGCTCTCCAACCATTGTTCCTTGTTGCTGCCTATATGTCTGTGCCTTGTTGCCTTAGGCCTTTGTGTGCCCACCCACCTCCCCCTTACCCTCCTGCCTATGTCCTTTGTTGTTGCACGTCATTGCATGCCTTGTTGCCGCATGCCTCTTCCTTCGCCGTCTTTCGTCTGCCTTCTTTTTGTTGCCTTGCACTGTATATTTGCACGTCTTTCATCTGTTGAAGCCTACCTTCTTCCCCCGAATACAACGTACAGTAATTATAGATATATTTAGACTAAAAGGTACCCAGATACAGCTATAATGACCGTACGTTGTATTCTGGGGAAGGAGGCAGTGCCCTCGCACTCTAGCTCTTGTGTTTAAAACAACGGCCACTGTATGCACATTCTTATGTTTTTTTGTTGGGTATGCGTGCCTTCTATAGTTACCATGTGATGTGAATTGTTTTGTTCTGGTATTGAGTTGGATTACATACATGAGTGTTGTGACGAACCATTTTCTATTTCGTGCGATCTTCTGCACGATGACAACGAGGGGTCCTAAGATGGGAAGGTTGGGCCAATTACGGGAGATAGGGATCAAAAGAAAATTGCATCGGTGTCCTCACTTCTTCATCTTTTTGCGTCTCTTCCTTTCGGATGGCTGGGTTCAGGGCTGGGCAAGTCCCGGGATAATCGATTGAGTGGTTGGTGCGCCGACAGAGGCATGATTGATAATGTTTGACGTCGCTTCTTTCTTGTTCTGTTGTCGGGATCCTGGCGAGGTGGTCGCGCGGGATGTTTTGCTTCTTTTTTAATTTCTTGTTGAATCTTGTCGAGCCCTCGATGGCTCTCGGAATTTCGGACTTTCTTTTCGGATTTGCGCTTTTTCCATTTTGCAGTAAGTAGGAGTTTAGGAATTTAGGAAATTCTTTTTCCGCGCGGTGCCTTTTACTTGCACGCTTCTTTTTGCGGCTGCAGCGGAGCTCTGATTAGTCGGCGCCCTTAATCTTGTGTGTAACTGTAATTTTTGGGCAGGCGCCATTGTAACTGTATCTTTCTTCTTGAGCTTCTTTTTTTCCGCTCTCTCTCTTCCCTTCTTGCTGAGTCTGGTTGGCCCTCGGGCTGCATGATTAGATTGATGCATGGAGAGTGGCTACGTCCCCCACGTCGCGGTCTGGCCATGCAGAACGTAGGCAATCCCTTCCCTTCTCTCTTCCAAGTCCTTGCAATTTCGTGTTCTTCACGCAAACATACACACTATAAATTTCGGTTGCACGATTACATAGCTCTCTTAACCAGTTGTTGGAAGCTCCGGGTAGCGCGATCAGTGAGGATCGGCTCACGAGCGAAGTAATAGGTGAGTTGAAGTGGGGGTCGGGCGACCTGATGAGCTGGTGCCGAATGCGTGGGGTTGACGCGTGGGGTTACGACGGACTGTAACACGCGGGCGAACCTGACAGGTGCAGGAGGACTAAGCGGGGTGACAACTTCGTGGGTTGGTGCGTGACGACGGACTGTCCACATCGGGGAGAGAGAGACAGAGAGAGAGAGGAAGAGAGAGTTGAGATTGATGAACTTGGATTTGCAATTTTCTTTGTCTTTTTCTTTAGTTTTGTATATATGTTTTGATTTCGGCTCGAGCGATTCGCTCTCACTTCCCTTCGGCGTCTTTGTTTCAATATTGGTCCTAGTGTGATGTCTCATTCCGTCTCGGTCCTCCCTCTTTTGTGTGTATGGGATGAACGAGTTCGGAGGAATGATATGTTTGACGTTTTTGCCTAGTCATCATCATTGCTTGTCACTTTGATCCGCTGTTGTTATGGTATGAGTTCTGATGTTGTTGCGAATCTGCGATGTCTGATGTGTGTGATGACACCTTGCATGCCCGGAAATGATCGCTGAATGATTAGATGATTGGGTAGTTATTCATAACACGTGGCGATTTTGCATGAGGAATTAAACTCTCACTTTTGCGTAAGCGTCAACCCACAGGCCCAAGTGCAATCGAACACGTCGTGTGGATACGTGTAAGCACGATCTGAATTGCGCGGCCTACACGTGTCCACACGTGGCACCCCCAGTATCCGAATACGTGGGGAGTTTTCCTCCTTTCAAGCACCTGAGCTGGCAGGAGTTTCCGACACCATATTTGGAGATCCCCCTGTCAGTCAAATGCGGGCGGAAGGTTTCCACTACGCCGCAATGACAAGATGACGTACACACGAGACTTAGGGTACTTCGAGCACTGGGAGGAATAATATCTTGGGAGGAGATACCCAAAATTTCCTTGTCTAACCGAGAACCGACTGTGCGCCAGGGAATTTCACTATGCCGTGACCAGCGACGCGAGGTGCCCCAATTACGCAACTATGTACAACATGCAATACTTCATATCCCCCGCCTTCGTCGTTATCGCTACCAATTTCCCTCCCTTCCACATCCTCCTCCCCTACCACCAGCTCACAGTAGTTCTGTGGAACTCCATAGCTCCGTATTGGCCCCACACGCCATGCAGAAATTGTAGATGACTCAACAACCGCTTAACCTCTGGAATTACGGAGCCTAACCGTAACACGCGACGACAATCGACACGCGCTTGCACCCGGAGGTTCGACTCATAGGAATCGCAACCCTCACACATGGACCTCTCCCAAACCGCCAGGCGAATCGGACGGTCCGGGATGCACTGCGCACGCCATCTGCCTTATGCCGCACGACATCGACCGCCATCAAACCAAAAGCAACCCGTCCCTTAGCCTTATTGCGCCTATGCCCCTGAAACCTGGTCACAAAATATCTCAGTTCTGACCTGGGACTCCACCCCCACTTTTCCAAAAATCCTTGGCACACCCCTTTTCGCACTTCCAGGCCCATATCCCACTCCGATCAGGAAGTCACGCCGGGTGTGAGGTTGGTATCGGAGCCGACACGTGGCAGGGTTATAGGATTCGTAGGATGGTAACCAAGATCGAAACGACCTGGCTAACAGGGAACGACCTCGACCCCGAAATGCTCATCGACGTGATCCCGTCGTTTACAGTCGTTACCATAAGTCGGTCTGTGGCTTGACGGGCGGCCAACATGAACGCTAATCCACAGAACTTGAATCCACAACAGAACCCCAACCAACTGATGAATCCTAATCAACCCGTACCACGAGCACGGGCTCCCATGACGCCACCCGATCTCTATCTGTTTGACCCTGCACATCACCTTGATGGAGCATGGCTGGCCACGCTCCAGGCTCAGCGGTACGATGACAACGAGGCATAGGTGAACATCCCCGCTCGATTAGGGGGGGATGCTCATCATTGGTTCAGCACCTATGTATGGGTAGATCTCCGACCTTCGAGCGAGACTTTCTAAACCGATTTGATTATATTCACCGAGAACAAGCCCTTTTTATGATTAAAGATCGAGTTCAAAAACCCCTCGAGTCTGTCACCGAGTACCGAAACCGATTTTACCGAATGTTTGTGAAAACTGAACGAGGAGAACAGGTAGGCAGAGATTTATTCATCGACGGACTTCACAGTCGAACGATGAGGGCAAAACTGCCAAAACAGTTCTCCCCCATCAATCATACGCTGCAACAGATCATGGCAACCGCTGAGGAAATGGAACGAAAGTTCGCCACAAGTTTCAGAGAAGGGGAAGGCTATCCTAGGGAGGGCCGAACTAGCCAGAGCAAAAGCTTAGCTGGGCGCGTTACAAAATAAATTCGAAAACATGGGGTTTGTGTTTGGCCCTGTCACCTATCTGGAGCAGATTACCCCCAAACGACCCACCCCGAGTGTGGTTATAAGCATGCCCGTTCCAGTGATGACAGCACCCCCGCCACCAATCGAAAATCCCGCACGACCAAATGAGTCTTCCGCCTTATTGGAACTAACCAAAACACTAGTCGACTTGATTCAGGAAAGCAAAAAGGAATAGCGGGAACACAATGCTCGAATAGAGGCGATGATGAGGTCGATGCGACCAATACTGATGCGTGGCGCCCCGATTCAACACGGGCTGGCTTCGGCACCCCCTCCCGTCGGGGTTCTTGGCAATCGGAATGTCTGTTACACATGTCATCAACCTGGACATATAGCCCAAGATTGCCCTCATCGGCCCCCACAACCACGGATCGGAGCTGCACCGGTAGCAGCAACTCCGATCGCTAATGGACCAGGACGAGTAGGAACATTGATGGAGGAAACAGAAGGAGGTGGAAGCACGTTAGCTACAATGGAGGAGGCCGCTAAGCTTATTCCATTGGATCAATATGTGACACTTGATTATCCGGGCCTTGGGATGATTGGAATGATTAGACCCGCGCCGGAACAAAGGGAAGTCACGGAGTGGCGACCTTCTCCAGGAGAAATAGAGTCGAGACGACCCACTTTTGTCACCGGAGAAATCGATATTTTAAACATCGTACGGGCCTTAGATCATCGAATTTCTCTTTCGATCGGTCATCTACTCTCGATATCGGAACAAGCTAATGAACGCATGTTGCAGCATTGCAAAGCGAATCGAAAACGGTTTACCCTCGCCCGGACAGCAAACACGAAAGCAAAAAGGCCAACACAAGACGAGAACGTTCCGGACACTTTCGACCCAATACGGTTAGGATTAATTCAGAAGGATGATCACTTCCTACGGATTAAACCAATCCCATGGAAATCCGCCGAATGTGATATCGAGGTATGGGGAGTCTCATACAATGCTATTGTTGATTTTGGAGCCGCTGTTTTGGCTATCTCATTACGGGTAGTCGAGAAGGCAGGAAGAAAGAATGATTTGATCATGCTTGCGGAAAAAGATCAGCTCGTTTCAGCACATGAAGAGAAGATTAAAACCGTGGGACGGATGACCAATGTTGCTTTTCGATTGGAAAAGGTGCATGCTCTGGGAGATGTCGTAGTCTTAGACGTAAACACTTACAACGTCCTTTTTGGCCTTCCCGCTCTTGTGACCTTGCGAGTCAATCTAGACTTCGAGAAGCGATCGATTGTCCTCCGAAATACAGGAGGAAAGTCCTATGTTGTACCTATGAGGTTGACCCTTCGTACCACCGCTAATGTAACTCCGCGAGTTTCTCCAATAATGGTAGGAACTCTTCGCGTAATCACTTGGGATAACTCTGCAGACGGTGAGCAATCCTTGAAGGATGCGGACAAAAGTGACGAGGACGATCCAGTAATACTTGAGATGGCGCAACGACATATCTATTACCATGTACAACAATCGAATGTGAAACCATTGATCCGGACTGATCGAAATCTACAAAGAACGCAAGCAATGATTATGGGTGAACCTCTCGTACAGATTTCAAGGATGGTTGATTCTTTGGAACCCCCGCGAACCCTGTACGAAGGTATCTCCCCTCTCCTTGCACGATATAACGACAAAAGACACTTTTGCGACATCACAAATCTTCCTCTATCTCTTTTGACACCTGCAAAAGAGATACGATTGTTATGCTTAGGGGCGGAGACCGATTCTTTGGAACCCCCTGAGCGCCTCATAACCGGACTCGGAATTAAAATCGCAATGAAACCTGTGCCATGGCAGGACATTCGAGACGGAGTAACCCCGGAGGAACACGTGGCCATCTGAGAATAAGATGCACAAATGATGGTTACGATATTCTTTTGGCAGTCCGATCATTCGTTCATCACGGCACCCCCGCCCGAAACCACCAGACGAGTAAATACGAAGCAGATCGATATACGAATATGGGATCAATCGTATGAATTGCATGTGCCCCACTACGTGCCCGACGAAATACACCACCTGATTGCAGATATCCTGAAAGAATACCAAGGAGCGATCAGCGTGACGGACACATACATCGGAATGTCGTTAGTCATACAGCACGAAATCTAGACCGAAAACCATCCCCCGATCCACTGCAAGCCCTACAGGTACTCCCTGGTAGAACGAAAAACGGCCCTCCAACGGATCCGGGAATTCGAGGTCAATGGTTAGAGAGAACCGGCCACTAGGCCGTTGTCATTTCCGGTGGTATTAGTGCCAAAAAAGAACGGATCAATTTGTATATGCATCGATTATCGTAAGCTGAATGATATCACGATCAAAGATGTGTACCCCCTTCCCAGGATTGATGATTAACTTGATGCAATTGGGTGTGCTAATTATTTTAGTAAGTTTGATATTCGTCACGGCTTCCATCACATTCTAGTTAAGGAGGAAGATCGACCGAAAACAGTCTTCGTATTGTTTGAAGGCACGTGGCAGTGGGTTTGGTGTCCGATGGGAATTTGCAACGCGCTTGCCACGTTTCAGTGAGCTATAAACGTGACGTTCCAGAACTTTGTCAACAAGACACGGCTAACTCAGGGGATAATCAACTTTTGCGTCATCGTGTACATGAATGATATCCTGGTCTACTCGGAGACCTATCAAGGGCATGCACAGCACATCGAGTGGATCTTGGGAGCTCTGAGAGATGCAGGGTTCAAGATCGCGCTCGAGAAGAGCGAGTTTTTTCTCTCGAAAATCTCGTTCTTGGGTTACGTGGTGACACGTGGAGGGCTGCGGGCAGATTCGAGGAAGGTCGCAGCGGTAAAAGACGCCCCTGTTCCTACGTCACTAACGCAGGCTCGAGCCTTCTTGGTGCTAGCATCGTACTACCGTCGTTTCATCAAGGGTTTTGCCGCGATAGCACGGCCCCTAACGAACTTGCTACGGAAGGACCAGCCTCTCAGCTGGGACGCCGAGTGCAAGCAGGCCTTCTCCACCCTCAAGGACGCCCTGGCGACAACGCCTATTTTGATCCGACCAGACCCTGCGAAGCCGTTTATTTTCATCACGGACTGGCAGTCGGAGGCGATTTCCGCTATCTAGCGCAGAAGAGGAACGACGACCGAGAACACGTCATCGAGCACACGTCCCGTACAGTGCCAGACGAACGGAGAAACGATTCAGCCCCGCAAGGCGAATGCTACGCAGTGGTCTGGGGGATTCAACACTTCCATCCGTATCTCTACGGACATAAGTTCCTCCAGACGACGAGCCATTGCTGGCACTAAAGAGACTCACTAATTACACGGGTATGATTGGACGATGGGCTGTGCGCCTCCAGGAGTACAATTTTGACATCATCCATTGAAAGACAGAGAGGCACGACAACGTGGACGGGCTGACACGTCTGCATCGACCAGCAAGGGTACCTAAAGGAGAAGAAATCATTTCGTGGAAGAAACCGGGATCGGCGAACGGACCCAAGTACAGACAGGTGGCAGTCCTTCCACGTGGCAGGAAGCAGACAAGTGGCAATGGGTGACGGAGGTAATCTTGCAATTCCTCTCTCTCCCCTCTCGTCCTCCTCTCTCCTCTCCCTACCCGACAAATTTTGTTATTTTTGTGAAGCGATCTCTCATGTCTACTACTCGATCCCTATGCGTCCTAGTGGGGAAGGATATGCAGAATGGGTAGATTGTCGGCAGTGTGTCGCACGAGCCCACGGCTCATGCATCCAGTACAGAAATAGCGATAAGCCTTGGTTGTGCCCCTTGTGTCGGGTTGATAAGATCCCGACCGAGGCTCGGTTTCTTGACGCCACGTAAGAAGGGTTAGAGAAGACCCGGAAATTTAGAAGGGCCGAGGTATGGACGGACATCGCCTTAATCGCGACCTTAGTAGGTAACCCCCTCCACGACTTGACTAAGGAAGACCTGAGGAGGATCAATGAAAGGGATCGAGACTATAGCTCGAACGAGGGTCGGTTAGAAAAACGGAAGACGGATGGTAGTGGGATTTGGATGGTAGTGTCGCACCCATTCATGAGGTATGACTGGGTTAAGACGGCGCATGAGGAAACTGCAACCCATTTTGCCGTACGGATCACGGAAGCGACAATCGATAAAAATGAATGGTATTGGTCCAACATTTGCAACGATGTTAAGTTCATCGTCCAGAACTGCCAAGTCTGCACTGCTGACAAGGCGCCAATTCAGCCACCAAGATCGATAGTGCCAACGGTAGTCGAACGACATTTTCAAAGGGTTAGTATGGACACTACCGATATTGTGGTGCCCCCTGGACCTAATAGCTGCGAGTATTCAATCCTACTGGTGTTTGTAGATCATTTCTCGAAATGGATTGAGGCATATCTGTGTCGAACACGACAGGCGGCTGAAATTGCGCGATACGTCAACCGTTTTCTAGGAATGCACCAGGACACAAAGGGAATCCTGACCGATAATGGGGTAGAATTCAGAAGGGAAGTTTTGAGGAACCTGGTCATATACGGTGTCGCCATCCGGAATACTGCACCCCACATGTCGCAGTCTAACGGGCTGGTAGAAAACGCAAATCGAGTGATAAAGACAGCACTACGACGAAACTCGAGGCCCTGGCCCGATATCGTAGATCACATCCTAGCGGTCCATCGAGGAACGCCCCACGAATCAACGGGCCTTAGCCCCTTTCAACTACGAACCAATAGCGTAACTTGTGTTTCGATACCGAGCCTCCCCGATGAATCCTCATTGAACTGGCGGCCCACAAGGATCACGGTTCGGGACAAGGCCAAGCGACACATGGAACTGATGGAACGGCCCCTTCCCCGACTAGCCCGAAAGCGCCCAAAAAAGACTAAGTTGGCCCACGACCGACAAATCCGTAGCTACGAAGCCCGAAATGGGAATGCCGGACCGCGGCCCCAGTATAAATTGGGGGACATCGTGCAGGTAAGGAAATGTGCTCGCGAGAGTAAGCTAGCGCCACGATGTTTCGGCTCCGGCAGTCGATGGGCTCGTCCGATCACTCGCCACGCGTCCTATCTGAGGCCCCTCCTCTCCTCTCCATCTCCAGTTGCGTCTGCTTCCTCCTTCACTACAGAGGAGGACGACAACTCTTTATCGCCCTCTCCTCCTCCTGCATCTCTCGCCGTTTCTCTTACTCCGTCCCCGTCGCCATCGTCGTGAGTTTTTCCACCGAGCGAGCTCTCGGCGATCACATGCTGGCGCCACGTGGCGACATCTCGGCAATCCGGCAAGTCTGTCACCCGCGGATCAGTCCAGATCTTCTCCGATTCGCACAGTTCTTCAGCACAACGGGGGTGTACGCAACGGTGGAATTCCGTTTTACGGCTCACCGTCAGACACTCTTTCTTGCCGAAGCATCGACTTATCGTCGGTTGTCCGCACCTGGAATCAACCACGTGTCGACCGTCGCCGTTTTCAGCGGTAACATCAATGCAATACATCTTCTACGACATATGGCCATTCGGGCAGCGCTGCGGAAGTGGGGTGAGCAGTTTGGGGCAGAGTGGGATCAGTGGCTTGCGCGGTGTAGGGCCAAACCCCGGTAGACTTTCGAGCCTTAGTCGACCCCACTGTGGGTCCCAGTTGGCTCGGCCCGCCCACACTCATGCTCAGGGCGTGGGCCGTTCGTCCCAGAGTCACCCCCGCCTAGTGCTTTGAGATGGATGGGGGTGGGCCATCGCGCGAGGGAGCTTTGACATTGGGGATGTAGCTCAGCCTCACGCCGGGTGGTAGTCTCGCTGGTCATTCCGTAGCACTGATTTTTTTCTTGATTCTTTGTCGTTTTCTCAAGCAATTGCTCCTTCCAATACGCAAGCAGTCCAAGGGTTCTTTGAGAGTTTTCTTCTTTTGTGCGCAGACTAAGCATCATCCTTAAGCCGCGCCCCATTTCTCTAACCCTTGTGTTCCTACAGCGTCATCGGGTTGCAACAAAGCCGTCCTCCCCCTCGCCTCTATGCACCCCTCGGATCTCATAATTCAAACTCAACTTATTGAAGCAGGCCCCTTAGAGGGCCTTAGTCTTTTCGGGCCTTTACATGCATCCACACATAACGTCACATTTCCTTTGGCAAAATTGTAGTACACTCCCTCATCAACACTCCAAATCTCAAACGCTAAGACCATTTTCATGGGTTGGCTTTATGCTAAGGGTCCCGTAGCCCCTTTGCCCCTCTTCCCTTTTCAATTGATGCCCGGTTCCTCCCGGCCCTATCCCGCTCAAGGCATCCTTAACCTTCACTCACCTGCACAATCCCACACAAAGCAAAGATCCATACAATCCCCCGTTGGGGGTCAACACATAGCCCTTCCCACATGCCTATTTTTTCCATGCTCTTTGGCTGCTCTTTGTTCTTTTTTTCTTGCTCAATCAGCCCATCCTCTTCTCATAGTCATGCAGTCGGGGAGATGATTGAGTCAAACTGACCTCGCTTTAACTTATACTTTTCTCCGGAACTCGTCCTCTCTCACTTTTCCAACGTCCTTTTTTTTTGCCTTCTTGGTGGCACAAGGGACCGGCTACCCTCCCCTTGCCCTCTTTCTCCACCAAGTGAGGTCTGATCTCTTCTTACCGTTCACACCCTGGCAATGTACCAAGTGAGGGGAGAAAGGTTAGTCATGTGCCAAGTGAGGGAAAAAGAGAAGGAGAGAGAGGGCAAGGCGAAGGGGGAGGGAAAGAGTAAGGGGGAGAGAGAGGGACAGAGAGAGAGAGAGAGAGAGAGAGAGAGAGAGAGAAAGAGAGAGAGGGAGAGAGAGAGAGGGAGAGACAGACAGAGAGAGAGAGAGAGAGACAGAATGACTTCTAGTCCTAATCAAATCAGCTCCCCGTAGTAGCAGCCAAATGTCGGTCACCCATCCCATAGTGAAAGATCAAATAAGTATGACTTGGGACACTTCATCATACATGAACTTGACGATGAGAAGCTAGACAAGTGAAAGGCACATACACATAGAGGAGAGATCAATTAAGTAAGAACTGGAACATTACAACATTCAAGAACTTGACAATGAGAAGCTAGCACTAGTGAGAAGCACATACACATAAAGGAAAGATCAACTAAGTAGGAACCAGAATATTACAATACACATGAACTTGTCGATGAGAAGCTAGAACGAAAGCACATGCACATAGGGGAGAGGTCAACTAAGTAGGAACAGGAACATCACATCAAGCATGAACTTGACAATGAGAAGCTAGAGCTAGTGGAGAACACATACACATGGAGGGGAGATCATCTAAGTAAGAACCGGATAATCACAACACACAAGATCATGACAATGAGAAGCTAGAACTAGTGGAACGCACATGCACATAGAGAAGAGATCAACTAAGTAAGATTCGGAACATCTCAGCAGGCATGAATTTGACAATGAGAAGCTAGAACTAGTGGAGAACACATACACATAGAGGACAAATTATCTAAGTAAGATCCGGAATATCACAACATACATGAACATGACAATGAGAAGCTAGAACTAGTGGAAAGCACATGCACATAGAGAAGAGATCAACTAAGTAAGATCCGGAACATCACCATCAAGCATGGACATGACAATGAGAAGCTAGAACTAGTGGAAAGCACATGCACATAGAGAAGACATCAACTAAGTACGATCCGGAACATCACATTATACATGAACATGACAATGAGAAGCTAGAACTAAAGGAAAGCACATGCACATAGAGAAGAGATCATCTAACTAAGATTCAGAACATCACAACAAATATGAACATGACAATGAGAAGCTAGAACTAGAGGAAAACACATACATATAGAGGAGAGATCACCTAAGTAAGATCCGGAACATCTCAACACACATGAACATGACAATGGGAAGCTAGTACTAGAGGAAGCACATGCACATGGAGAAGAGATCAACCAAGTAAGATCCGGAACAGCACAACACACATGAACATGACAATGAGAAGCTACAACTAGACGAAAGCACATGCACATAGAGGAGAGATCATCTAAGTAAGATTCGGAACATCACAACACACATAAACATGATAATGGGAAGCTAGAACTAGAGGAAGCACATGCACATGGAGAAGAGATCAACTAAGTAAGATACGGAACATCACATCAAACATAAACTTGACAATGAGAAGCTAGAGCTTAGTGGAAAGCACATACACATAGAGGAGAGATCATCTAAGTAAGATCCGGAACATCACATCACACATGAACATGACAATGAGAAACTAGAACTAGTGGGAAGCACATGTACATAGAGAAGAGATCATCTAAGTAAGAATCGGAACATCACAACACATATGAACACGACAATGAGAAGCTAGAACTAGTGGAAAGCACATGCACATAGAGTAGAGATCATCGAAGTAACATCCGAAACATTACATCATACATAAACATGACAATGACAAGCTAGAACTAGTGGGAAGTACATGCACATAGAGAAGAGATCATCTAAGTAAGAACCGGAACATCACAACACACATGAACATGACAATGAGAAGCTAGAGCTAGTGGAGAGCACACACACATAAAGGAGGGATCATCTAAGTAAGATCCGAAACATCACATCACCCATGAACATGACAATGAGAAGTTAGAGCTAGTGGAAAACATATGCACATAGAGAAGAGATCAAATGAATAAGATCCGGAACATCACATCATACATGAACATGACAATGAGAAGCTAGAACTATTGGAGAGTACATACACATAGAGGGGAGATCATCTAAGTAAGATTCGGAACATCATATCATACATGAACATGACAATGAGAAACTCGAACTAGTAAAAAGCACATGCACATAGAGAAGAGATCAACTAAGCAAGATCCGGAACATCACATCACACACGAACATGAAAATGAGAAGCTAGAGCTAGTGAAGGGCACATACACATTGAGGGGAGATCATCTAAGTAAGATCCGGAACATGAAAACTATCATGTGAGTGAAAGCAAGAGTCTAAGTAGGCTAGATCACCTTGGTTGAACCAAAGGTCATCCATGAAAGAAGCGGTGCACTCCGTATTAGTGCCTGAGTGAAAGGCATGAACTTGAGTAGGCTAGATCACCAAGATTGTTTCAAAGATCATCCATGGAGGTAGCGGTGCACTACCTACTAGTGTGTGAGTGAAAAGCATGAGTGTGAGTACGCAAGATCACCAAGATTGGATCAAACATCATTCGTGGAAATAGCGGTGCACTACCTACTAGTGTATGAGTGAAAAACAAGAGTTTGAGTAGGCTAGATCACCAAGATTGCATCAAACATCATCCATGGAAGTAGCGGTGCACTCCCTACTAGTGTGTGGGTGAAAAGCATGAGTGTGAGTAGGCTAGATCGCCAAGATTGCATCAAAGATCGTTCATGGAAGTAGCGGTGCACTACCTACTAGTGTGTGAGTGAAAAGTATGAGTGTGAGTAGGCTAGATCACCAAGATTGCATCAAAGATCATCCATAGAAGTAGCGGTGCACTACCTACTAGTGTGTGAGTGAAAAACCTGAGTGTGAGTAGGCTAGATCACCAAAATTGCCTCAAAGATCATCCATGGAAGTAGCGGTGCACTACCTACTAATGTGTGAGTGAAAAACAAGAGTTTGAGTAGGCTAGATCACCAAAATTGGCTCAAAGATCATCCATGGAAGTAGCGGTGCACTACCTATTAGTGGGTGAGTGAAAAACAAGAGTTTGAGTAGGCTACATTACCAAGATTGGATCAAACATCATTCATGGAAGTAGCGGTGCACTACCTACTAGTGTGGGAGTGAAAAACAAGAGTTTGAGTAGGCTAGATCACCAAGATTACATCAAAGATCATCCATGGAAGTACCGGTGCAATACC